>JARQOD010000001.1:179782662-179868108 GCA_033576555.1 Oophaga sylvatica | reverse complement strand
AAAGGAGGGATGGACACCCCTAATTAAAATGTCCCTTTTTTCCACAGAAAAAACAACTTCTTGTTTGTGTCGCCCCACCGTCCCTCCCCAGAATGATGTCCCTCCTAATTGCATTGGCTCCTCGGGGACTGCCGGGGGAACCTCCGTATAAGGACCCTGAGGAAGGTGGAGTCTCGAGGGGGCGAAGTTACCCCGCACCTCTCCCAAAGCGTCTGTCAATACGAATAGCAAGGGCATAGCGGCTTACAGTGTCGTGGGGGGTCATACTGCGCCAACACTTTTTTTAATTGTAGATAAACCTTGACAAAACTGGTCCTAAGAGCCGGGTCTTTCCCATGGGTGTCCGTGGCCCACTACGGAAACTCCAAACAGAATTCCCCCGCCGGACGATCTCCCTGCTGTTTTACGTAATTTAGTTCAGAAGGGGACCCGATCGGGTCATCATATACAAGACCCAGAGCTGCGAAAAATCTATCCACTGTCATGGAGAGCCGGGGAGCCCGGGGGAAGAGAGAAACGCCCAGGATTGGGGGTCCCCTTGTAGGAGTGAGATGACAATTCCCACCCTTTGATCTTCACTCCCCGATGACCGAGGTCGCAGCCGAAAGTCAATTTACATGCCTCCCAGAAAGCAAAAATTTGTCCCGCCTCCAGTGAACCTGTCCGGGAGAGCTACTTTAGGTTCAGGTCTGGCTTGCTCCGGGGGGTACAAACCTTGGACTTACGTCCCTCAGCTCCATGGACAAACTCTGCAGCTGCTGAGCTAGACTGGCTACTGGATCCATGGGGGCTGGGGGAATCTTTAGTGTGGTCGGTGAAAATGTCACGCTGTCTCTGTATACAGGAGGACCGGGGTCTATGCTGACCCTAAGCTGGGGTCCTGACTAATCCCTCTACTGGAGGTACTGTTGATGGTACAGAGGTCCAGGCCGCCAGCGTAACCCTATCTCCAGTGAATCCATAACACTGTAATCTAGTCCTGAGAAGGACCTGATTACCACCACAGGGAACAGGAAGGTAACTGCCTTCACACACAGTATAAGACGAACGAGACAGTACAAGGGGTAAAATAAAAAGACCACCTTGCATACAAAACTATCACTACGAGGGAACACCAACGGGTAAGGAGATAAATATAAAGCGAGGAGAGGAGAAAACCACAACAGGTACTCTTAGCTTTAGACTTCTCAATACGATCCGCTCTGCTGGTCTGCATGAATGCTTTCACCGACACTTCCCAGCAGACAGGCAGGTATATGAAGGAAACCATTACCACAACATTAATTGCAGCTGAGCGAGGCTGGTCTAGTCCAGCACAGAGAGAGGAAAATTAACTCCCTCAGTGCCGAAAAAACACCCAGCACCAGAACCTCAGCTGTGAGAAGTCAGGGTGTGCAATCGCGACGATTCGCAGTGACACACCCGTGACAATAACCTCTCCAATCCACCCAAAAAATTTTTTTGCCCCGTACCACCTTGCACCCTACAATGGCGTTCACACTCGTAGTCGTCCGAAGACGAACCGACGTCCCGGCAGATGACTCAGGCAACCGGGAGATGACCACGGGTTTTAGGAGGGACACATGGAAGGTGTTGGAGATACCAAGGCGAGGCGGAAGGGCCAAACGGTAAACCACAGGGTTCACCTGCTCGAGAACCTTGAAGGGACCCAAATAGCGGGGTGCCAACTTAGTGGATTCCACCGTAGCCTGATGTTTCGGGCGGGAGAGCCACACTAGGTCACCAGGAGCAAATATCGGAGCGGGACGCCGATGGGCATCGGCAGAAGAGATCCTTTCCTTGAAGCCTGAATGGCATCCTGGGTGCGGTCCCATATGTTCCGTGCCTCCACAGCCCAGTCTGCCACCTGGAGTTGGCAGAAGCCACGGGCATGGGCACCGGTACCCGCGGATGCTGGCCGTAATTTAAGAGGAATGGGGTCTGTCCGGTGGAGTTGGCACAGCATTGTTTAGCGCGAACTCCGCCCACGGGAGCAAGGTTGCCCAGTCATCCTGCCTGGCAGAGACAAAATGTCGCAAGTAGGTGACCAAGGTCTGGTTGGCCCTCTCTACCAACCCATTTTGTCTCGGGATGATAGCAGAGGAGAGGTTAACTCAATGCAAAGTAGATGACACAACTCTCTTCTCAGAACCGAGACGCAAATTGGGGACCTCGATCGCTGCAATCTGTCTGGCTACTTGTAGACGGAAGATGTGTCTAATAAATTAATGCTGCCAAGGCCCGTGCAGAAGGTAACCGTGGTAGCGGCACTTAGTGCACCATTTTGGAGAAGTGGTCGGTGATCACCCAAATGATAGTGCAACCCCGAGACTTGGGTAAGCCCACCACAAAGTCCATCCCGACCATCTCCCAGGGCCTGTCTGCCACCGGCAAAGGAAAACAGTAACCCAGCTGGCGTTGTCGAGGGGACTTGTTCCTGGCGCAGGAGACACACGCCTGAACATACTCCCTGATGTCACGGACCATATGTGGCCACCAGTATGTCCTCGCCAATAACTCAGTTGTCCTCTTTGCTCCAAAGTGTCCACCCACCCTGACGAGTGTGCCAAGAGAGTACTCCGGTCGCAAAATTAGTGGGCATAAAAGTCTTGCCCGGAGGCACAGACTCTAGCGAAACGGGGCTACAGTTCTCAGGCTCTCTTCGGGGACAATAAGCCGAGACTCCTCATCCTCCTCCTCTGATGACACAAAGGAGCGAGAGAGAGCGTCGGCCCGAACATTCTTCTCACCGGAGAAGAAAATGGGGAGTGAAGTGGAAACCGAGAGAAGATAGGGACCAACTAGCTGGCGAGAATTTAGCCCTGAGCGTTTGCAAATATACCAGTTTTGTGGTCGGTGAAGACTTGGAAAGGAAAACGAGCCCCCTCAAAATGTCTCCACTCAGAGAAGGCCAACTTCATAGCCAGCAACTCCCTGTCCCCGATGGAATAATTCCTCTCTGCTGGTGTAAAGGTCTTAGAAAAGAAGAAGCAGGGATGCTTCCGACCTTGAGCATCCTTTTGATAAAGTACTGCTCCAGCACCAACAGAAAGGGGTCCACCTCTAAAATAAACGGCTTATCAACATCAGTAGCGATGTAATATGGGAGCACTGGCAAAATGCGACTTGATGGAAGAGAAACGCCTTGCAGACCGCCTCAGACCACAACTTGGGATTTGCTCCTTCTGGTGAGGGCTACCAAGGGAGCTACCAAAGTCGAGAAATGGGGAATGAACTGGCGATAATATTAATGAACCCATAAAGCACTGCATCACTTTAAGAGAATGGGGTTCTTGCCAGTCCATTACAGCCTGTAGTTTGGCAGTATCCATAGCCAATCCCTGGGCAGAGATGATATAGCCCAGGAAAGGTAGGACTCCTGCTCAAACACACATTTCTCCAGCTTGGCATAGAGGGAGTTTGCCGTAAGAGGTCGAAGACTTTGTTGACTTCCTCCGGTGAGAGTCTATTTGGTGAAAAGATGAGATTATCATCCAGATAGACTACTACAGAGGTGGAGAGCATATCCCGGAAGATATCATTGACAAAGTCTTGGAAAACAGCGGGGCGCCTTACAGAGCCCGAAGGGCATCACCAGGTATTCATAATGCCCATCCCTGGTATTAAAGCTGACTTCACTCGTCCCCCTCACGGATGCGAATTAGGTTACAGGCACCACGTAGATCAAGCTTGGTAAATACTCTTGCTCCTCGGAGCCTATCAAAGAGCTCAGAGATTAGGGGCAACGGGTACTTATTCTTGACTGTGATGGCGTTAAGACCCCTGTAGTCAATACATGGACGTAATTCTCCGTTCTTCTTTTGCACAAAAAAGAAACCCCGCCCCTGCTGGTGACACCGACTTCCTAATGAACCCTCTTGTCAGATTCTCCTGAATATACTGGGACATGGCCTCCGTCTCAGGAAGCGAGAGGGGGTAGACTCTCCCCCGAGGAGGTTCTGCTCCAGGCAAAAGATCAATAGGACAGTCGTAGGGGCGATGAGGTGGAAGAGTCTCCGCCGCCTTCTTGGAGAAAAGTCTGCATATGACCAATAACACTGAAGAAGAGAAGTGAGATCTACAGGTATCTCTGTGGTGGTGACCTGAACGCACTCCCTGACACACTTGCCTCTACATGAATCACCCCAACCCAGTATCCTCCCAGAGGACCACTCAATATGGGGAGAGTGGTAATGGAGCCAAGGTACTCCCAGCAACACCTCGTCTATTCCCTCGGGCAGGACAAGAAAAGAAGTACTCTCCTGATGGGAAGGGGACATAGATAAAGTGAGAGGGATAGTCTGGTGGGTGATTTGTGAGGCAGAGTTGATCCATTCACTACTCGCACAGTCACCAGTTTGGTGAGCATCACCAGAGGTATAGTGTGGCAGAGAGCAAATGCAGAGGACATGAAATTCCCCTCGGCTCCAGAATCCACCACAGAGCTCGGCGGTGAGCGTGGATGGATCTACAGTAATTGTCCCCTTAAAGGACAACTTGGTGGAAAATGCCACAGTGTCTAGTGAACTTCTTCCCAAGGTCACTAGATGCGACCGTTTTCCTGACCGCTGTGGACATTTGTTGGCATAATGTCCTAACTGCTGGCAGATGTTACAGCCCACGGGTACTCGAGCGGCCCAGGACTTAGGTCCTGCTCGAGAAACCTCCATGGCCTCATGGCAGTCAGGCGCCTGTCTGGAAGATTCTAGAGGTCTGGCGAAGGTGGGAGCCAGCCGAAACTCACCCTTTACACGGGGACCGCTCCAACCTCCGCTCGTGAAAACGGAGGTCGATGCGGGTAGATATGGCGATAAGCTTCTCCAGTGTGGCGGGAATCTCCCTGGTAGCCAAGGCGTCTTTCACATGGCCCGCTAGTCCTCTCCAAACACAGGAATGAGGACTTTATCCGGCCAGTCCAACTCCGAGGACAGAGTCCGAAATTGGACAGCGAAACAGCTGACCATGGACGAACCCAGTGAACTTGCAGAAGTTGGAGCGCCGATCGTGGGTAACCTGAGGTCCTAGAAGACCTTTTTTAGAGCCTCCAGAAAACGAGGAGCACTCCGCACCACACGGTTGTCACGCTCCCACAGCGGGGTGGCCCACTCCAATGCTCTGCCGACAGAAGAGATATTACAAAGCCCACTTGTGCCGATCTGTAGGGAAACGTGCAGCCAGAAGCTCGAGTTGTATACAGCACTGACTCAAGAATCCCCGACATTGCTTGCTGTCACCAGCAAACTTGTCTGGAAGTGGGAGGTGGGATATTGTGGGGGCACAGGTGGCAGTGGACACACTGGCTGCAGCCATGCTAGCAGCCTGAACAGCGACTGCGGTAACATCCACAGTTGAGGTTGTGCGCTCAGAGCCGCCAACCTACCCTCCAGCTGCTGGATGTCCCGCAGTAGATGCTGGTCATCCGCCATTTTACTAGCCAGACCCTGGCGTTATGTTAGGTCTGCGGAAAAGCACCTAATAGATATATTAGAGAGGTGCGTTCGCAGCCCGGGGTCCACCGTGCAGGCGAAGCCTGCTGCTAGTAAGATGGCGAAAGTAGCGAACTCTGTTATCCCGCAGAGTCGCTAAAATAAACGCCGTAGCGCGCTGTGGCAGTAAGTGCGAACTCTGTTAATCCCCAGAGCCGCTAACGGGAATGCCACAGCGCTATATGGCGATAGGTGCGAACTCACTTAGCTTCAGTGAGCCGCAAAGTAAAACTCTAGGGCGCTGAACCAGCATTATAAAGCGAACCCTGTTGCGTCACAGAGCCGCTGAGAAAAATAATGTGTCCTGTTAACCCACAGGGATACACAGATAACTGCTGTGCGGATAGCAGTCCTTAATCATGCAGACAGCAACGCAATCAAGCAATCTCCTCACCGGAGAAGCCGGTATTCTAGGGGCTTATTTCAGCCGAGCCCTAACCACATGCGTGCATGATCACACTGGCGTAAAGCACATAATGCAATTGATACTAGCGCATGGTGGCCCAGCCATGCCACCCTTTTATAGTAACAGCTACAGGACCTGCCAGAAACAAGACCAATGAAACTGTTCCAGAACACCAGTAGTCACAGGACCTTCCTGGCGGACCAATAGGAGCTGCTGCAGTACCTGAGCGTGTGACCCCTGATCTCCAATGAGAGATCTCACCCTGGGCATGCTCAGAAGGGAAAACAAGGACTTTGTCCTAAAGACGTCTGCTCGCCGCTAACCAGTACTGGCCACAATAGCAGAGCCTGGAGAGGCAGCAGTAATCCTCTGCACACTGTTAGACTGGGCGAGACGCTGGGACCGACGTCTAAGCTGCGGCCGGAGACGAATAGGAGACCGCAGCCGGAATGGCTCGAGATTCCCCTTGTGCAGAAGCGGGAACTCGACCCCTAACACGCGCGTACACATTGCAATCTTGAATTGCGCATGCGCAGTATGCTTTGCCCAACGCGGGCAAAGTCGAAAATCATTAGAGCGCATGCGCCGGTTAACTATGTCCCGGAAGTACTTCGCTGTGTTCTGGGCATAGTTAACCGGCGCATGCGCACTAATGATTTTCGGCTTTGCCCGCCGTTGGGCAAAGCATACTGTGCATGCGCAATTTAAGATTGCAATGTGCCCGCGCTTTATATGGAGTGCAACGACTACAATTCCCAGAAATAATGCAGACAGCGGCGAAAAACAGGTTAAGGCAAGTACCCAAAACACCGCCCATCAGACCAGACCGCCATCATTTAAATATCCCGCCAATTTAGGGTGACAGATTCCCTTTAATCAGGTCCTCCATGCTGTTACCCTGTTCCTGGAACTTTGCCCGTATCCGAAACATCACTTGTGGCAGGTCGGCTCACTCAGCTGCTCCCCGAGAAGACACAGGAACACTTGGTGTTTAAATCTCTAGGTGGTTTATTGCTACATAAACCACAAAACAACCTTTCTGGCCAAATGAAAATAAAAAGACCACACAAAAAGTCCTTCCCAGGGTGGCTCCAACCCTCTGGGATGCCACACACTTCAGTTCCCTCCACAGCTTGCCTTTGCAGACGTCTTTCCTCTAAACATACTGCAGAAAAAACACAGTAGCTGGACATTTAACTCTGCCAACCACATCCTTGAGGTGGAGATATGGTGAGCAAGTGTCACACTCATCTACTCAAAAAAAAAACCAGACCCGTTAGTTTGTTAAGTAAGGTTGGATTTAAGACATAGGAAACTGTTGAAGGTTGGGAGGAGGAAAATAGGAAGGAAGACTATATAAGGAGGAGGAGGTGATAGGCAAACTGGAAGGATTTTGTGAATTTAGTGAGATTCCTTGATAGTTATTACGATGTTTGATATATTTTTATATGCCAATACTTATCCTTTCTATTATACAATTTGTATATTGTATGCAATAAAATCAATAAAAAGTTGGTTTAAAAAAAATAAACCAGACCCTTGCTATGGCTGGTTAGCATGCTGGAGAACTTATGGGTTTCAGATCACGGAAGAAAAGCAATCTTCGTCAGAGATATCTCCCCTGTCACAGCACCTAGAGAGAGGCAGACTGGCTGGCACTTTATAGAGGGCACATAGATGTGGCACATTATAGAGAGGCACACTGTGGCTGTCACTGTATAGAGGGCCACATAGAAGCTGGCACATTATAGCGGGGAACACTGTAGATGACACTGTATAGAGGGCACATGGAAGCTGGCATATTCAGACAAGACAAATTCATATTTTGACTTATTTGAAATTTGTAGCAATTTGAAATATTCTGTCATGACTTTGGTGCAGATTTATTTAGCATAATTTCATCAATGAACTGAAGTCTACACTTTAATGTGGATTATCAGTGTGGATTGTGATCTATAAAATAGAAAATTACATTTATTTTTCAGTTTCTCCTGTTTAATTTTCATTACTCTCCACATTGTGGATTTGGTTGACAATTTTGTGTAGCAGTGTCTGCAAAAAGTGTTAGGCCGGCGTCACACTAGCGAGTTTATGCAAGTTAGTCGCACGACTAACTCGCATCAACACCGGCACTGCCGCCCGCTCTCGGACCAGAGTGCGCGGCGGCATAGAAATACATGCAGCCGCGCACTCTGGTCCGAGAGCGGGCGGCCGTGCTGGGTGTTGATGCGAGTAAGTCGTGCGACTAACTCGCATCAAACTCGCTAGTGTGACGCCGGCCTTACAGCCAAATATTTGATGTTGCATGAGCAAATTTGTGAGTCAAACCTGCAATGTAATGCAAAACTAGCTAATTAAATAACATTTTAACTAATCTCATTTACAGGGTGCTGAAAATTTCTGAGCAGACTTTTAAGTGCAGTGTGGATTTTAAAATCTTCCTCTTGTTAATTATGTGCTAAATTCATAGCAAATTCCACTTCTTGAAATGCAAAGAGTGAAATCTGCAGCAAATCCTCAGCAAAATCTACAGTTTTTTGTAAAAGTTTTTTTTTTTTTTGCTGATATACTGTAGAAAAATCTGAAGCAAATCTCCTACGTGTAAACATTAGCTTATCCCAAAAGGTCCACAGTGATTCTGCAGCAGCAAACTCCACACCATAGCATGAAATCTCACAGGTTTACAACAGATTTCACCTTTTGAACCGCCAAAGGTGAAATCAATGATGAAAATCTGCAGCATCAATAGGCATAATGCAGATTATAAAGCCGCAGCACCAATCAGTTTATTAAATTTTATCGACCATGCTTTTTCTGTAATATACAGCAGATTGTCCTTCTAGAAAATCCAGACTGAAAATCTCCTGTTCATGCAATCCATCTAAAGATATCTTGAAAGGAATTCCCATGGGTTGTATCTGCTGTTTGTTTTCCACAGTGTCAAAAAGAGCTGTGGGGATCAAGTTATAGTATACGTATTCAAACTGCTGAAGAGTTTGATAGATAGCGATTGGTTCCTCAGTTAGTACAACCACACCCATCAGCAATGAAAATGAGCTATAAATAGCTTATAACAAAATAATTTTATTATACACCTGATGAAGGCCTACATGGCCGAAATGTGTTGTGTTTTTTTAATAAATTTTTATTGTCTTTTATAAAATTTTGTATTTGATATACCGTATCTACTCGTGTATAAGCCGAGATTTTCAGCACTTTTTATGTACTGAAAACGCCCCTCCTCGGCTTATACACGAGTCATTGTCCAGAAAGCCAGGGGAGGGGGAGCAGCGGCAGGAGTCGGCAGCTGTGACATCATACTCACCCTCCTGGCGTGGTCTCTGCAAGTCCCTGCATCACCTTTGTCCCGGGGCCGGCAGCTTCTTCCTGTGCTCAGCGTCACGTGGGAGCCGAGCCTTGCACAATGTGATGGGAGGGAGCCGAGCCATGTGGGATCGGGGGAGCCATGCATACAACAGGGGGAGCCACACATACCAGGACAGGACAGGGGAGCCACATACCAGGACGGGGAGAGCCACATACCAGGAGAGGACGGGGAGCCACATACCAGGACAGGACAGGGGAGCCACATACCAGGACGGGTAGAGCCACATACCAGGACGGTGGAAGCCACATACCAGGAGAGGACGGGGAGCCACATACCAGGACGGGGGAAGCCACATACCAGGAGAGGACGGGGAGCCACATACCAGGACAGAGGGAGCCACATACCAGGACAGGACGGGGGGAGCCACGCATAGCAGGACAGGGATGAGGGGACAACGCATACCCGGCTTATACTCGAGTCAATAATCTTACACAGTTTTCCATGGCAAAATTAGGTGCCTCGGCTTATACTCGGATAGGCTTATACTCGGGTATATACCGTACATAGCCAATAAAATATCATCTGATTCAACATCAGAGATACTTGGTTCTTTGGCGATATAACACTCTTATTCCAAATTGGGTTAAGGATCCTCTGAAGGAAGCACCCTGAAACATCCTTATTCACAAACATTTAAAGTGGTTGTCCACTACTTTAGCATTGATGACCTATCCTTATGATAGGTCATCAATGTCTGATCGGTCGGGGTCCAAAACCCCTCCGATCAGATTTCATCGCAGTTGGCTGGAAATACTCACTTGCGGAGCTGGCTGTCTTCTGACAATGGCCGAGACTTGATACTGCACATCCATCTCTTATTCAAATCAATAACAGATGATCGGCGGGTGTGTCGGGTGTCGGACCCCACCACCCGATCAGACATTGATCTAAGGATAGGTCATCAATGATAAAGTAGTGAACAACCTCTTGAATTGTGTGGATTTGTGGTAAAACCGGCCACAAAACTTATGGTGAAAAAAATCATCCTTTGTGCGGGAATCCTAATACACACCTGTTCGGGTGAACTTCCTTTTCTACAGTATATAGCACCATGAGCACACAATACTGTAGAATAGATTATAGGAAGACATTAAAGTTTGATTCCTTGCGATATATCATCACTTTATGAGATGGCTACACCCCCTTCAACCTCTAATCATAACTTGTATTTTCTGGTATACATAATATCAATGTGCAAGGACAACAGTAGCAAATTAAAGGGCTTGTCCACTACTCGGACAGCCCTTTCAGAAAAGCTATATCCCCCATTGTAAAATAAAAATAACAGATCCTCACCTCCAACACCGCCGCCATTCCAGAGATGTCATTGCTGGGTCTCCCAGCTGTCATGTGACATTTTTATCGCTAATGCACAGCTTCACTTATACTTCCTTTGGACGAACCTTGGATATCTGTGAGAGGTGTGAGCACTGCAGTCCATCAGCAACCACTGATGTGCAGCAGTGCTCCAGTGTTTATCATAAAAAGCTGTCCAATCTGCGGGCAGCAGGTTATAGAGCAGAAGGAGTGGAATAGATTGATATATAGTTTTTGTGAGAAAAGATTTAGTATATCCTGTGTTTTTTTTTAATTAAACCTCTGCTCTTTCTGTCCTTTTGTGATGGTCTGAAGTAATGGAGAGGGGCCTAAAACTGTCCCTGGAACTAGGACCCTAACTATCCTAACTGTCCCTGTCCCAGTGGTACTCTTGATGGTAGAGAGGCCTGGGTCTCCAACCTTACTATGCTCCTGTTAAACCCTAATCTGTCCCCTCCGAACCCCATGAGGCATGGGACGGAAATGTAAGGGAAACAAGACACAAAGACAGACAGGAATAACTGAAAACCACTATCATACAAAACACTCACCATAAATAGGGAGGATGACAAGGAAAGGGAGGAATAAACAAACTAAATAGGAACTACTCTCAACTCCAACATTGCAACAGCTCAACACTTCCAAGAAGAAGATTCTTTCACTGGCAAGAATATAAGCCCAGGGCTATTATATGTAGGGAGCGGAAATTATATCTGCAGCTGAGAGCAAGCATGCTAAATGTTCCCACCCAGCATGGAAAAAGTCCTTAACCCCTTCAGCACTGCTGGAAAGGAAATCCATTTAAAATAGGACACAAATCACACAGTCTCTAAAGAGGACCTGACCTGTGATTCATTACCCGTTGTGACCTTCTAACTCCAGGTCTCTCAGGGGGGCATGACACCTTCGTGACAGTATCCCCCCCTTTGAGGGGCCACTGAACCCTCAGGACTGGGTTTATCTGGATGGGCTGCATGGAAGGAACTAATTAGTTTACTGGCATTAACTTCTGATGCCGGTACCCACATCCTCTGCTCAGGACCATACCCCTTCCAGTATACCAAGTATTGTAAAGAGTGGTGAACCATTCTGGAATCCACAATTTAGCTCATTTTTTATCTGCCCAGCGCCAGCATCAGAAATGTAATCTAATGCACATTTCTGCCATAATATACTTTTTTTTTACTGTAATTATCATGAATCAACCTTTATTCTTTACTCCCCATT
Organism: Oophaga sylvatica; assembly: GCA_033576555.1. Lineage (NCBI taxonomy): Eukaryota > Metazoa > Chordata > Amphibia > Anura > Dendrobatidae > Oophaga > Oophaga sylvatica. The sequence goes on along the minus strand of JARQOD010000001.1, from coordinate 179,856,284 downwards.
TAGACCCATAGTGACTACCGGGAGCATAATCGTGATAGTGTACTTATTTTCTATAAGCAGTTCTATAAATATTAAACTATTATTTTCTTCAATTTCAGGAGCAATGAGTATATTGCCAGCAATGCCGAGGCCAGGTCACCAAGGCCTTCCTCATCTTGTTCATCCAAAGACACTTCCTACCTCTCCTAAGAAGCTACAGCGGAACATGTATTTATATCTAATTTATCATTCAGCTTTCTTGTAGTTTGGATTAGAGAAGATACACATACATATGTATATGTTTATATTCATCTATTGGTGATATGCAGCAGAATAATCATTGTACAAATACACAGCAAATGTTGTAGAATGGAGTCAGATGGGTGGATTTGTTTTAATGCTGGTGTCAGTATTCCGGGTTTCTAGGTAACTTTGTCAATGATTTTGCCCTTTGTTAAGATGGAGTTTGCTGTTTTCTGTGCCCTACTTCCTGTTCGTTTGTTTAAAAACCCGGCTCAGGTGCTGGCTTCACTGCTGGAATATTCTGCTTCTGTTTCCCTTCAACCCAGCTGCTTGTTCCTCACAGATCGTTGTGTATTTACCAGGGAAGTGCATAACCAGGTTATCTTCAGGTGTTTCTCTGCCACAGCAGTTTCTACCCATGGCTCTGGACATTCTCTGCATATGTAAGTTGCACATACTGTGTTGTCACTAAACTGTTGACTTGGGAATTTAACCTTTGGTTCACTCCATCTGATAAGAACTGTGTTTCTGAACTGTTGCTGTTTAACCCTTTGTGCATTACCTCTGGTGAGAGCTGTTGGAACTATTACTGGAACCTACTGACTTATGAACTTGTTGTTGGACTTCACTGAATTAAGCCACAACTGAGATTAACTTGTTCCTGGACCTCCCTGTGTTTTCTGCATACCTGGATCTGACTCTTCACACACCAGCGGGTGTTAAATCCAGCCACGAAACCTGTGCATCAGACTTACCTTGTGGTTAATTTGTGTGAGGACTTCGTCGTAAGAACTTTACCACCCTCGCTATAGAGGTTCAAGGACTTATATATCCGGATTCATATAACTGGACTTGTGTATATATATATGGACTCATTGCATGTCACTACGGGTTGTTTGAATATTGTTTTTGGGGGTTTTGCTGTTTCACAAATACATTTATTTGCATTCAAAGAAACCCGTCTCTGATTGTTCATTGCCCACGCTATCAGAATCCTCGAGTTCCTACAATAGTATTACAGGATATTCCAGCCTAAAAAAGAGGATTCTGCTGGGCAATGACGGAGACACGGGCAGACAAACTGTTCACCATAGTTAACTCCTTGCAGCAGGAGGTGTCGGCTGCACTCAATCAAATTAGAGACTTGGAGTCTCGGGTTAACCACAATGCACAGGGGTTTGGTCAGGCCTCCAAGATCTTCGTTCTAGGTTAGGAGTCCTGGAGGACTTACTACTGAGCCTACCTCATCCACCAGTATGCCTAAATTGCCTCCATTTCGTTTTAATGGTGACCGAAGTCAATTCCGTGGGTTTGTTAATCAATGTATATTATTTTTTGATGTACATGCCTCTTACTACCGGTCTGATAGATCTAAGGTTCTATGTATTATTATGTTGTTGACATCACGTGCACTGGCTTGGGCAAATCCTATGGTTGAAAGTCATGATACCCGTCTAAATATTTGGACAATTTTCTGGCAGCCATGGCGCAAATGTTCGACGATCCCAACCGCCGTGCTACGCTGAATCTGCCTTGCTTTCCTTACGCCAGGGGAAACGGTCAGTCATAGAATATGTTACTGAATTTAAAAGGTTAGTGGTGGACACCCAGTGGGAAAACAATGCTTTTATTACCAATCTTTAGAAAAGGTTTGTCAAATGTAATCAAAGATGAGCTAGCTCGTTCAGAGTCTCCACAGGAGTTTGAATTGTTTTATACAGCACTGTGTACGTATTGATACCCGTTTAACTGAACGCAGACAAGAAAAATGGGCCGCTGTAAATCGCATTACTAATTACTCTCTTCCGTCCAGGGAAACCACAGGCAAAAACCCGCGAGAGGCTGAGGAGGTGCCTATGCAGGTGGACTCACTGCAGAGACGTGAGAATAATGAACGCCGCGAACACCGTTTCCATGAGCGCTTATGTTTCTATTGTGGTCAATCGGACCATTTCCTCATCAATTGTCCTAAATGTCTAGGCGACCCAACAAGGTGTTGGCGGTAGTAGGAGATTATGATAACACAGACGCTGAGTCTGAAGTTTCAGAAACCAGTCTACATCTAGATGCGGTTTTTCCCCCAATACTGATGCCGACTTCCCCTAAAGATCACGGGGAGAAATATTCACATTGTTCTCTTCCTATACGATTCAGTGGGAGGAACAGTGGATATCAAGTTCTGCCATGATAGACTCTGGAGCAGGTGGGAATTTCATAGATTCTTCTTTTGCAGAGAAACATGGTATAAAGACACAACTAAGAGCTTCACCAATCACTATGGAAACGGTGGATGGTTCCCCATTAGTTTCTGGACCAGTAGATCGGGAGACAGTGCCTCTGGAGTGTAAGATGGAACCAGACCATCAGAAAACACTTTCATTCATGTTAATATCTTCTCCTCATTTTCCTGAATTTTAGGATTCCCTGGTTACGGTCACAAAATCCAATCATCAATTGGGAAACCAAGGAGATAACCTTTCTCCCGAAGTGCAGTTCTACCATCAGTCCAACTGTAGCGGCTCCAGTTACCCAGAACTTGGAAGAGGTGATACAGGTACCTACTCTCCCTCTGATTTATCAGGAATTCTCAGACATTTGTGATAAAAGGAAGGCAGATCAACTTCCCCACATAGACCGTATGACTGCCCCATAGAATTGCTTCCTGGAGCAGCGATTCCTTTCGGCCATGTTTACCGTTGGCGGCTCCGGAATTAAAATCTTTACGAGAGTATATAGATGAGAATTTAGCAAGGGGTTTACCGACCATCTTCTTCACCAGCGGGAGCTCCAATATTCTTTGTAAAGAAGAAGGATGGTACTCTAAGACCCTGCATTGACTACGGGAGTTAAATAAGGTAACCATTCGTAACAGGTACCCGTTGCCCCTAATTCCGAATTGTTGGAAAGAGTTCGCCAGGCCAAAGTATTCACCAAATTAGATCTTCGTGGGGATATAATTTTACTCGTATACGGCCCGGACGAATGGAAGACAGCTTTTAGATGCCGGTATGGACATTTTGAATATTTGGTGATGCCATTCGGACTCTGTAACGCTCCTGCTGCTTTTCAACATTTAGCCAACGACATTTTCAGGGATTTATTGGACCAATATGTGGTAATTTACCTTGATGACATCTTAATCTTTTTGACTCCTTACAGGAAATCAGGAACATGTCAAGACCGTACTTAGACGTTTGAGAGATAATCATTTGTACATCAAACTCGAAAAAGTTGTGAGTTCCATTGTTCTGAAATTCAATTTTTGGGCTATGTTATCTCGCCTCAGGGATTGAATATGGAGTCCAGCAAGATCCAGGGAATCTTGGACTGGCCGCGGGTACCAGGAACATTAAGGAGGTACAACGATTCATTGGCTTTGCTAACTTTTAGACGGTTTTATCCGAAATTTTTCAGAAATTGTCCGTCCCATCACTCCCTCACCAAGAAGGGGAAGAAGTTTGAATGGTCTTCGCAAGCTCAGGAAGCCTTTGATCGCCTGAAGGGTTGTTTTACCACAGCTCCAATATTGATGCATCCGGATCCTGCACAGCCTTTTATCGTGGAGGTGGAGCGTCTGACGTGCATTGGGCTATCCTCTCACAACGTACCGGAGACAAAGGTTTGCTGCACCCGTGTGCCTTCTTCTCTCGTAGGTTATCTTCTGCAGAACTGAACTATGAGTGGCAGATAAGGAACTTTTGGCAATTATTTCTGCCTTTAAGGAATGGAGACACCATTTGCAGGGGGCAACTCAAGCAGGTAGTAGTACTCACGGATCATCGCAAATTTGGAAATTCCTTAGTCTGCCAGGTGTCTTTCTCCTCGACAAGTAGGTGGAGTTTGTTCTTGAACCAGTTTAATTTTATTATTTCGTACCGCCCAGTCACGTAATGGGAAAGCTGAGCATTATCCCGAATCCATACCGTGGATTCCGTGCCTGGGACCCGTCGAAGACCATCTTGTCGGAGGCCAATTTCGTTGGAGTGCTCCGGAACCGGGACTTGTGGCAGGAGATCAAGCTGGCCTATGACGGTGACGTATTTCTTGCAGCTCCACCTGACAATGTGAATCTTGTCCTTCGGAATGGTGTGTGGTTAGAGATCGATGTATTTATGTCCCAGAGGCTGTAAGACTTCGAGTTCTCAGATTGGTCCAGATCTAAATTTGGCTGGTCTAGGGGGGTACGGGAAGAGCAGGAATTGTTAACTCGTTTTTTTTGGTGGCCTACCTGCTTGAAGGATGTGAATGACTATGTCCGCTCTTGTGAAGTTTGTGCACGGTACAAGGTTCCTCGTGTTTCACCTACTGGTCTTCTTAAACCGCTACCTGTACCGTCTCGCCTTGGGGGTCTTTTCGATGGACTTTATTGTGGAGTTGCCCACCCCTGGTGGTAAAAATACTATTTTGGTGGTAGTAGATCGTTTAACGAAAGCTGCTCATTTTCATTCCGTGCGCTGGTCTTCCCCCAGCTACAGAGACAGTAGATCTAGTTATCCAGAACATTTTCCGGCTGCATGGGGTACCAGATGACATCTTTTCTGACGGGGGGGAAAACAATTTACCTCTAGATTTGGAAAGGATTTTGTTCTGCGCTCCACATTAATGTTTGCTTGTCTTCTGCATACCATCCTCAGACAACGGGCAGACCGAACGGACAAATCAAACTTTGGAGCAATATCTACGCTGTTACGTCAGTCATTTGCAGGACGATTGGCTGAAGCTACTTCCTCTAGCGGAATTTTCGTACAACAACTCCCAAAGCAGTTCCACGAAGGTACGCCTTTTTTTTGCCAACCTGGGTTATATCCAAATTTTGCCTAGGTCTCCGGTTACGATTTCGGTACCAGCGGTTGAAGACAGAGTGACGGCGTTGCAACGTAATCTTGAAGTTTTGAAGGACTCCCTGACCACAGCACAGGAGCGTTACAAAAGTCGGCCGATAGATTCCGGAAACCAGCACCTATGTATAAGGTAGGAGACTCAGTTTGGTTGTCCACCAAGAATCTAAAATTGGGTGTTCCTTCGCAGAAACTGGGACAGAAATTCATCGGTCCATTCAGATCACGGGGATTGTGAGCTCTGTTGCCTGTCGGTTGAAGCTACCACGGACTTTAAAGGTACACCAGTATTTCACGTTTCCTTATTAAAACCAGTCTCTCCTAACACATTTCAGGGACGTATCGTTACCTCCCCTCCACCAGTGTTGGTTGATGGCGGAAGAACAATTCGTGGTACAGGATATTGTTAATTGAGACTTCTAGAAACCGGCTTCAGTATCTAGTTAGATGGCAAAGGGTTTACTCTCTGAAAAGATTTTGGGAACCAGTAAGTAACATCAATGCGCCTCTGAAGATTGCTCAGTTTCATCGGAGATACCCGGACAGGCCTGGTCCAGGACCGTCCGGAGGCCGTCTTTGGGGGGGGAGTAATGTCAGTATTCGGGTTTTTAGGTAACTTTGTCAATGATTTTGCCCTTTGTTAAGATGGAGTTTGCTGTTTTCTGTGCCCTACTTCCTGTTCGTTTGTTTAAAACCCGGCTCAGGTGCTGGCTTCACTGCTGGAATATTCTGCTTCTGTTTCCCTTCAACCCAGCTGCTTGTTCCTCACGATCGTTGTGTATTTACCAGGGAAGTGCATAACCAGGTTATCTTCAGGTGTTTCTCTGCCCCAGCAGTTTCTACCCATGGCTCTGGACATTCTCTGCATATGTAAGTTGCAACATACTGTGTTGTCACTAAACTGTTGATTGGAATTTAACCTTTGGTTCACTCCATCTGATAAGAACTGTGTTTCTGAACTGTTGCTGTTTAACCTTTGTGCATTACCTCTGGTGAGAGCTGTTGGAATATACTGGAAACCTTACTGACTTATGAACTTGTTGTTGGACTTCACTGAATTAAGCCACAACTGAGATTAACTTGTTCTGGACCTCCCTGTGTTTTCTGCATACCTGGATCTGACTCTTCACACACCAGCGGTGTGTAAATCCAGCCACGTAACCTGTGCATCAGACTTACCTTGTGGTTACATTTGTGTGAGGACTTCGTCGTAAGAACTTTACCACCCTCGCTATAGAGGTTCAAGGACTTATATATCCGGATTCATATAACTGGACTTGTGTATATTATATGGACTCATTGCATGTCACTACGGTTGTTTGAATATTGTTTTTGGGGGTTTTGCTGTTTCACAAAATACATTATTTGCATTCAAAGAAACCCGTCTCTGATTGTTCATTGCCCCACGCTATCAGAATCCTCGAGTTCCTACAATAGTATTACAGCTGGTTTTATGTACATTTGACAATTCTAAGACCTAGGGCTTCCAATGCATTTCAATCTATTTTTCTTTTTTTAATTTTATGCCTTGTCCAAATATTTTATTTTTTTATATGCTTTGTCCAAATATCTTATTTTTTTTTTAAATGTATTAATTATTATATATATTTCACTTTTGGGGGAAAGAGCACAGAGGTGGTTTTTCTGTGGTACCAAGGCCATAGCTGATATTCTTTTATTTTTAACTTTTATAAAGGGTGAAAATGAGGAAAAATATGAGTGTTGTTTTAACAGCTCTGCAAGGTGTGTGTGAGAGTGCAGGTGACGCTGCAGTTTGCTCTGCATGCAACGCTGTCTGTAGGCATCTGCACGTGTCACTCACAGACTCTTTTTTTTTTTCTTCAGTGTAATTCTTGCAGCTCCATGCAATTTAACTATTAGTGTGACGCGCTTCCATCCGTATCCAATACATTGGTTGCAAACACTATAGAAGTAGACAAAGGAGTAGCCTTTCACAGATTGTGAACAGTTGTGTTTCAGTGTTCACTTCAGTCTGTGTTTTTTATTTTTTGAGTGCACATCACGCTCCAGTTACTTGTTCAAGCACTGCTGCTTGTACTCTGCTGAGCGTGTCTCAGTGCCTCATCCTTTTCATTTATCTCCAATTGGTTCTGCTCCATTCCATTTAAAATATAATCTATTAGTGTGACGCGCTTCCATCCGTATACAATACATTGGTTGCAAACACTATAGAAGTAGACAAAGGAGTAGCCTTTCACAGATTGTGAACAGTTGTGTTTCAGTGTTCACTTCAGTCTGTGTTTTTTATTTTTTGAGTGCACATCACGCTCCAGTTACTTGTTCAAGCACTGCTGCTTGTACTCTGCTGAGCGTGTCTCAGTGCCTCATCCTTTTCATTTATCTCCAATTGGTTCTGCTCCATTCCATTTAAAATATAATCTATTAGTGTGATGCGCTTCCATCCGTATACAATACATTGGTTGCAAACACTATAGAAGTAGACAAAGGAGTAGCCTTTCACAGATTGTGAACAGTTGTGTTTCAGTGTTCACTTCAGTCTCTGCGTAATAACCACACTTAGGCCTTATAACTTTTCTGACTTTCTTTATCAATCTACCAAGATGAAGAAGTCAGTGAGTAAGGCACGTGGTCGTGGCCGTGGAGTTTCAGCAGGGAGAGGACGTGGGGATTCTGTGGCTGCTGCCGCCCTCAGTGACACAGCATCCACCAGTTTTCCCCGTGAGCGTTCCTTTATGCGCACTTTGGTAGGAGCTCGGCGTGCCCCCCTACTGCGGGAAGAACAAATTTAAGCCGTTGTTGGTTGGATGGCAGCCAATGCATCGACTTCAATTCCTTCCACCTCCTCTCAGGAACACAACACTGTTGAGCAACCATCTGTCTGTTCACCGCCTGTCAAATTGCCCAGGCAGTCAGAGAGTTCTGTACAGGAGCCAGCTGAGTCTCTGCTTCTGTTCTCAGAATCTGTTGGCTCGCAAACACGGGCACAGGCAAGCAGCATTCTGCAATTTGAAGAAGAGGGAGTATGCAGTGATGCGCAACAGCTGTGTCTCTCTCAATCTGAAGAGGCGGGTGAGCCAGTGCCGATGGACAGCACACCGCAGAACGCATCTTATGATGATGATGAGACTCAGGTGCCAGGTTTTGTGGAGCATGGTGCTGCCCAGACCATCCAACAGCAGCAGGTGTTGGAAGAGGGTAGTGGAGATGATGAAGTCCGAGACCCAACATGGCGTGAGCAACAGGAAGGTGGTGGGAGCAGCTCTGAGGAAGAGATTGTCCCAACGGTACAAAGAGGAGGGAGAGGTAGGCTGCAGACTCGCTTGCCTGTAGCCTCCAGTTTGGCACCTGTTGGGAGCAGTTCTCTTAGAAATGTCAAAATTGGCGCTCCCATGACTTGCACTGCGTGGTCCTTTTTTGACAGACTTGTAGATGATATTTGCTATGTTCAATGAAGCTGTGTAAGCAAAAAGTTAAAAGAGGTAAAAATATCAGTAACCTGAATACCACAAATATGTGGAAACATGTACGGACAAAGCACATAGCTGAGTTACAAAGACACACTGGAGATGTAGGCCAACCTACAGCAGCACCTACATCTTTAGGTCGTGTTCGAGCCTCTACCTCCAGCTCACACACACCTGGTTCGGCTTCCTCACAGGATCTCCATGGAAGAACCTCGGTCACTGTTGTCCATAGACAAACTGTTATTCCACCCACAGCAGCAAGTTCACAGTCATCGTCACACTCCCAGAACAAAAAACAGCCATCGGTAACACAGGCATGGGATAAAAGACGGCCATACTCGGCAAACCATCCACGAGCACAGGCTCTGAATGCTGGCCTTGCAAAACTCCTGTCCCTTGAAATGCTGTCATTCAGGCTGGTGGAGACTGACAGTTTCAGGAACTTTATGGCATTGGCAGTCCCACAATATAATGTGCCAAGCCGATTTTATTTCAGCAGGCAAGCTGTCCCTGCTCTGCAAAAACATGTCGAGGGAAACATTAAACATGCGCTACTAAACGCCGTCAGTAGCAGGGTCCACCTGACCACCGATGCGTGGACCAGTACCCATGGCCAGGGACGATACCTTTCCCTCACTGCCCATTGGGTCAATGTTGTGGAGCCGGGTACAGATCTTGCCAGTGGCGCTGTACGTGTTCTGCCAACTCCAAGGATTGCAGGAATCCAGTCTGTACACATTGATTCCTCCTCCTACTCCAGTTCCTCAGAATCATCGCTGCACGAGCCGTCACGGTATACCTCCACATGGACCCGTGAACGCTTACCTGTTGCGACCGATATGAGCACAGCCGTGGCCAAACGTCAACAGGCCGTCCTGAAATTAATTTCCATGGGGAATCGAAGCCACACAGCGCAGGAGCTCTGGGATGCCATCAAGCAGGAGAGCGACGTGTGGTTTTTGTCAGCTAATCTCCAGCCAGGCTTGGTAGTGTGTGACAATGGCCGAAATCTGGTGGCAGCTCTGGGCCTTGGCAACCTCACTCACATACCATGTCTGGCACATGTGCTCAACTTGGTCGTGCAGAGTTTTTTGAGGGACTATCCGGATCTTGATGCACTGCTGCACAAGGTCCGCCTAGAGTGCGCTCACTTGCGACGTTCCAGCATGGCCAGATCGCGCATTGCAGCTCTGCAAGTCAGATTTCGCCTTCCTGAACATCGCATCATATGTGACGTACCCACCAGGTGGAATTCCACGTTACATATGTTGGAGCGGTTGTGTGAGCAGCAGCCAGCAGTAATGGAGTATCAGCTGCAACAGGCGCAATCAACTCGCAATTTGCACCGTTCACACTTCACCACTACTGAGTGGGCCTCTATGAAGGACATCTGCGACGTTTTGCGTGCGTTTGATGTCTCAACGCGGATGGCGAGTGCAGATGATGCACTAGTCAGCATGACTGTCCCCCTTATCTGCCTGCTTCAGAAATCACTGAAAGCACTAAAGGAAGAGGTTTTGGAAGAGGTGGAGGATGAGGAGTCACAAATTCAATTACCTTCAGGACAGTCAGCGCAACGTGGTTCCTCACAAAGGGCTGGGCAGGGCTCACTTTGTGAGGAGGATGAGGAGGAGGAGGAGTCAATGGAGGAGGAAGAAATCCCTACAGAGGGAGGTACACAACGCTGTAGTCAGTATGCAGAGCGAGGGTGGGGTGATGCAGAGGAGACAGAGATGACGCCTCTTCCAGAGGACAGCCTTTGTTGGCCAGTTGGGAGTCTGCAGCACATGGTTGATTTCATGCTTCAGTGCCTGAGAAAACGACCGCCGCATGCCCACATTCTCAGCACGTCAGATTATTGGGTGTACACCCTCCTAGACCCTCGCTACCGGGACAACTTACAAACCCTCATCACACCGGTGAACCGGGACCGTAAAATGCAGGAGTACCAAGACACACTGGTGCAATCCATACTGTTGTACATTCCAGCCGAGAGAGCTGCTGCTGCTGCTACTGCTTTACAAAGCAGCTCTGTGCGTCGAGGCAGTGTAGACACCTCTACAACAAGAGGGAGCAGAAGCAGCGCCTCTGCACAGGGCAAGAACTGTATGTTACAAATGTGGCAAAGTTTTGTGACAGCGCCAGCAAGGTCTACACCATCCGAGACGGCTCCAGTCACCAGGAAGAAACGTTTCCGTAAGATGGTGACAGACTACTTGGCTTTCCCTCTAAGTGTACTCCCAGATGCCTCTTCCCCTTTCAAATTTTGGGTCTCTAAGTTGGATACATGGCCAGAGCTTAGCCAGTATGCATTGGAGGTGCTGGCTTGCCCTGCTGCCAGTGTATTATCTGAGCGTGTCTTTAGTGCTGCAGGTGGTGTAGTAACAGACCGTCGCATGCGACTATCCTCAGAGAATGTAGACCGGCTTACTTTTCTGAAAATGAACAAGGCATGGATCTCACCTGAATTTGCCTGTCCGTTTTCAGATTAAATAACTGTTTGGCAACGTTTTCCATGTCTCCTGTTATGTTCATCTTTCTACCACCTGAACTCTACTCCCTGGGCTACAACACCGCCATTTGTTGCTCGTAAGTAATTGGCAGGGGTACTGACTCCTGGCCAGCCTGGTTACAGCACGACAGCTGTTTCCTGGCAGTGTGAACGTCAATTATCCTCCAATAAGTTGTGCTGTCGTGTTGCATTCGGGTTAGCTGACTCTATGGTGCCTGCAGTTTAGGTGATTCCTATGTGTGCTGTGGGATATGTAAATAAAGGCGGTTTCCATTGTGACAATAGGACAAGCACCCACTGTAGGACTGTGTGATTCGGTAACTGCGGACGGCTTGCGTCCTGTCAACTTACATTTTCATGGGTGCGTTCTTCTACCCGTCCGGGGTCCAGTACCGTCAAGTGGTTCTCCCCAGTGCCTTTGGCCTAGGTGCCTCCATCTCCGTATCCGAGTTCCACCAACGTCTGCTGGTCCTTGGTAGTGCTTTGGAGCACAGGTACCTCCTGCTTAGTAACCGTGTCACAGTAACGTCAGCTGGTACTCGGTTGTGACATTGCCTCTTTTCTTCTGCTACCCGTCCGGGGTCCAGTACCGTCAAGTGGTTCTCCCCAGTGCCTTTGGCCTAGGTGCCTCCATCTCTGTATCCGAGTTCCACCAACGTCTGCTGGTCCTTGGTAGTGCTTTGGAGCACAGGTACCTCCTGCTTAGTAACCGTGTCACAGTAACGTCAGCTGGTACTCGGTTGTGATATTGCCTCTTTTCCTTCTGCTACCCGTCCGGGTTCCAGCACAGTCAGCTGGTCCTCGTTACTTCCATTGTCTCTTGCTCCATCTGATACCCGTCAGGGTTCCAGTAACGTCAGCTGTTTCTCGGAAATTAGACGACCTTAAAGAACAACCAGAAGAAGATGACGACAACAAGGACGACGAGCATGAAGCCAACCAGCCTGAACACCATCACAAAGAAAAAATAAAAGATTACCCAGAAGAAGATCACCAACAGGACAAAGAAGGTTAAGACAAACTACAAGATACAGAACAAGAGACAGAAGAACAATAAGCAGAAGATCAAAAAGCAGAAGAACATGAAGTATAAGACCAAATGAAGAGCAAAATATATGCTCTAAATTCTAAGCAGAAGAAGACTAAGCAGTGTATGGGGGTGAGTCCGTTCCTCCTCGTGGTGCCCCTGGAAAATGCCTGCTGCTGCTGCAGGCTAAACTGAACACGGACAAATACTGTTGTAATTTAAATCTTTTGTGACAGCAAGAACGGAAGGATGAACAATTCATACTTTTACAGATTACAAGTACAGGAATCTCGGTCACAAATAAGAATATGATGAAGAAGATGAAGAGGAAGAAGATGAAGAATTTGAATATAAAGAAGATTAATTAGTTTAATAATAAATATGAGTAATGTAAACAAAAACATGAATAGCAATAAGTTTAAGAAGAAGATTAAGAAGGTGAAGATGAAGAATAATTTGATGAGAAAATGATGCTGCTGTGCTGAAGATTATGAAGGAGAAAGTGTGGCACTGGCAAAAGTTAAACAGGTGAAGAGCATGGAAGTTGTGAAACATATATATTTGCCAAAATAGAAAAAAGGTTAACAACATTGTCAATTTGTTAGTCAATCCAAACGTATTTCCAAAAAAATATATATTAATGCTATTCCAATGCATTGGGTTAAACATGTATGCCTTTATTGTCTCCTCAACCTCCCCCAATACATTCTACATTAGTCTTTGTTGTTTTCCTTCATGTACAATTAACCAACAAGGCAAGAATGTTTTTTTTAATGTCGATATTTGGTTCCCATAGACTTACATTGGACTTCCGGTATCGGAATCGGATATCGACGATATTTAGTGATATCGGCGATACCATTCCGATCCGATATTTTTAGATATCGAGCAGTATCGCTCAACAGTACTCATGACACTTCCTACCTCTCCAAAGAAGCTACAGTGGAACATGTATTTATATCTAATTTATCATTCATCTTCTTGTAGTCTGGAATAGAGAATTTTATGCCTTGTCCAAATATTTTATTTTTTTATATGCTTTGTCCAAATATCTTATTTTTTTTATAAATGTATTAATTATTATATATATTTCTCTTTTTGGGGGACAGAGCACAGAGGTGATTTTTCTGTGGTATCAAGACCATAGCTGATATTCTTTTATTTTTAACTTTTATAAAGGGTGAAAATGAGGAAAAATATGAGTGGTGGGAACTACAATATTCTTTTCTTTTTTTTAATTTAACAAAAGTTGTAACAGACAGTTTTATCTGGCAACTCACAACTTAAAGGGAATCCGTCAGCAAGTTTTTGCTACCTATTCGAGAGCAGCCTGATGTAGGCAAAGAGAAGGCGAATCCAATGATGTATCACTTATGGTAGATTACTGGGTGCGGCATTTCTCATACAATCGGAGCTTTTTAATTTAGCATGAAGCAGAGCTGAAAAGCTGCCCCTCCACATCCACACCAGGCTCTCCATGTACAAAGTCCATAGATAGTGAGCTGCCTATCACAGGAGGGGGCGTGTAGGAAGGAGACCAGCTAGTCCCAGCAATGATAAGCTACTGGTGCTAAAACAATCATTGTAAGCAAACAAAACATTGGAGCTTGATAAGGGAGGCATAGCTGAAATCTGTGTTTTAACCCCTATCTCATGCTGTCTTCAGATTTCATAGCAAAAACCTGCTGACAGATTCCCTTTAATCCCCGCAGTCTCCCATACATAATAATAACAATACCAAATATGTGCACTTTGACCCACCTCCTTGACCAATGTAACCCTCAGGAACAAAGATTACTATTTTTTTCTAGCATGCCCCTTCCCCTTTCTTTAGTGTGCAAAAATGCTGTATAAAATGTGTTCATGTAAAATGCAGCCAAGTCACGAAAGATGGTCCCTCACTGTGTGTGTTGCTTGACTGAGATTTTTATAATTGTTTTATTTCTTATGCCTTTTTGAATTATTTTTATTTTTTTGTATTTTCTATTTTAATCTTTTATTTATGTTTTACTGCTTTTTGCTTACTTTTATTTTTTTCTCGTAATTTACTTTATTCTTTGTTTTCTGTTTCTTGAGGAAGCTGGGATCTGTTTCCTCCCAACAGTCCTTTTTATGCAGATCACAGCTAATTATGATCTGGTATTTGCTGCCATTCGATCACTAGTTAGCAGTTGTCCGGTTTCCCAGGAATACTGGGATGATGCAAAACTTGCGTTGGATAGGTCATCAGTATGAGATCAGTGGGGGTCCAACATCTGATCAGCTGAAAACTGCTTCAGCAACACATAGTCTGTTAACATCTCCATAGGTGATAATGGGTACGTATTCCATCAGTGGAAAAACTCAGAACATTTGCGTGAGAAACTGACATCTGAATGTGGCCCAACTAAGCAGAGCACGGCAGCACTGTACATGTCTTATTGAATGCAGTCAAGTATTATTCTTTAGCTCCCATTGAAGTGAATGTACTGTAGAACTCAGCAGCGACCACTAAGCAATACATGGTGCTGCTGTGTTTTGCCGGTACATCTTTTATTTCTGGACTGAGCAGTTTTCATCTGATCATTGGTGCTGTTGGAGCTGCACACATCTCAGATTGAGATGAGCCATCCATTATTACGTCCTCGTCAACTCATTTACCAATTTATGAGGTGCGTCTCTCCAGAAACACAAGCTGGTCATTATGCATTGGGTATTAATGTGGAAGATTAGCAGTTTTCACCTTACAACATCCACTGCACATTGATCTCTAGAAAACGCCCGTGAGGTCAAAGTAGTCACTACACCTGTAGGCAAATTATCTGAGTGTGAGTTGCAAAATGGGGTCACTTTTTAGGGATTTCTACTGTTATGGCATCATAAGAGGTTAGCAAATGACACCTTCGAACTACTACTACTTCGAAATATGCACCCAAAAGCCAAATGGTGCAACATTTCTTCTGAGCTTGACCTTATGCCCAAACAGTAGTGCATATATAGGGTATTGCCGTATTTGGGATCAAGTAGCAAAATAAATTACAAGGTAATTTTTCATTTATTAGCCATTATAAAGGTTAAATATTTTGAGCTAAATCTACTTTTTGTAACAAATGTAATTTTTCATTTTCATATAGCCCAATTTTAAAGAAATTAGTGAAATACCTGTGGGGTAAAAATACTCATTACACCTCAAGATGAATTTCCTGTTTCCAAAATGTGGTCAATTAGTGGATTTTCTGCTATTCTGGCATCTCAAGTTTTCTGCAAGTCACACGCACACACTTCCTGCCACATTTGCACTCCAAAAGCCATCTAGCCTTTCTTCATCTCTTTGTAACCCCCGCCATGTGCCTTTTCATTAATCAGCAGCGTCTGTCTCCAGCACACCTCTTCATCAAGACCTGTGTTGTTGTTTTGGGCCTTTTTCTATTCTATTTTTGTCTGCCAATGCTCTAATTTTTTATGAACCACTTGTGATTCCAAAATAATCACAACACCACTAGATGAATTCTTTGAGGGTTGTTGTTTTAAAAAAGGAGCCACTGGTAGAAGGTTTCTGCTGTGTTGGCACCTCAGGCACTCTAAAAATGTAACTTAGTTTTCACAATCTGTTCCAGAAAAATTTGGACTTCAAAAGTCAATTAGCCCACTTTCCCTTCCATGCCATACTCTATGCCCAAACAGTAGATGTTGACCATAAATGAGGCATCTCCTCTTTCAGCAGCAATTACATTACATTTTTGGGTGCAATTTTTCTTATTGCAGTTTCAAATAATGAAAAATTTGAGACTAAAGAAACATTTTAATTGAAAGAATGTAATTTTTCATTTTTTTTCCATTTCACTTTTGCATTAATTACTGTGAGGCGCCAATGTTTCTGAATGCAGTTTTGAACACTTGCAGTTTTTAAAATTACCGTATATACTCATGTATAAGCCGACCTGTGTATAAGCCGACCCCCCTAATTTTGCCACAAAAAACTGGGAAAACTTATTGACTCGCGTATAAGCCTAGGGATGAAAAATGATTATGCCCCCATATGCTCGATAGATTAGGCTCCCATATACTGCACAGATTATGCCCCCGTATGATCCACAGATTATGCCCCCATATGCTGCACAGATTATGCCCCCATTTGCTCCACAGATTATGCCCCCATATGCTCCCCTGATTATGCCCCCGTATGATCCACAGATTATGCCCCCATATGCGCACAGATTATGCCCCTATATGCTGCACAGATTATGCCCCATATGCTGCACAGATTATGCCCATATGCTGCACAGATTATGCCCATATGCTCCACTGATTATGCCCCCATGTGCTCCAGATTATGCCCCCATATGCTACAGATTATGCCCCCATATGGTGCACAGATTATGCCCCATATGCTCCAGATTATGCCCCCATATGTGCACAGATTATGCCCCATATGCTCCTGATTATTTCCCCCATATGCTCCAGATTATGCCCCCATATGCTCACAGATTATGCCCCCATATGCTCCACTATTATGCCCCCATATGCTCCACAGATTATGCCCCCATATGCTCCCTGATTATGCCCATATGCTTCAGATTATGCCCCATATGCCCCAGATTATGCTGCTGCAAAAAAAATAATGACATACTCACCCTCGTCGCTGGGGGCTAGATGCAGGTGTCCTGAGCAGGCGGTGACACTGGCGCGCTATGGGGGACAGGTGCCGGTGTCACTGCTCGCTCAGGACCACGGCACCTGAGATATTTACCTGTCCTCTCTCCACCGCTGCGCACTGCGCCCTCTTCCGGGTCCTCGGCAGTGAATGATCAGGCAGAGGGCGCGGGCGCACTAACGACGTCATTGCGACCTCTGCCTGAACATTCACAGCCAGAGGAGTCGCTGTACTCACCCCTCCGCCGGCGCGTCACTCTCTGCAGCGTCTCCTCTTCTCCCGGCGGTCTCCGCAGTGCTTCCGTCCTACAGCGGTCAGGTGGTACCGCTCATTAAAGTCATGAATATGTGCATATTCATGACTTTAATGAGCGGTACCATGTGACCGCTGCAGCAAGGAGCCGGAGATCGTGGGAGAAGCAGGGGGGCTGCAGAGACAGCGCCGGCGTAGGGGTGAGTATGATCCGACACCCCTGCTCTCCCTCCCCATCCGACCCCCGTATATGACCCATGTATAAGCCGAGAGGGGGACTTTCAACCCTAAAAAATGGGCTGAAAATCTCGGCTTATACACGAGTATATACGGTATATAACTTTTAGGGGTTTCTGACAAGGTTTGTAAATTTTGTTGAGAAACATGAAAATTTGCTGCAAACTTTTAAACCTTCTAACATCCTAAAATAATAAAAGGAAGTCTGACAAATGATGCCAGTATAATTTAGATATATGGGAAATTATATTTATTGACTAGTTTGTGTGGTACAGCTATCTTTTATAAGGACTTAATATTGTACATTTTTCTAAATTTCCAATATTTACATAAATAAACGCAAATGTTATCGACCTAGGATTTACCACTATCACTAAGTATCATGTGTCTAGAAAAAAACAGTTTCAGAATCAATGGAACTGGAAGATGCATCCCGATGTTATTATTAACACATAAATTGACTCATGTCAGATTTGAAAAATGGGTCTCAGTCTACAGCATCCAATCAGGCTTTGACAGTAAGGGATTATTAAAAACCTTCCCAAAATTGGGCATACTGGTGTATCCAATGTCTGGTCACCCACTGCATGAATGTTATAAAAACAAACCCAAAAAGCAATTGTAGAATTTAGTTTTTTGTGCAATTTTCCACTGCGTTATTCCGTATCCCACAAAAATCAAGCTCTCAGATGGTTATGTGGACAGAAAAGTGAAAAAGTTATGGCTCTTGGAAGATTGCTATCAAATAATGAAAGTTTAAAAACAAACAATTACTCGATTGGGAAGGGGTTAAAGAGAACCACATATATTTATGTTGCATGAAGTGTCAGGTTTAACCACTTCAAGCCGTGGCCAATTTCTGTTTTTTTTAAATTTAATTTTTTCCTCCCCTTCTTCTTCCAAGAGCCATCATTTTTTCATTTTTCCAACCACATAGTCATATGTGGGCTAGTTTTTTAGTGGGATGAATTGTATTTTTGAATGACACCATTCATTTTATCATGCGATGCACTGGAAAGCGGGAAGAAATTCTAAGTTCTTCGAAATTACAAAAAGGTGCAATTCCACAATTATTTTGGGGGATTTTTATTCACTATGTTCACTATATGGTAAAATTGACCTGGCAATATGATTCTCCAGATAGTGCGATTGAGCAGGTGCCAAACATGGATAGTGGTGAAGAAAATTCGTAAATTTGTAAAAAAATTTTTGCTTGTGTCCCCAGTTTCTGAGACATTTTCTATTTTTGGTCAGTTTGACTCTGTATGTTATTTTTTGCGCACTGAGCTGACATTTTTATTTATACCATTATGTTGTAGATACAATGTTTTGATCTCCTTGTATTGCAGGGTTGCGATTAATTTAATTTGTTTTGTAGATTGGACTTTTATTGATGTAGCGATGCCAAATATGGGTATTTTTTTAACTGGCCCCTTTGACACATACGCCCAAATCTCGTTTTGCGGGGGTTTTGGACGTAAGCCCCGATGGAGCCACTGAAAGGAATAAAATGTCATTCATTTTTGCATTTAAAGGAATAAAATGTAAGACAAATATTTTGTCATAATTCCAAGTATATCTCCATCTCTGGGGCTGCAGTTTAACCTGCATTGTGAAAGATTACCAGAGTGAATAAAATGCTTTTGAATGGTTACATGCAGAATGTTATGTATGGATGGAACCAACACCTATCACCGCCGCGAAAGGGCCGGCTTCCTTTCAGAAGTACTTCCTGGTTGTGGCATCATTGCATACATAACCCTCCATGGGCCTTCTTACAGTGAGAGAGCGGGATCTCGCTATTTGCATTAACCCATTGCTGCCACATACTTTACTAAGCTGTTACCGAACTGTAACATCACAAGAGAGGTTACCATTTGGTTTGTAAAGTACAGTCATGGACAAAAGTTTTGAGAATGACACAAATATTAATTTTTACAAAGTCTACTGCTTCACTTTTTCTAATGGCAATTTGCATATACTCCAGAATGTTATAAAGAGTGATCAGCTTAACAGCAATTACTTGCAAAGTCAATATTTGGCTAGAAAATGAACTTTATCCCCCAAAACACATTTCAACATCATTGCAGCCCTGCCTTAAAAGGACCAGCTAACCTCTTTTCAGTGATTGTTCCATTAACACAGGTGTGGGTGTTGATGAGGACATGGCTGGAGATCAATCTGTCATGATTAAGTAAGAATGACACCACTGGACACTTTAAAAGGAGCTGGTGCTTGGCATCATTGTTTCTCTTCTGTTAACCATGGTTATCTCTAAAGAAACACGTGCAGTCATCATTGCAATGCACAAAAATGGCCTAACAGGGAAGAGTATCGCAGCTAGAAAGATTGCACCTCGGTCAACAATCTATCGCATCATCAAGAACTTCAAGGAGAGAGGTTCCATTGTTGCCAAAAAGGCTTCAGGGCACCCAAGAAAGACCAGCAAGCGCCAGGACCGTCTCTTAAAAGTGTTTCAGCTGCGGGATCGGGCTACCAGCAGTGCAGAGCTTGCTCAGGAATGGCAGCAGGCAGGTGTGAGTGCATCTGCACGCACTGTGAGGCGGAGACTCTTGGAGCAAGGCCTGGTCTCAAGAAGGGCAGCAAAGAAGCCACTTCTCTCCAGAAAAAACATCATGGACAGACTGATATTCTGCAAAAGGTACAGGCAGTGGACTGCTGAGGACTGGGGTAAAGTTATTTTCTCTGATGAACCCCCTTTTCTATTGTTTGGGACATCAGGAAAACGCCTCATTCGGAGAAGACAAGGTGAGCGCTACCACCACCAGTCTTGTCTCATGCCAACTGTTAAGCATCCTGAAACCATTCATGTGTAGGGTTGCTTCTCAGCCAAGGGAATCGGCTCTCTCACAGTCTTGCCTAAAAACACAGCCATGAATAAAGAATGGTACCAGAATGTCCTCCAAGAGCAACTTCTCCTAACCCTCCAAGAGCAGTTTGGCGATCAACAATGGTATGGTACCATTTTGAATGGTATAAGTTGAATGGAGCAGGTCAGATATGGCCTTGGTCAGATGTGACATCATTTTAAGTGTGACATCTTTGAAGTGTTACATCAGAAATATATCCAGAATGATAGCGCATGGTATATTCCCCTTCATGCTGTCATGTCCTGATCCATCTACTTTCATCCACAGGTACGTCTGAACCACTCCTCTATCCAGAATACCCACTGCACCCCAGAATCCTATATACTCCTTTTTTCTGTTGTAACTGGTACGTCTGAACCACCTCTCTATCCAGAATACCCACTGCACCCCAGAATCCTATATCTCCTTTTTTCTGTTGTAACTGATACGTCTGAAACAACTCTCTATCCAGAATACCCACTGCACCCCAGAATCCTATATACTCCTTTTTTCTGTTGTAACTGGTACGTCTGAACCACCTCTCTATCCAGAATACCCACTGCACCCCAGAATCCTATATACTCCTTTTTTCTGTTGTAACTGGTACGTCTGAACCACCTCTCTATCCAGAATACCCACTGCACCCCAGAATCCTATATACTCCTTTTTTCTGTTGTAACTGGTACGTCTGAACCACCTCTCTACCCAGAATACCCACTGCACCTCAGAATACTATATACTCCTTTTTTCTGTTGTAACTGGTACGTCTGAACCACCTCTCTATCCAGATTACCCACTGCACCCCAGAATCCTATATACTCCTTTTTTCTGTTGTAACTGGTACGTCTGAACCACCTCTCTATCCAGAATACCCACTGCACCCCAGAATCCTATATACTCCTTTTTTCTGTTGTAACTGGTACGTCTGAACCACCTCTCTATCCAGAATACCCACTGCACCCCAGAATCCTATATACTCCTTTTTTCTGTTGTAACTGGTACGTCTGAACCACCTCTCTATCCAGAATACCCACTGCACCCCAGAATCCTATATACTCCTTTTTTCTGTTGTAACTGGTACGCTGCTGCTTTTCCCCGATTTTAATTCCATGTAGCATCCTTCAGATTTACTGAATACATATTGATTTGTCTGTGACCCTCACTCATAAGCCTATACCTCCATCTTAACCTGTCTTTCTTCATCTGTGATGCTAGGCAAATGTTCTATTAACTGCAATCTGTTAATTGCTCCCTGCTGTGAACTCTCCTCCTGTTCCTTTCTCCTCCCCTCTCTCTCCTCACCTGGCTTCATTTCTTGGACATTTGAATGGTATAAGTTGAATGGAGCAGGTCAGATATGGCCTTGGTCAGATGTGACATCATTTTAAGTGTGACATCTTTGAAGTGTTACATCAGAAATATATCCAGAAATAGTCCAGAAATCGGTCAGAAGGTAAGAATAATCCCTGTCTTCTAATTTTACTTGCCTTTCTTTTACCCTGTTCTTTAACCATGTTCACATTTGCCCTCACCGTTTTTGCTCCACTAATCTTCACTCTCCTTCGCTATCCCCAAACCCCTGCAAGCTTCAACCTAATAACTGTCTCCCCCTCTCTCCTACCCCCCACATCGCCTCATCTGCAGACCTGCTTCTTAACCTCAGACCTCTCCCACTAAAATATAACGTAAGCCGCTCACTCTCCTTCACCCATCTGCTTTCCCTTTCTCTGCTTCTTCTCACTGCTGGCGACATATCCCCCAATCCTGGCCCCCTGCCTCATATATCCCACTAATCCTCACCCCTATACTTCTCACAGTAAGAGAAACTACCGCAATCCCTCACACTTAAAACCTGTGCCACTAAACCCTACCCCCCAGCTTTCTCTCTCTGAAGCACTCTGGAACGCCCGCTCCGTCTGCAACAAGCTCCACGTGATCCTGATCTCTTTACCTCCCGCAACCTCTCCTTCCTGGCCCTAACTGAGACCTGGCTGACGCCCGCTGACACGGCCTCCCCTGCTGCACTGAGTTACGGCGGCCTCCACTTCACCCACACTCCTCGCTCTGGCAACAGACATGGTGGAGGCGTGGGTTTCCTTCTTTCTAATAACTCTCCTTTAACCGTATCCAAACCCCATCCTCCCTCACCCTCCCTTCCTTTGAGGTCCACTCGGTCCGTATCTACTCTCCCTCTAATCTCCAAATGGCCGTCATATACCGACCACCGGGCTCAGCCACTGCCTTCATTGACCAATTCTCCAGCTGGCTTCTTCACTTTCTCTCTGCTGACATCCCCACCATTATCATGGGTGACTTTAACATCCCTATTGACACCCGCCAGCCAGCAGCCTCCAAGCTCCTGTCACTTACTTCATCCTTTGGACTTACTCAGTGGTCCTCCACAGCCACCCACACAGACGAACATACATTAGACCTAATCTTCACTCGCCTCTGTTCCCTATCTAATCTCACAATCTCTCCCCTTCCCCTATCAGACCACCACCTACTCACCTTCTCATCCCTGTCCTCTTCACCTGCCCCCTATGTCCAGCCACTGGCACATCCTTGCAGAAACCTTGCACACCTAGACATTCACAGACTCTCAGACTCTCTCCTACCTCTGTCCTCCATTTCTTCACTCCACGACACAGACAGCGCCACCACTTTCTATAACACCACCCTCACATCTGCCATAGACTCAGTCGCCCCTCTCACGCACGGCAAAGTGCGACGAATCAATAGACAACCCTGGCACAACAATCTCACCAAAAAACTTCGACAATCATCCAGGGTCGCGGAGCGACATTGGAAAAAAACACGCCTGCCAGACGACTTCACTGCTTTCAAACAAGCTACACTTGCCTTCAAAATAGCCCTCACCTCTGCTAAACAGACCTATTTTGCAAACCTTGTATCTTCATTATCCTACAACCCAAAACAACTGTTCAGCACATTCAACTCTCTCCTCCGCCCACCACTGCCACCTCCAACTCCCCTCATCTCTGCCGAGGACTTTGCCACCTACTTCAAAAAAAGATCGACCAAACAAGGCAAACCTTTACTGTTCCACCACCCCAACCACTCCATATACCAGACCTCTGTCCTTCCCTACTAACCTCCCTCTCCAACATCACTGAAGGAGAGCTTACTCACCTCCTTTTCAAATCTCACCTCACCACCTGTGCCCTTGACCCCATCCCTTCCCACCTGCTCCCCAACCTCACTAACACGCTCATCCCAGCCCTAACCCATCTCTTCAACCTATCGCTATCTTCTGGTACCTTTCCCTCTGCCTTCAAACATGTCACCATCACACCCATCCTCAAAAAAACAAACTTTGACCCAATGCTATGCCCAGCTATCACCCAATATCATTGCTCCCGTTTGCTTCCAAACTCCTTGAGCAGCATGTCCACGCTCAACTTTCCTCCCACCTCTCATCTAACTCTCTCCTTGACAACCTCCAATCTGGCTTCCGCCCCCACCACTCCACTGAAACTGCCCTGACCAAAATTACTAATGACTTACTCACAGCTAAAGCTAACAGACAGTTCTCCATCCTCCTCCTCCTTGACCTGTCATCTGCCTTTGACACAGTCGACCACTGCCTACTGCTACAGATTCTTTCTTCCCTTGGCATCAAAGACCTTGCCCTGTCCTGGATAGCCTCTTACCTTTCGACCACACATTTAGCGTCTCCCACTCCCACACTACCTCCTCATCCTGCCCTCTCTCTGTTGGAGTCCCTCAAGGCTCTGTCCTGGGGCACCTACTTTTTTCCATCTATACCCTTGGCCTAGGACAACTCATAAAGTCCCATGGCTTCCAGTACCACCTGTATGCGGACGACACTCAGATATACCTCTCTGGCCCAGATGTCACCTCTCTGCTGTCCAGAATCCCGGAGTGTCTATCAGCCATATCCTCCTTCTTCACCTCTCGCTTCCTAAAACTCAATGTTGACAAAACCGAACTCATCATCTTTCCTCCATCTCATGTATCTTCCCTACCCATCTATCTATTATGGTAAATGGCATCACGATCTCTCCTGCACCTGAAATCCGCTGCCTCGGAGTAACTCTCGACTCTGCCCTGTCCTTCAAACCACACATCCAAACTCTTTCCACCTCCTGTCGCCTCCAACTTAAAAACATTTCCAGAATCCGTCCCTTCCTCAGCCCTCAATCTACTAAAACTCTTGTGCATGCCCTCATCATCTCCCGCCTCGATTACTGCAACATCCTCCTCTGTGGCCTCCCCGTCAACTCTCTTGCACCACTCCAGTCTGTCCTCAACTCTGCTGCCCGACTAATCCTCCTCTCCCCTCGCTACTCCCCTGCTTCTTCCCTCTGCAAATCCCTCCACTGGCTCCCAATTCCCCAACAAATCCAGTTCAAACTACTAACATTGACTTATAAAGCCGTCCACAACCTGTCCCCTCCCTATATTTCTGAACTAATCTCCCAATATCTTCCTTCACGTAATCTTCGATCCTCCCAAGACCTCCTACTATCCTCCACACTTATTCGTTCCTCACACAACCGCCTCCAAGATTTCTCCCGAATATCCCCATCCTCTGGAATTCCACGCCTCAACATGTACGATTATCCACAACCCTTGGATCCTTCAAACGGAACCTGAAAACCCATCTCTTCAGGAAAGCCTACAGCCTGCAATAACCATTCCGCCTCGCCGCCACAACCCGAGCTTCCGCCTCGCTGCCACCTCGCCGCCACCACCCGAGCTGCTGCCTCGTTGCCACCACCAGAGCTGCCGCCTCACCGCCACCACTACCAGAGCTGCCGCCACCACCAGAGCTGCCGCCTCGCCACCACCAGAGCTGCCGCACCCCCGACCTTCTGTTTCTTCCCCATTATCCCGTAGAATGTAAGTCCGCAAGGACAGGGTCCTCTCCCCTCTGTACCAGTCTGTCATTGTAAATTTGTTTACTGTAAACGATATCTATAACTTTGTATGTAACCCCTTCTCATGTACAACACCATGGAATTAATGGCGCTATATAAATAAATAATAATAATAACAATGCCTTTTCCAGCATGATGGAGCACCTTGCCATAAAGCAAAGGTGACAACTAAATGGCTCAGGGAACAAAACATAGAGATTTTGGGTCCATGGCCTGGAAACTCCCCAGATCTTAACCCCTTTATTCCATCAGACGTACTATTCCGTCCATGTGACCCTGGACCTAATTCCCATGGACGAATAGTACGTCATGGGCGATCAGCTGCGCTCCGGGGGGGAGCGCAGCTGATCGCCGCCGGGTGTCAGCTGATTATCACAGCTGACACCCGTGACTGTGTGTCAGGAGCGGTCACGGACCGCTCCCGGCACATTAACCCTTGGCACACCGCGATCAAACATAATCGCGGTGTACCCGGGGCACAGGGGAGGATCGCGCAGGGTGGGGGCTACCTGCGCGCTCCCTGAGACCCTCTGAGCAGCGCGATGTGTCGCGCTGTTCCGAGGGTCCGTCCTCCCTCCAGGTCCCCGGATCCAAGATGGCGCCGGGGTCCTGCAGGGAGGCGGCTTCCTCAGTGCCTGCTGAGAGCAGGCGCTGAGGAAGCCTGCAGCGATGCCAGAGCGATCGCTGGTGTGACAGAGTGCTGTGCACACTGTCACACCAGCGATCTGCTAAAATACAGTGATGTCCCACCCTGGGACAAAGTAAAAAAGTTAAAAAAATAAAAATAAAAAGTGGTAAAAAAAATCATAAAAAAAAAAAAAAATTCCCCAATAAATTCATTCTTTCCTGTAAATAAAAAAAACAAAACAATAAAAGTACACATATTTGGTATCGCCGCGTCTGTAACGACCCCCCTATAAAACTGTCCCACTAGTTAACCCCTTTAGTGAACCCCTTAAAAAAAAAAAAAAAGAAGCAAAAAATCAATGCTTTATCATCATACAGCTGAACAAAAAGTGGAATAACACGCGATCAAAAGACCGAGATAAATAACCATGATACCGATGAAAACGTCATCTTGTCCCGCAAAAAACGAGCCATCATACAGCATCATCAGTGAAAAAATAAAAAAGTTATAGCTCGCAGAATAAAGCGATGCAAAAATAATAATTTTTTATATAAAATTGTTTTCATTCTATAAAAGCGCCAAAACATAAAAAAATGATATAAATGAGGTATCGCCGTAATCGTACTGACCCGAAGAATAAAACTGCTTTATCAATTTTACCACACGCGGAACAGTACAAACGCCTCCCCCAAAAGAAATTCATGAATTGCTGATTTTTGTTCATTCTAACCTCCCAAAAATCGAAATAAAAAGCGATCAAAAAATGTCAATGTGGTGATGCAAAAAACTATTTTTTGCAATAAAAAGCGTCTTTTAGCGTGACAGCTGCCAATCATAAAACCCCGCTATAAATAGTAATGCAAGCCCCCCTTTATCACCCCCTTAGTTAGGGAAAAATAATAAAATTAAAAAAATGTATTTATTTCCATTTTACCGTTAGGGTTAGGGTTGCGGCTAAAGTTAGGGTTAGGGTTGGCGCTAACGTTAGGATTAGGGTTGGGATTACGGTTAGGGGTGTGTTAGGGTTATGTTTGTGGTTAGGGTTGGGACTAGGGTTAGGGGTGTGTTGGGGTTAGGGTTGGAGTTAGAATTGGAGGGTTTCTGCTGTTTAGGCACATCAGGGGCTCTCCAAATGTGACATGGCGTCTGATCTCAATTCCAGCCAATTCTGCGTTGAAAAAGTCAAATGGTGCTCCTTCACTTCTGAGCTCTGCCATGCGCCCAAACAGTAGTTTACTCCCGCATATGGGGTACCAGCGTACTCTGGACCACAAGAGTTATTGTGCAATTTGTCCTATTTCTTCTGTTACCCTTGGGAAAATAAAAAACTGGGGGCGACAAAATCATTTTTGTAAAAAAAAAAAAAAAAAGGATTTTTTATTTTTACGGCTGTACGTTATAAACTTCTGTGAAGCACTTCGGGGTTCAAAGTGCTCACCACACATCTAGATAAGTTCCTTGTGGGGTCTATTTTCCAAAATGGGGTCAATTGTGGGGGTTTCCACTGTTTAGGTGCATCAGGGGCTCTCCAAATGCGACATGACGCCCCAGACCATTCCATCAAAGTCTGCAATCCAAAACGTCACTACTTCCCTTCCGAGCCCCGACGTGCGCCCATACAGTAGTTTACTCCCACATATTGGGTATCAGCGTACTCAGGACAAATTGGACAACAACTTTTGAGGTCCAATTTCTCCTGTTACCCTTATGAAAATAAAATATTGGGGGCGAAAAAATCATTTTTGTAAAAAAAAAAAAAGAGATTTTTTATTTTACGGCTGTACGTTATAAACTTCTGTGAAGCACTTCGGGGTTCAAAGTGCTCACCACACATCTAGATAAGTTCCTTGAGGGGTCTAGTTTCCAAAATGGTGTCATTTGTGGGGGGTTTCCACTGTTTAGGCAGATCAGGAGCTCTCCAAACACGACATGGCATCCAGCCAATTCTGCGTTGAAAAAGTCAAACGGCGCTCCTTCCCTTCCAAACTCTGCCATGCACCCAAACAGTGGTTTACTCCCACATATGGGGTATCAGCGCACACAGGACAAATTGCACAATAACTTTTGGAGTCTTGTTACCCTTGGGAAAATAAAAATTGGGGTGAAAAGATCAATTTTGTGGAAAAAATATGATTTTTTAATTTTACGGCTCTACTTATAAACTTGTGTGAAGCACTTGGGGGTTCAAATTGCTCACCAAAGATCTAGATAAGTTCCTTAGGGGGTCTAGTTTCCCAAATGGGGTCACTTGTGGGGGGTTTCCACTGTTTAGGCACAGCAGGGGCTCTCCAAATGCAACATGGCGTCCAATCTCAATTCCAGCCAATTTTGGTTGGAAAAAGTCAAATGGTGCTCCTTCCATTCCGAGCTCTGCCATGCGCCCAAACAATGGTTCCCCCCCACATATGGGGTATCAGCGTACTCAGGACAAATTGGACAACAAATTTTGTGGTCCAATTTCTCCTGTTACCCTTGGGAAAATAAAAAATTAGTGACTAAGAGATAATTTTTGTGGGAAAAAAATAGGATTTTTTATTTTCATGCCCGGGCATTATAAACTTGTGTGAAACACTTGGGGTTCAAAGTGCTCACCAAAGATCTAGATAAGTTCCTTAGGGGGTCTAGCTTCCAAAATGGGGTCACTTGTGGGGGGTTTCCACTGTTTAGGCTCATCTGGGGCACTACAAACTGAACATGACCCCCATCAATGTTTGCATTCCAAAACGTTGCTGCTTCCTTTCCAAGCCCTGCCGTGCGCCCAAACAGTTTCCCCCCCCACATATGGGGTATCAGCGTACTCAGGACAAATTGGAAAACAACTTTTGGGGTCCAATTTCCTTGGGAAAAATCAAAAATTTGGGACTAAAAAATCATTTTTGTGGAAAATTGTTTTTTTTTTTTCACACCCAGGCATTATAAACTTTTGTGAAACACTTTGGGGTTCAAAGTGCTCACAACAGATCTAGATAAGTTCCTTAGGGGTCTAGTTTCCAAAATGGTGTCACTTGTGGGGGGTTTCCACTGTTTAGGCATATCAGGGGCTCTCCAAACACGACATGGCGTCCAATCTCAATTTCAGCCAATTTTAGTTTGAAAAAGTCAAACGGCGCTCCTTCCCTTACGAGCTCTGCCGTGTGCCCAAACAGTGGTTTTCCCCCACATATGGGGTATTGGCGTACTCAGGAGAAATTGCACAACAACTTTATCTGCCCATTTTCTCCTTTTACCCTTGTGAAAATAAAAAAAAGTTTGTAAAAGATCATTTTTGTGGCTAAAAAGTTAAATATTCATTTGTTCCTTCCACGTTGCTTCAGCTCCTGTGAAGCACCTGAAGGGTTAATAAACTTCTTGAATGTAGTTTTGAGTACCTTGAGTTTATAGAATGGGTGTCACTTTTGGGTATTTTCTGCCATATAGACCCCTCAAAGTGACTTCAAATGTGAGGTGGTCCCTAAAAAAATGGCTTTGTAAATTTTGTTGTAAAAAATGAGAAATCACTGGTCAACTTTTAACCCTTATAATTTCCTAACAAAAAAAAATTTTTGTTCCAAAATTGTGCTGATGTAAAGTAGACATGTGGGAAATGTTATTTCTTAACTATTTTGTGTGACATATCTCTCTGTTTTAAGGGAAAAAAAATTCAAAGTTTGAAAATTGCTAAATTTTCAAATTTTCGCCATATTTGCATTTTTTTCAAAAATAAACGCAAGGTATATCGAAGAAACGTTACCACTAACATGAAGTACAATATGTCACAAGAAAACAATCTCAGAATCGCGCAGATCCGTTGAAGCGTTCCAGAGTTATAACCTCATAAAGAGACAGTGGTCAGAATTGTAAAAATTGGCCCGGTCATTAACGTGCAAACCACCCTTGGGGGTGAAGGGGTTAATCCCATTGAGAACTTGTGGTCAATCATCAACATACAGGTGGACAAACAAAAACCTAAAAATTCTGACAAAATGAAAGCATTGATTGTGCAAGAATGGACTGCTATCAGTCAGGATTTGGTCCAGAAGTTGATTGAGAGCATGCCAGGGAGAATTGCAGAGGTCCTGAAGAAGAAGGGTCAACACTGCAAATATTGACTTGCTGCATTAACTCATTCTAACTGTCAATATAAGCTTTTGTTACTCATATGTTTGCAATTATATTTCTGTCTGTGATAAAAACATCTGTCAAACACACATAAAAACCAGAGGGCAGCAGATCATGTGAAAATATAATATTTGTGTCATTCTCAAAACTTTTGGCCATGACTGTAGGCGCAGCATCGAGCTACTGCAAAGAGCAAGATCTCGAGAGAGATCCAACAAAAATCAGACCCTTTCGGGGGAGGTTATTAGAGTTACTTCTGAGAACTTTTGTTACTAAGTGATATTTTGAAATATCACCAGTCTGGAGCCACCCTCTCATTTATTAAATAAAATGGTAGTTGGTGTTCTTTAAAGTCTCTACTAGTAAGGAAAGCAGTGAAAAATGCTCCCCTAAATGCGTCTCTGGCAAAGTAATATAAATAAGGCTGAATGCACATACTGTAAGATTTGTGTCCACTGTTGGGCTCATAAGCCCCCGTCACACTAAGCGAGACCGCTAGCGAGATCGCTGAAGCATCACCGATTTTGTGATGCAACAGCGACCTAGCCAGCAATCTCGCTACATGTGACACGCAGCGACAACCGGCCCCCTGCTGGATATCGCTGATCGTCGTTGAATGGCCTGGACCATTTTTTCATCGTTTGTGTCCCGCTGGCCAGCGCGCATCGCTGCGTGTGACAGCAGGAGACCAACGATCAGCGAGCTCCCAGCGCCATACAGCAGAAGCTGCGAGCTGGTATCCAGGATACACATCGAGTAACTAAGTGCCGCCCAGCGCTTAGTTACCTGATGTTTACCCTGGATACCAGCGTGCTCGCTGGTCCTGATCGCTGGTGAGTCTGCCCATGTGACAGCTCACCAGTGATCAGCTAACGATGTCTCAGCGATCCCATCCACATCGGATCGTTGGTGGGATCGCTGGGACATTGAAGTGTGTGACGGGACCCATACACTCAGAGTATATGCCTGAGAATAGTCACAGTCAGGCTGGATGCCTTGGCATCAGTTCACCATAGGGATCAATTGCAAAAATATATCCTGTATTGTATATGTTACGTTGTGATGGCTCTCTGTATGGGCTTGTGCACAAAACCGATTATATCGGACGAGTGCTATCCGTGGTTTTCACAGATAGAACTCATACCCATGTTATTTTATGGGGCTGTGCACATGTTCGATTTTTAATCCAAAAGGGTATCAAAATCGGCAATGCGAATCTATGGGTTCGTGGAAAAACATCGGGCCGCACTCAAGTGACATATGAGTGTAGCCCAATTTTCGTAAACTGACATAATGGAGAAGGTGGAGACATTTTTTTTCTCTTTGCCTCGGAGAAAAATTCATCCCAGTCTGATCAGAAAAATCGGACCTCTCTTTTCTGGGATAGAGAAAAAACGGTTGTGTTTACCTGCCCTGCAAGAAAGTGCCACCTACTCTGCTTTCCTATGAATATAACACACCTAATCCCTTTTTACTGTGGTTGTGGGACAATTGGACTATTTACATACAGACTAGGATTGCAGAAATGCTTGTAATGTTTTTGTGTGGCATCTCACACCTTGCCTTCTGCAACCTCTAGCCATACATAATAAAGCACTTAGTTGATTCCTAATGCACAAGAATTTTTCTATAAATTTGTGACATAAATATATACAGTATATATGTGTATATTTAAATACTTACATTAAAGTAATAATTATATTTTTATACAGATTTAGATGAATAAATAATTTAGATTTTTTTTCCTTTATTTCTTATATTTTGGTGCCGTACCGTAAGACAATAACATTTTGTGGTAAATCTGTAGGTTTGTTCTTATTTTATTAGAGCAAGTCTGCAGTGAAACTAGTACTTTTCATGGCTGATTTCCAAAATATGAAGCCCAGGAGAGGCCGTAAAATCTGATTGTTTTATTGCTGTAACTACCAGATCTTGTTAACATCGCTGTGAAAACAAATGTGCTTTTACTTAATTGCTAGCCAAGCAATCCTATATTAAAATGCTATACAACTGTGTGAAATATGGATTGGTGCTGGTTATTGATAAACTTACATTAGTTCTTCAAATGCATACTCTAGGCTGTGCAGAAAAAACTCTTAACTAAAAAATAAAATAACTATTTTTAATTTGGAGTTAATTAGATGGTAGAAATATGTTCATTATCTCAGAACAATGAATCAAATTAACATTTTTTTATGTTTTTTTTTGTTGTTTTTTTTTGCAAAACCTGTAATAAAAAAAAGCAAAGGAACACCGGTTATTCTCAGAAATAAAATAAGCCCTGCCATGTACATAATCTTTGTAGAGAAGCGTCTGGATACATTTCATCTAGCGAGTGGTGATGAGGATGAAACAATCACTGCAAATATTAATTACAGAATTTATTGCAGGAGCAGAATAATATGAATTTTTCCATAATTCTTTTCTCTGCCTTTATTTTAATTCAGGATTCGCTTGATCGGGGACAAAGATGTCAAAGATCATCATCGGCAGAAGAATATCAAAGAGCTGTCGAAAGAGGAAACTGCAATGTAAGTTTGCTGTAAATTTGATGTGTATTTTTTTTCTTTTCTCAGGAAGTATACAAAAGGAGATAAAGACGTATCAGATATTCTGGAACCTGCTCGCTGCTAAGGGTAGAATTGTTTTACGGGGATGGTAACTCATGACAAATATGACATTAAAATGTATTTTTATCCCCCCTTACATCCTTGTATGGATACTTTTAATTGATAGCAAATATATATTTTTTTATTCTAATATTTCTATTCTTTTTTTTACCTATAAGCATCAGATAGCATATTGGTGCATGATACGTAGATCTCCAGCACACACTGCATTATAAAAATCTTGCAGAAAATATAAAAGTCCACTGTGAGTGCTGAATTTTAACCCTGTAATGTAATAAGTGCTAATGTATTTGCACAGGTGCTATTAGTGTAATGCCACTGAATCCTTTTATACTTTTGCCAATTTGTATTTTCCTCATGACGAAGAAGAGAAAAAAACAGAGTTTTCACTAGTTTACTGTAAAGCCTAGCAAATAAAACTTTTTTTTTATCATTAATACAAATTGTTTTTCTTCTACCTATGTCAGCGACCGTCGGGTCTACTTTCACGTCAAGCTTTTTTGCAATCATCATATAGTTTGTGTTGCTATTAACCATACGCTGCACCCGTTGTGCAAGACATTGAGTTCTGCATTCCAACATATACTTACTGCAGCCACTGAGATTTAATAATTCTTCATAAAAAGGTTAAAAAAGTTCTAATGAAGTCCTGCACATTATGTACAACTTCACTTTCTAAACTCTGTAAAAGAAACTTTCATATTTAATGGGAAATCATGAATTATTCCATTTATTATCCTCATCCTCCTTTCAAAGACATGATCTGGATAAAAGGCGGGGTGAATAATTTAGAAAAAAAATGAAATGCATTTTTAATGTGAAGGTGCAAACTACAGATTCTCATGACTATTAGCGAGTGCAGAGGAAACAGAATTTTACTTGCAAAACCTCATCAAACCTTAAGTTACATGACATACTTCTGTAATAAAATACAGAAGAAAGAAAAGTTTTTGCACCAGTTGTTTTTATTAATCCTGTAAAGTTGAAAAGTTTGGTGTTTCTACATTGCAGCATTGCAGCGTGAGTTTATGAAATTCCAATGATTCCACTTATCCTATAGGTGCCGTTTTCCAATTGGATAAAAGCTCTATTCATTTGTTTGTCTCATTTCCAGTATATGATCAGAAAGCCATCATCCCGATGGTGTCATAAAAGATAGAATGTTGGCGTAAGCTGAACACGTAACATTTCCAATATGCAGGGAATAAATCATCCTGATGTTTGTGAGAGCGTTAGAGAAAATCAACATTTCTGGAATAATAGTATACTCCAAAACATGTACAGTGCGTAGAACTTTTTCATTAAAAGCTAATAGTCACCTTTTTAATTGTCTGAGCCTGACACTCAGTTTCAGCATTAGGGCTCATGCACATGGTCGCATAAGTCCATGTTGTACTGATTAGTAAGAAATACAATACCCTTACAGTGCTGTGAACCCCATACAACACCTTTGAGTACTTCCAATTTAACACCATCTACAAATCTTTTATTGCTGGATACATGATAATTGTAACCTTTCATTGCATGCAGTATTACTGAGGGTCAGTATGAGTCCCTACAACCTTTGCTCATGGAGGTACAGTATGGCGAGCATGCAGAGTGGCTATATTGCTTTTGTAGTCACCTGTAGGAACTACATGTACCATACTAGAAACTTCTTGGTGAATGTCCATCTTGAACGCCTTGAAAGCCGTTAAGAAAAAACTCTAATTACTGTATTTTTCGTACGATAAGACGTACTTTTTTCCCAAAAAATTTTGGGGGAAAATGGGGGTGCGTCTTATGGTCGGAATATACTTACAGATACTGTGGCGGTGATCCCGGTCCGACGCTGCAGGGCGATGCAGCCTCCCTTCCCAGGCTAGTGCAGCTGTGGTGCGGCGGAGGTGGTGCTCTGTCGGGCAGCGGTGCTCTGTGGGGCGGCGGTGCTCCATGGGTCTCCCTGGCATTTCGAGAAAGCCCGGAGGCCACCGCAGATCTATTGCTGTGATGCGGTGGCCTCTGGGAAAATGGCCACCGAGGGCAAGGGCAGCTCATGCTCAGATTCAGATCTCTGCAACGATCCCCGCCACCCCACAGAGCACTGCCACCGACGCCCCACAGAGCGCCGCCCAGAGCACTGCCACCACCGCCACACAGAGCACCGCCATCTCACAGAGCACCGCCACCAGCCGCACCAGCCTGGGATGGGATTTCCTGGAGGCCACCGCACCAGCCTGGACCACCGCACAACCCCTGTGACCACTCCTCCACCAGTGCCGATCCCCCCCGGTAAGCTGAATTCGGACTGTAAGACGGACCCCTGTTATGTTTAGGTAGCTGAGGAAAAATAGCAAAAACGGTAATACACCAGAGAGGCTGGAACCTATTGGATTGCAGTAACCTGAACTAACCACACAACTAGAGGTAGCCGTGGAGCGTTCCTACGTTGACCCTAGACGCCTCGTCACAGCCTGAGAGATAACTACACCTAAAGGCAGAAAGATGAAAGCTATCTGCCCCGGAGCAGATCCCCAAAGAAAATAGGAAGCCCCCAAACATGTAATGGCGGTTAGACAAGAAGAAAGCACGGACACCGACAGAAAATAGAATGAGCAAATGCTGGGGCCCAATCTGTCTAGACAGAAAAGTACAGGAAAGAATTCTGACTGCAATCCAAAAAAAACCCTAAAAAATACCAACACTTCTGATTGCAAAAACACCTGAGATCACACGATCTCATCCACCTAAATCAGATCTCTGGTGTAACAAAACCAAGCCGCAGCCACTGGAAAAACAGGAAAAAGCAAAAGAACAAATAACAGTGGCTACAGATAACCTGAGAGGAGCACAGGCCCCAGGAGGGGACCGGCTGAACTCCAAAAGTGCAGAAAACTATGCAAAAAGCAAGCACAAAAAGAAAAGCAAAAATATCTTATCTGAAAGCAGCAGACGCAGGCAAGACTCCAGCAAACTTCCAAATGAACCAGGAACCACAATTGAGATAAGAACAATTGATCACTGGCAACCATCATGGGAGGGAACCTCCCTTATATCAGTCCAGTCAGTGATCCCAGATTGCCATTCCTCGCTGGAAGGTTCAGTACTGTCTGTAACCACCAGAGGGAGCCTCTGCTCAGAAACAATCTCTAGCACATTCACAACAGACCCCCATTTGACACATTATTTTTTTTCTCCCTATTTTCCTTCTGAAAATTTGGGGTGCGTCTTATAGTCTGAAAAATACAGTAGGTGTAAAGCTTTTTATTTTTTTAAGACATTTGTTTCATTGATTGAGGATCTGTTTCCTTAATACAGACCTCCACATCCGAGGCACAGACATAGATAAAAAAAAATAACGTTATGGTTACCTGCTACGTGCATAACTTGCTAGAGTTTAAATTGCCATTTTCAAGTAGATTATTCTTATTTGATAAAGTTCAAAATAGTCAACCTACAAGCCACGAATTTAAAAAAATGATCCTACCCCCAAAAATGATGTCACACTCCCCCCCCCAAATAATCACTTCAAAGTGATGGTCAATAGATGTTTCCCTTCTGTCCCACTTGCGGTCCACTAAATGTGAACAGCAAAGATGCTGAGATGGATTACATAATGGAGTTGTTATTTCTTTTCACCTGTTTTTCTGTCTCTTTAGCTGCATACAGGCATAAATAAGAAAGAGGTGGGCTTTTAGTTCGGAAAAAGCAATTCATAGCACAATGTATGCTGTATTTACATCAGAAAAAGTACCGTATTTTTCGGACTATATTTCGCTCCGGACCATAAGATGCACCCAAATTTTCAGAAGGAAAATAGGGAAAAAAAATAATGTGTCAAATGGGGGTCTGTTATGATTTGGTAGCTGAGGAGAGCAGGCAAAAAAAGAAATACACCAGAGAGGTTGGAATCTATGGGATTGCAGTACCCTGACTAACCACCACAACTAAAGGCAGCCGTGGAGCGTACCTACGTTGGTCCTAGACGCCTCGTCACAGCCTGAGAAGCTAACTACACCTAAAGACAGAAAGAGGAAAACTATCTGGCCTGGAGCAGATCCCCAAAGAACATAGAAAGCCCCCAAACATGTAATGGCGGTTAGACAAGAGGAAATACTAACACAGACAGAAAATAGTATGAGCAAACGTTGGGGCCCAAACTTCCTAAATAGAAAAGGATAGGAAGAACACTTACTGCAATCCCAAAAAACCCTGAAAAGTACCAACTCTACTAATTACAAAAACACCTGAGATCACACGACCTCTACCACCTAAATTAGTTCTCTGGTGTAACAAAAACTAAACAGCAGCCACTGAAAAAACTGGAAAAGGCAAATGAACAAACAACAGTGGCCGAAATAAACTGAGAGGACACAAGCCTCCGGAGGGGACCCGGCAGACCCCCACAGAAGTGCAGGACAAAATGCAAAAAGCAAGCACAAAAAACTAAAAGAAGAAAATGTCTTATCTGTTAGCAGAAGATGCAGGCACGAAACAGCAAGCTACAAAGTGAACAGGAATCAAAGATGAGACCAGAACAATTGATCACCGGCAACCCTGATGGGAGGGAACCTCCCTTATATAAGACCAGTCAGTAACACCTGATCGCCAATCTTCACAATCTTCATTGGATAGTTCAGTACTGTTTGTAACCACCAGAGGGAGCTTCTGCTCAGAATTCATTTCTAGCACATTCACAACAGGGGTCCATCTTACAGTCCGAATTCAGCTTACCAGCGAAGGGATCAGCACAGGTAGAGGAGTGGTCACAGGGGTCGTTCGGTGGTCCAGGCTGGTGCGGTGGTGGTGCTCTGTGTTGCAGGGGTGCTCTGTGGGCTGGCTGTGCTGTGGGGTAGCTGTGCTCTGTGGGGTGGCTGTGCTCTGTGAGGCGGCTGTGCTCTGTGGGGTGTCTGTGCTCTGTGGGGTGGCAATATACTTACAAGTCCCGTGGCGGTGGTCCCGTGGCGGTGGTCCCAATGCAGCCTCCCTGTGCTCTGTGGTGCGTGGTGTCAGGGCTCTGTAGTGTGGCTGCAGCGGGGCTCTGTGCTGCGTGGGGGGCTCTGCCGGCATTTCGTCATAGCCAGAAAGCCCCCGCAGCTCCGTTGCACTTGCTGGCAGGCGGAGGCCTCTGGAAAGATGTCCGCCTGGGGCTTCCGGCTTCCGGAAAGATGGCCGCGCATGCTCAGAGTCAGATCTCCGCAACGAGATCTTGTCCTGAGATCTCGGGAGTCGAGGGGACGAGATCTCGTTGCCGAGATTTGAATTTGAGTATGCGCGGCCATCTTTCCGGAGGCCTCCACCTGCCAGCTAGAGCAACGGAGCTGCGGGGGGATTTCTGGCTATGACGAAATGCCGGCAGAGCCCCCCCACACATCACAGAGCCCCGCTGCAGCCACACTACAGAGCCCCGGCACCACCGCACCACAGAGCACAGGAGGCTCATCGGGACCGCAGCCACTGGACCGCTGCCGCCACTGGATTTGTGAGTATGTTGCGACCATAAGACGCACTCCCATTTTCCCCCAAAATTTTGGGGGAAAAAGTGCGTCTTATGGTCCGAAAAATACGGTATGTGCCAGACTATATTCAACTTTTGTGAAGTTTGAAAATAGTGTTTGATCATCTTTTGCTTGCTGTGTGTATCTGCTCTTAGGCTTTTGTCCTGGACCAAAAGTCGGTCATTGAAAAAAGTTAATGAAAATATATTGCAGAACTAGAAACTCATGGATTTATAGAAACCACCATATTACAATATTTGGTACTAAACGTGTCACAATAAAATATACTCTCAACTGATGTTCTAAATCCTTATTCCAGAGTAACCTTCTTGCACAAAATCATGCAGCTGCAGTGACGTGGAGCCCCATACAGAAGGCAGACATGGTTTATTACCAACAATGCCTTCCTGATCACTGTATACACAATGCTGGGCAAGCGCTTTGTATACGGATTAGGAAGCACTGACATTGCTTCCTTCTCTGGATCTAGTGATCATGCCAAGGATCAGGAGCTGCTGGGTCCTAGGAGACCAAGTGCTATGAAAACAGGTTTATTTTCCCATGTAACTTGGACTGGCATAAATCAGCAACAAAAATAATGTATTAATATGTTAAAATGCCTTCAAGCATCTTTTAAGACCTTATGGGTGGTACAGTGTGTGAAATAAATGAAAATATTGAAAAAAAAAAAAAAAACAGTCCAAATCGCTGTTTCTAGTGCTGCCAGCATGAAAAAAATTTCTGAAATCTTCAAAATTAATTTCTCCAGAAAAGGAATGACAATTTATAATGTTTTTAAAAGAATTAGAAATGGTAAAAAATAGACACAAAATTCCAACTTTTCTTTGCATTAAAAAAATGGAATCTAAAAGACATAAAAGTTGAGCCCTATGCATCACATTAATTATTTTAATATACAAATAAGATAAAATATTAGAGCCGTTAAAGCGCATGTATGATAAAACCCATAAATGTGCTTGGTCAGGAAAGGGTTAAAATGGCCCAGTCCTGAACTGATCAATTGCATTAATAAAAACCACAATAGTGTTTGAATGATTGTAATGATGAACAACAAACATACACATACAGTATATATATATATACACACTAAATGATCACAGTTCTTGTGAGGTCTTTTTTTATTTTCATTTTTATTTCATTTTTAAAAATCCTTATAAAGGTTTACCATTTCACATTTTTTTTGTAAATTCTTTATTTAAGAATGTTGGCATAGGCAGATTAACACCAAAGATACAAATCAACATTTGTTTTATTTAAGGGTACAAAGTTTAAGGGAGCAGGAATAGGAAAAAGAAGGTGAAAAAGGGAGGGGGAGGAGGGAGGTGAACAACCAGGGGCAAAAGGCAGGAGAGGGAAAGGTGGGGGTGGTAGTCCTGTTGAGAAATAGCCTCTATTTCCTTATCTTTAGAGTAGAAACTAAGGCATGTACAGTTATATATAGTATAAACATACTTGGTGAAGCAATTCCATGGTTTAAAGCTTAATCTTATTTTGGTATTTAAACCACTGATGCCATCTCTCTCGAAGTTTGTCCTGGTTGGGTTGAATCAAGCAAATTTTTTCAAATGAATATATAGTTCTGGCAAAACTTAAGACACCACCCCATCAAAATTTATTGCTTGGAAATTTGGAGAGATGTTGTCAGAAGTTTATAGAATAAAAGAACAATTTACATTTTACTCAAAAATAAACCTATAAAGAGAAAAATCAGACAAACGTAACATTTGAAAGTGGTCTCTTAATTTTTGCCAGAGCTGTATGCTACTGGATTCATTCACCATTTCACATTTTTATTCAAAAGAGTTCAAAAGAGTAAGGCCTCGTTCAGACATCCATTTTTTTCAGTTTTTCATCAATGTTAAAAAAACCCCAATGGATGTTTCGCCAGCTTCTCCTAGGAAAGAGTCAGTAAAAAATGAAGGCAGTGGGAAGCAACAACTGTCTGAATTTTTCGCTGACCCACAGACTTGCACTGACAACTTTTATCTGTGGCACACATGTCAACAGCCCCACACATAATGTGTACGTGTTCAGTCCGTGAGAAAACACATCTGAATGAGGCTTAAATGTCGTTTCAATTTTTTTTTAATAGACTAAGATGATTTATTTTATCTTTTAAAGAAAAGTGTTTATTTCACCACTTATTGGAATCCTCATCACTTAATTCACTGCTCAAGTTTGTCTTCAGTTCCAAACGATGCCCTTGGCCACTTTGACACTTGTTACTGTTTTGGGCTTAGAGTGCCCTAATAATAAGCTGCAATCGGCGCTGGCGTCTTTTCTAGGTCCCCAGGGATGACAACACTGAATCCTCTAATTCCCACTGCAAAACCAGGTGACCTGATCACATAGGGAAGCATGCTTTGATCATGCCGTACTCACTTTTGGACCAGTTGGACCAAAGTGTTAAACACCCGAGATCAAACATTCCTCCAATTCTGGACATTGGGCAAGTGGCTAGGTATTCATTACACTCTGCAGCCTGCGCTCCGAGATAACAATGGAGCCCGTGTAACATGTAGTCTACAGTTCGGTAAAACCATCGAGAATACAGAGGCGGGTTAAGCCAGATGAAGATTAAAGGGGGTTTCCAGGTTTAATATATTGATGACCCTACTCTTGCTATATTTTTGCCTTCACATATTGGAATAGAGATACATGAAGAAGCAGCAGCAATAAATCAGTCACAAAGGCTGAACGTTGAAGGCTGTGTCCCTTTCTCAACCAGCCATAAGAGCCATTGACGTTATAAATAGTGATTAGCGGAGTAAATAAGGAATTTGTGCCAATGGGTATTTTTTTCAGTGCAATTAGGGCAGTAAACTCATCACATAACTGCAGTGAAAATCACATTTATTTGCATTTATTTGTTTTCTATTCTTTTTTCAGAATTCCTTTATCTGTATAAAATGAATTACAATCCTCTGCATTCTGTACTGATTTTTCCATTATATCACGTTTGTCTTGGTCACATGGAAATTAGACATTTTTTTCATCTTGTAAACACCTTTTTCTAAGAAAATATAGATTCATTCTTTTTGTAAGTAACTTTATAAATAACATTA
Source organism: Oophaga sylvatica (assembly GCA_033576555.1). Taxonomy (NCBI): domain Eukaryota; kingdom Metazoa; phylum Chordata; class Amphibia; order Anura; family Dendrobatidae; genus Oophaga; species Oophaga sylvatica. The sequence goes on along the minus strand of JARQOD010000001.1, from coordinate 179,815,403 downwards.
TACATTTGTTCATCTTGAATCCTTTTTTCATCTTGATATTCTTTTTTTTTATTTTTTGCTTTTGCCACTACTTAGACTAATAGATAGTATGCATTTATGCCTCTGTAGTATATCACTTGCGCCTTCAGATGCTGCAGTTTTCTGTGTTTTCCAGTAGATGCCCCCAGAGACCATTCAACCTCTCTGTTACTTACATGAAACCTCTGACATTTCCTTTCCTTGTGAATATTGGTAATAGATTTCTTCTGATCGATCTTAATGAAAAATATTTAGAGTTGAGAGTCCTCAGTGGTTGATACCTTTTAATGGCTAACTGAAAAGATGGTAACAAATTGCAAGCTTTCGAGACTACTCAGGTCTCTTCATCAGGCATAGACTAATACAACATCTGAAGAATCACATATTTATACACAAAATAGCACAGAAAAAATGCAATAGGTAGGACAAGTGACATGAAGCAGAACTGTCATTATGGCAGAGGGATTAACATAAATATGACTAGTTCATAGATAAGGAGTGAAGGTTTTATTACCCTCTGATTGGGGTCTGGTATTGTGTTGTGATGACCCTAAAAGGTCAGGGAGGCTTTTTAGGATAATTCTTCCGGAAGAGCACTGCCAGTTTTGTTGAGTTTTTTTATATTAGGAAAACATAAACTCACCTTGATGCTTATCATACTGGATTCAGCAGAGGTGAATTTGCCATTTAACTATTTATTTTTCCAATCTTTGAAATAATCTACTAGTCTAATATAATTTACTGGTTTACCAGCAATTTGATATTATTACAATGAGTTGTACCAAGGGACAAACTTTCCTCCATTACACTACTTGTAAGTCATCCTATACTAATATACGTCTGCTAATTTCAATTGTGTATTTGGTTATGGGAATTCATGTATAACTAGACCATTAGGAATGATGCACATAGCCATATTGCTCTGTGTTCACACATGGAATCGACAACAGAAATCTGCAGCTAATCTTCAACTTGTGAACATGGCACTACAGCTCTTCTTTGGACAGAGCTGTAAAAGGATTCCTCTATGTTTGTGTCAGCGTTAGTGATTCTAAGTTTAGAGAGTTACTCAGAGGTGTGCAGATAATATTTTTGGCAGATTTTGTACCAATCAGACACGAAAAGAAATGTAGTAGCCTGAGTCTGAGGTGTCCACCTCTAGTAGGCGTATACGCTGGAAAATTTATGTAATTCATGCTGTTGGCACCATTATAGTCCATGGCCCCGTTGGCACATGTGTCTGAATCCCGTTTTGCAGGGGGTTCGGACGCAAGCCCCGATAGGGGCCACTGAACGCGCGTCTAAGTGCAGTGTGAAAGCACCCTAACATATTTAATCACATTAGACTCTGAACAGAGCCTCATATGGCAGTATAAGGAGTATCGCCATCTGCAGAAAGTTTTGAGACTATGTAATTGGTATTATATATTTTTTTAGAATTTATTATATAATATCACTGAAAAATTTGTGTTTGCATTTTATTCTCAGAGTCTGTGTTGTCCTATGTGACATTAGCATGGATCATATTATAGTTACATAAAAAATTGTACATCGAAGCACAAAAATTCTTTTAGTGAATGCATTTATGATGAGAACAATACATACCGTCATGGCAGAAAGTGTCGGCACCCTTAAAATTTTTCCAGAAAATGAAATATTTTGCCCAGAAAATTATTGCAATCGCATTTGTTTTGTTATACACGTTTGTTTCATTTGTGTCTATTGGAACAACACAAAAAAAAAACAGAGAAAGAAAGGTAAATTGGACACAATTTCACACTAAACCCCAAAACATGGTTCTCTGTAGACACCTGGGAGCTTTTAGTATAGAATTAGTACACTGGTTAGCCAATAGTAGTTGGTTAAATTTCCACCTATTTTATTTTAGTAGTTAAGTTCAATTCTTATTACACTAAATATCTGTTGCTGATTTTTTTTTTACATTTTGTAGCAATTATTAACAATTCATAATAAGTATGTAATCTGTGCTACAGTAAAGTGCTGTAAATTAAGATTTCTCTTTTCTTACATCCTCATTGAGTATAATGATCTTACTGTTAGAAGTCGACCATAATCACATACTTTGATCAGTATTTTATCAGCGATTGAAAGCCGTAATCAGCAGATCTTACAGAGAGAAAAACTATAATGAAATTTGTTCAATGTTTTCGAGCTACTCCTGTTTTTGGATTTCAATGGGAAAGCTTCATTGCTGGTTATGCAAGTTCTAAAAACTGGGAAAAAAAAGACATGTTGCTTTCTTTGATGCAGATTTCGTTAAGAATATACAAAAAAGCTAGACATTGAGACCAAAATGCTTAAAACATGTGTGGAAGAAAAAGGTCTAAAAACAACAAACAAAAAACTTGATTTCTATTGGATCGCCCGCCAGGGCAGTGGGTTACTCGGTACCGGGCCGGTGTTTTAAAGGGATGTGTCACGGCAGCAGTGACCCGGTCCGTGGCCCTGGGCGTCCAATAAAAGGGGATTATTTACAGGGGATGATAAAGAGTTTGTATTGAAGTGTTCGTGACGCCACCTTTGGTTTCTGGTCAGAGGTGACGAGTGCTGCAGTCCAAATCCTCTGGGACTGATGGTGTAATGCAGCTGAGTTGGAATAGCTCTCCACAGGCAGAGCTTGTTGTCCCAGGGCAGATGTATGTCGTAGAGAGTAATGGTGCTGGGAGATGTAGCAGTGTGGAGTGAGTGCCGCAGGAAGAATTTGAGGAGACACATTCAGGTGCAGTTTCCAAAGCTTTACTCACAGTTCTGTCTGCAGTACAGGTGCCCGCTTGGTGCCACGTCCTCCAGGTGAGGAATCCAGCCAACTCCCAGGTAGATGGAGAACACCAGTCCAGAGCTCCCTGTCAGTATATGCCTTCCCTGGCCGTCTCACTGTGCTGATTCCTACTCCTACTTCCTTCCCAGCACCAAACAAACAGTGTCCCAGTCCGGCAGCTGCGAATCCTGTCGGACAACGTGACCCAGCATTTCCTTGATTTTTTATAGCTGCCTTCCCGGAGAAGATGATTGTGGTTGTTGGCTGTGACCCATAAAGTTGTCACAGCTGTCGGCTTGCTAGCTGAGTCCTGTTGTACACTCCACTAGGCTAGGGGCCAAGACCATTCTGCGACCTGGATTCTCCCAGCTGACGTCCGTCAGCCTGGAACAAGCCCCACGGGTAGCCTTCTGCTCAGCCGTGCCTCTGAGAAATCCCTTTCCCCTTCAGGGAGCTTCTTTCTGTCTTTCTGTCTGTCAGCAGCTCCTCAGGACCAACAGCCCGCTGCACGTTTCTATCTCTTCCCGCCTTCCCCTATGGGAAGGTTGCCTATGTACGTATTTCCCTTTCTTCCCATACAGGAAGACTCACACTTCACTTCCCTTTATTCTCCTACTCTAACCCACAAGCTCCACCCACCATCTTACACCCTTTCCTAGCTAGCAGGCATGCGAGTGGAACTGCTACTAGTGTGTGTGATGCAGTGTTGTCAGAGCCAGGTTTGGTGTCTCCATCTTACCTGAAAGGTGGGATACCACACCTCTGGTTGAGATGCATTTCCTCTGTGGCGACTGGATCCTCAGGGGCGCCACACTATTAAATACCACTTTAGATTTTTCTACCCACAAAAAACTGTATGTGATGCAGCGGTAGCACACTGTGCAGTGATGAGGCAGTGACCCAGCAAAGATCAAAGCAAAGCGTCTCCTTAATGTTCAACAGCACACAATATCCTCCAGTTCGCAGCTGGGCACATATCCTCTGGATTACAGTCACTACACACGCCAGTCCTCCTCTTGAGACCAGTTGTAAATGTACTACTCACAGCATTACACAGTACACGATATCCTCAGGATGGCAACCGGGAACCATATCCTCCAGTTTACAGTCACTAAACACTCCAGTCCTCCTCTGGCCTGTTTCCGTGGGTGACTGCACCGCTGTTTACACTGTGGGTGCCTGACCTCTCAGCTCCCTTGGCTGTTTGGCTCCACTTGCCTGTGTTCCCTCACACAGGTGGTGCTCTGCAAAGCCGACTACTCTGCACTCTCGCAAACACCAAACTGACTCTGGCCCTGACACGCCCAAACCCTATACTGCAGGGTTTTTAACTAGCAAGCTGTGGCCTTCAGCCACAATGAAAACCCAGGCCAGGAATGAAACTTACTGCACCACTTCCATCTGTTGTCTGTTTCAATACACAAAAGCCCAGAGCAGGTTTTCCCTAAATCTGCCTTGGACAACCAGCATGTCCAAGACCTACAGTGGTGGCCAAAAGTATTGGCACCCCTGCAATTCTGTCAGATAATACTCAGTTTCTTCCTGAAAATGATTGCAATCACAAATTATTTGCTATTTTTATCTTCATTTAATTTGCTTGCAAGGAAAAAGCACAAAAGAGAATGAAGCAAAAATCAAATCCTTGATCATTTCACACAAAACTCCAAAAATGGGCCAGACAAAAGTATTGGCACCCTCAGCCTACAGGTACTGCCACACTAAACAATCCCGCTAGCGATCACAATAACGACGCATACTAATGCGATCGCTAGCGGGATTGTTTCTATATCGCTAAATGCAGCCACATTTAGCGTATAGTTAACGACGCTATCGCCGTTAGCGATCTTCTTAACGACTTTAGCGGTACAAAAGTACCGCTAAATCGCTAAGAAAAGGTGCCACACAGCGATTAGATACTTACCCAGCGGGAGCGCCGACGAGAAAATAGGGTCCGGAACGATTCCAGCGACGAGCGAGATCACAGCAGGAAGCTCGTCGCTGGAAGCTGCCGCACTGAACAACATCGCTAACAGGATCGCTAAATAGTGACGTTTTTTAGCGATCCCGTTAGCGATATTGTTTAGTGTGGCATACCCTTAATACTTGGTTGCACAACCTTTAGCCAAAATAACTGCGAACATCCGCTTCCGGTAACCATCAATGAGTTTCTTACAATGCTCTGCTGGAATTGTAGACCATTCTTCTTTGGCAAACTGCTCCAGGTCCCTGATATTTGAAGGGTGCCTTCTCCAAACTGCCTTTTTGAGATCTCTCCACAGGTGTTCTATGGGATTCAGGTCTGGACTCATTGCTGGCCACCTTAGAAGTCTCCAGTGCTTTCTCTCAAACCATTTTATAGTGCTTTTAGAAGTGTGTTTTGGGTCATTGTCCTGCTGGAAGACCCATGACCTCTGAGGGAGACCCAGCTTTCTCACACTGGGCCCTACATTATGCTGCAAAATTTGTTGGTAGTCTTCAGACTTTATAATGCCATGCACACGGTCAAGCAGTCCAGTGCCAGAGGCAGCAAATCAACCCCAAAACATCAGGGAACCTCCGCCATGTTTGACTGTAGGAACCGTGTTCTTTTCTTTGAATGCCTCTTTTTTTTTCCTGTACACTCTATGTTGATGGTTTTTCCCAAAAAGCTCGACTTTTGTCTCATCTGACCACAGAACATTCTTCCAAAACGTTTTAGGCTTTCTCAGGTAAGTTTTGGCAAACTCCCGCCTGGCTTTTTTATGTCTCGGGGTAAGAAGTGGGGTCTTCCTGGGTATCCTACCATACAGTCCCTTTTCATTCAGACGCCGACGGATAGTACGGGTTGACACTGTTGTACCCTCGGACTGCAGGGCAGTTTGAACTTATTTGTATGTTTGTCGAGGTTCTTTATCCACCATCCGCACAATCTTGCGTTGAAATCTCTCGTCAATTTTTCTTTTCCTTCCACATCTAGGGAGGTTAGCCACAGTGCCATGGGCTTTAAACTTCTTGATGACACTGCGCACGGAAGACACAGGAACATTCAGGTCTTTGGAGATTGACTTGTAGCCTTGAGATTGCTCATGCTTCCTCACAATTTGGTTTCTCAAGTCCTCAGACAGTTCTTTGGGCTTCTTTCTTTTCTCCATGCTCAATGTGGTACACACAAGGACACAGGACAGAGGTTAAGTCAACTTTAATCCATGTTAACTGGCTGCAAGTGTGATTTAGTTATTGCCAACACCTGTTAGGTGCCACAGGTAAGTTACAGGTGCTGGTGATTACACGAATTCGAGAAGCATCACATGATTTTTCAAACAGTGCCAATACTTTTGTCCACCCCCTTTTTTAGGTTTGGTGTGGAATTATATCCAATTTGGCTTTAGGTCAATTCTTTTTGTGTTTTTTTCATTGAAGACAAATTAAATGAAGATAATAATACCAAAGAATTTGTGTTTGCAATCATTTTAAGGAAGAAACTGAGTATTATCTGACAGAATTGCAGGGGTGCCAATACTTTTGGCCACCACTGTATACTAACTTTAGTCTGCATTACAACCACAGCTACGCCCGTGACTGCAATACACTCTCATAGCCTCAATACGCCTCTGTGTGCATCCTGGGGGTAATGCACAGCAACCCCTACATGTGACACCGGTCACTGCCTCACAGTGAACAACCCTTTTCATACACCGATGCTTGCTTCAAGATTTTAAAGAGTCTCTGGTATAGGCTACTGCTTAGTGGTATACATTGTGTATATTGTCTGTGTATAAAAAGTTATTCTGTGTGATATATGTTTACGGAGGCATGCGCATAAAAATGTGTAGCTGCTTTTTTGTAGCGTAAAAAAATAAATACTGTATTTTTCGGACCATAAGACGCACTTTTTCTCCCAAAATTTTGGGGAAAATGGGGGTGTGTCTTATGGAAGCAATATACAGTACTCACCAATCCCGTGGCGGCGGTCCCAATGCAGCCTCCGGTGCGATGGTGTCGGGGCTCTCATGTGGCTGCAGCGGGGCTCTGTGCTGCATGGGGGCTCCGCCGGCATTTCGTAGTAGCCCGAAAGCCCCCCGCAGCTCCGCTGCTGTGACGCGGTGGCTTCCAGAAACATGGCCGGCAGGGACCTCCGGAAAGATGGCCGCGGCAACGAGAAATTCAAATCTCGGCAACGAGATCTTGTCCTGAAATGCCAGCGGAGCCCCCCACGCAGCGCAGAGCCCCGCTGCAGCCACATGAGAGCCCCGACACCACCGCACCGGAGGCTGCATTGGGCCCGCCGCCAAGGGATTGGTGAGTACTGTATATTGCGACCCCACAGCGCACAGCAAACCCCACAGAGCACAGCAAACCCCACAGTGAACAGCAAACCCCACAGAGCACAGCAAACCCCACAGCGCACAGCAAACCCCACAGAGCACAGCAAACCCCACAGAGCACCAGCAAATCCTACAGAGCACAGCAAACCCCACAGAGCACAGCAAACCCCACAGAGCACAGCAAACCCCACAGCGCACAGCAAACCCCACAGAGCACAGCAAACCCCACAGCAACCCCATAGAGCACAGCAAACCCCACAGCGCACAGCAAACCCCACAGAGCACAGCAAACCCCACAGAGCACAGCAAACCCCACAGAGCACCCCTGCAACACAGAGCACCACCACCGCACCAGCCTGGACCACTGAATGACCCCTGTGACCACTCCTCTACCTGTGCTGATCCCTTCGCTGGTAAGCTGAATTCGGACTGTAAGACAGACCCCCATTTGACACATTATTTTTTTTCCCTATTTTCCTTCTGAAAATTTGGGGTGCTTCTTATGGTCCGGTGCGTCTTATAGTCCGAAAAATACGGTAAATATAACATGTAGTTACATAGTTAGTATGGTTGAAAAAATACACATGTCCATCAGGTTCAACTGAGGCATGGTAAAGAATAAGGGAATAGGTATAGGTACATCCATATTGCATGACCCAGCAAGTTTTTCTCTCCTGATCCGAGTGTCAATCAACTGGATCAGCTGTGGTTTTATACACAAAACAGCTTTTGACCATATTTTTGTATGAGCCATTTACATACTTGTAAAAGTTAATAATGCTTCCCTTATCCCTCTTTTCTCAACACTAAATAAATGTAATTCTTGTAGGCCCGGATTCATTAAGGTGTTTACTTAAAAAGTCACAACATTTTTGTGTAACATGGGATAGCGCACAAAAATGTTATGATTTTTACCCTTTTCACACCACTTTCGGCCAACTGCGCCAAAGTGGTGGAGCTTGGGCAGGACGGGGGCGAGGTAATGCCCACCCATGTTATTTATGATCAGTAGTGGCATACTTTACACCAGAAATCTTAGTCCAGTCTCGACTGATTCATTAAATGGCAGTACACCAATTTATTGAGACGGGTGTTTACAACTTAATGAATGCGGGCCTTAATCTTTCCTCATAACTAAGTTCCTCCATGTCCCTTATCAGTTTTGTGGCTCTTCTTTGTACTTTTTCTAACTCCAAGGCATCCTTCCTATGAACTTGTGCGCAGAACTGAACTGTATATTATATATCAGATCATACAAACGCTTTGTAAAGTGATAGTATTATGTGCTGTCTTCCAAGTCCATGTCTCTTTTGGTACATGACAGTAACCTGCTGGCGTTAGAGTCTGCTGACATTGCATGGTGTTGTTTAGACTGTGATCCACAAGTACACCTAGATCCTTTTCTATAAGTGACTCTCCTAGCTTTACTCCCCCTACAGCATATGATGCCCGCAGGTTACTAATTTAACACCAAATCTATAGTGGAAGGTGCCATCCATAGATAAGAAGTGAGAGGATGCAATATTAAAACATTTCAAACAATAAAACATATAAGAGAGTAAGGGAGACTCCAAAAGAAAAGGGAGAACAAGATGCCAAAGTGATACACCTCAATATAATATGCACCTTTCACAATCCACTTAGTATCAGCTGGAAATAAATAAAGGAATATGAAAATTCCAAATGATAACGAACACTGTAAAAATAGCTAAGCACTTACATAAATAAATCAAGGAGCATTATGCTTCCAGTATATTAAAGTGCATTTAGTGCCAGTATATGGTTAATCAGATTACTAGGTTACTAATGCCTAGTGCAACACTTTACATCTTTACATTTATTCACTTTTTATGTGCCAAGTGGGTGCCTAAACACTTACTTTATCTAAGTCAGCTTGTAACTTATGAACAACTTCCATAGACTGCACTATATAGCATAGTTTAGTGTCATCTGCAAAAATAGAACCAACACTACTGCTCACATCTTTTATATAATTAATAAATACGTTAAATACTAGAGCACCCAGCACTAAACTTTGAAGTACACTGGAGACTATTCAGAGTAGCAGTCATTCACTACAATTATCTGGGAGTAGTCTTTTTTTTGTTGAATATGTATTTATTAACACACATGTATAACACATATCAAGGGTATGAACAGTAACAAAACATGTCACATAATATAAGCCAAGCGTCATCATATCAGGTCATGTCCAATAAAACAGAGCACAATATATATGAATGAAACAGCGTGATCGAGGATCACTACTAGTATTGCGTGAGATTTGGCACACAAATTGGGTTCCTGGACTAACGAACCCCAATAACATTCTACAAGAACAAGAACTAAGAACAAAATAAAACAAGAAGACACAGAAAATATAAGGGAAATAAAGAAAAATAAGGCAATTAAATGAACCTAAATGAAAAATAAATAACTGGACAAAGAAAAAAGGAAGAAGGTTAAAGGTAAGGGGAAGGAAGAAGGGGAGGGGGGGGCCCTCGGTCTCTGCCCACAGCACACCACGTGGCAGAGAATCTTACATACAAAAATAGCACTCCAATGAGTCACTTACACTATGTAGGCGAAGGGGTACGAAAGGCAATCCACGGGGACCAGATGGTCTGGAATTTATCCCGGGTATGGTTGATCCATGCCGACAGGTCCTCCATGTCCCTGATATGGTCCACAGCAACAGTCCACTCCTCCAGAGAAGGCGCCACAGTAGACAGCCAATGCTTAGGCACTAGAAGTTTGGCAGCCGTCAACATAAAGGTCGCCAGTTTGTGCTTAATGGGGTTATAACCCGTCGCCGGCACCCAAAAAAGGACTGAGTCCCTGGGTAAATCACAAGGCAGAAGGCAGATATCTTTGATTTTTTGTCGTATCGCATTCCAGAAGGGCACAATGAGGGACAATCGCACCAGATGTGAGCATAAGTTCCTGAACCCGCCCCACATCTCCAGCAGATGTCAGAGGTCTGTAAGCCATGGCGAAATAGGAAGGACGGGGTTCGGTACCACCTGGCAATCAGTTTATAAGAATTCTCTTTAATGCGAACGCACCTAGAAAATCCCAGTGCGTGTCTTTTAATACACCTGGCGACTCGTAGGGACAATGGGTGTCCCAGTTCCCGTTCCCAGGCAGCAAGGTAAGTAGGCTCAGTATCAGAGCGAAGAGACATAAGCCATTTGTAAATGGTGGAGATCACGCCTTTGACAGGACTCTGTGCCAGCAACAGCCGCTCCAAGTTGGAGGCAGCCCGCAAGGGACGATGTTGCTCCATAAAGGTCTGACAGACATGATGTACATGTGCTAGCGATAAAAAGTTGGCGTGTGTAGGTCCGAGGATGGATGACAGGCCCTCCGCCGAAGGGACATTGCCTCCAGCAAAAAAGGAATTGAGGGGCGTTACCAGTTTGCTCCACAAACCCTGAAAAGTCCAAAAACCCTCATCCGAGCAGGTCAACAAAGGGAGTAAGCGTACAGGCATGAGCGGAGAGGGGAACTTACTCATAGTGTCATGATGTAGACAGTTCAGGCATGTGTGGAGCAAACCCTTCAGGAGAGGGGAGAAGCCGCGTTTACGAGGGATCTGAGTATGCACACCCCATAACTCAAGTGCCTCCCGAGGCGAAAGAAGAGCCGTTTCTAGGGAGGACAAGAAAGACCTTTTGTTCCAGCTGTTTATCTCCACCCAACGACGAAGATGGCAAGCGAAGTAATAGTTCTTCAGGTCGGGCATACCCACTCCACCTGCATCTGTGGGCAGAGTCAAAGTCGAGAAAGCGATACGAGCCGGACGTTGGTTCCATAGGAACCGTGAGAACAGAACGTGTAAGGCACGAAAAAAGGAATTGGGAAGGAATATAGGAGCTGCCTGGAATAAGTAGAGGAATTTTGGGACTATATATGTGGACAGATAATTTTTTCGGCCCAACCAAGACATGAACGGTATTCGTAGACGCTGGAGCTGTGTCCTAACCGAGGAGAGTAGGCGTAGGTGGTTCAGAGCATAGAGGCGAGAAATATCCCTCGGAATAAGAATGCCTAAATATTTTACATGGTCTGTCTTCCAGGTGAACGGTGACATTCGTTGGAGGCGGGTTAGAGTGTCCCTGGGGAAGCCGATAGCAAACGCGACCGATTTATTATAATTGATTTTGAAGTTTGAAAGAGTACCAAAATGGTGAAAAAGATCCAGCACAGCGGGTATAGCAGTCTCCGGGTTAGTGATACTAAGCATGATGTCATCAGCGTATGCGGACACAAGGGCCTCGCCTTTAGGCGTGGACGCGCCTCGGATGTCTGGGTGTGTACGAAAAGCCTGTAACAAAGGTTCCAGGCACAGAGCGAACAGACTGGGGGACAAGGGGCAGCCCTGGCGGGTTCCATTGGATATAGAGAATGGAGCCGAAAAAGAATTGTTCACCTTGACCCTGGCAGTGGGCGAGGTGTAAAGTGTAAAAATGGAGTCTATAAAGCGATCGGGAAAATTAAATAGGCGTAGGACCGACTTCATGTAAGACCAATCTATGCGGTCAAACGCCTTTTCGGCATCAGTACTTAACAACAACAAAGGCGTTTTTTGGGAAACTGCTCCATGGATTAGGTGTAAGATCTTTGTGGAGTTTTCCCTCCCCTCCCTACCCAGTACAAACCCAGTCTGATCGCTCTGCACCAGGAGGGGGACCAAGCGAGACACCCGGTTCGCCAGGACCTTCGCCCAGAGCTTCAAATCACAGTTAAGAAGAGATATTGGCCGATAACTACTACACTGTGCTGGATCTTTGTCTTCCTTATGGATTAAAGCTATATCCGCAGAAAGGGATTGGGGAGGAAAGGAGGAGCCAGTCATCAAGGCGTTAAAAAGTCGGGTGAGGTGTGGGAGAAGGGTAGCTTTAAACTTTTTGTAGTAAAGTATTGTCAGACCATCTGGGCCAGGAGATTTTCCCGATGGAGTAGACTTCAGAGCTTCCTCCACTTCCTCCACCGCAATTGGAGATAACAATTCCGCGTGATGGGAAGGTTTCAATTTAGGGAGGTTCAGGGAGGAGACAAAGTCCACAATAGCAGGATGGGGGTCTGCAGTGGGGGCAGATTCATACATGGGGTTATGTAAGTTATACAAGGCGGTGTAATATTGATGAAAATCTTGCGCGATTTGCGCCGTCTCGGTGTGTGCGGCACCCGAGGGGCATCTCGTCTCAGCGATGAATGTACGCAGAGAGTTTCTTTGACGTAGGCGGACATAAGTTTCCCACCTCTGTCACCTGAAGCATAAAGACGGTGTTTCGCGTGTAAGAAATTTTTCGCAATTTTTAGGTTTAGGAGGGATTTAAGGGCCATACGCAAGGACAGGAGATCGGAGAGGTGTTGTTGGCACAGAGATCGCTTGTGGAGCGACTCCAATTTGCAAATTTGAAGGAGCAAGGCATCGGTTTGTTTCTCCCTAGATTTTTTAAGTCTAGAGGCCATGAGATGAATTCACCCCTGACAAAAGATTTGTGAGTTTCCCAGACGATGGGGATTGGCATGCCTGGAGTGTAATTTCTATGGAAGAAATCCTGAAGGGGTATTTCAATGGCATTTATATTATCTTGAACGTCCAACAGTGTCTCATTGAGTCGCCAGGTGTATCCGAGACCACCCACCCCAGGTAAGGCCAGTGTTAAGGATACAGGCGCATGGTCCGATACTGTCATGGATCCAATATCCGCCGTAGAATAACACCCCAGGTGGCGTCGGGATAGAAAGAGGTAATCAAGTCTTTGGTATGAGCGATGCGGGTCGAATAAAAGTATAATCCTTAGTGTCAGGATGGAGGACTCTCCAGGCGTCCACCAAGGACAGCTCTGCCAATAGCAGTTTAAGTCTTCTGAGATTCCGAAAAGAGATGGCGGAGCGGCCCGTGGAGGAGTCCACGAGAGGCTCCATAGTGAGGTTAAAGTCTCCACCCAGTACCACTAGCCCCGACATAAATTGCTGTAAAAGACGTAGAGTAGATAGTAACCAGTCGACTGTGCGAACATTGGGCGCATAAATATTAGCAAAAGTCAGTAAAGTGTTTCCCAGTTTACCCTTCAAGAAAAGATATCGACCATCTGTATCTGCCAACTGCGCTTGCAACTGAAAATGAAGATTGCGGCAAAAAGCTATACTCACCCCTCTCGACGCGTGGGAGTCGCTGCAACTGTGGAACCATACTGGGAATGAAGAGCGAGACAGCTGTGGAACATGATCGTGGTGGAAATCTGTTTCCTGCATAAAAATAACAGAGACACCATCTTTTTTAAGGAGTCGCAAAACCTGAGCACGTTTCGCAGGCGCATTCATACCCTTAGCATTATAGGATTGTATAACAATATCACGTGGAGTCATCATGGAGGTGCACTGGGAGGATAGAGAAGCGATAAAGCGGTGTACCGTAGCAAGGACAGAGAGCGACCCCAAGGAAAGAGGAGTGTGACAAGGAGGACACAAGAGGGAAAGAACACAAAAAAATCAAAACAGAGACAAAAAATAAAGCACCATAGGTAGCGGTGCTTGTAAACATTTGGAGAAATGTGAACTAGGCGGATCCACAAGGGGAACCGGGAGACATTGCACCCCTCTTGAAGGAGGAGGGGGCAGTGGAGGCGATGCAAGGGTCGCATAAGAGCCCACCTGCAATAACCTCCAGCCAGCCTGTGGAACCCAAGAAAACCTGGGTCATAGTGAAATGTATTTGCCCAAAAATGGGGAGGAGAGTGGGGAGAGAAAGGTAAGGAAGAAAAAGAAGGGAAGGGACCAAGAGAAGAACAGCAGGAGATGATGCCTTCCCAGGTGCAAGCAGAAGGGGCAGCGTATAGGAGAGAAAAAGGGGGGAGGGGGGAGAGAGTGAAGGGGGGAGAAGGGAGAGGATAGCAGACCAGACCCACATATAGCTACAGGTGGGGCGACTACCTGGACCAAGAAGGTGAAGAATAGGGTAATGGAGGAGAGAGGCCGGGGGTCAGGAGGGTAGGGAAGGAGGATGGGGGAGAAAAAGATTGTGACCGTAAGGCGGACCGTGTCCTGTGTATCAGGATCCTATGATATAGTAGAGAAGGGCAAGGGTGCCCTTGTGTGGAAGGTGAGGGGGAGATTATGAGAAGTAGGGTCAGGTCCCCCAAGGATGAATGGAAGAGGGAACGGAGAGAAAAGGGAGAGGAAGGGAAAGGTAGCCAGAAAGAGGGAACAGTGAGAGGGGAGAGTGGGGAGGGAAAAGATAAAGGAATGCAGAGAATGGCAAGATAGAGGCAGGAGAAGAAAGTGCTGTGTAGTGTAACAACAGTAGTAACTGTAAATGAACTGCAGATGGCAGCAGTGAGCAATGTACCAGAAAATAACAGCATAATGAAACGTTGAAAAATTGCAGGTAATTTTAAATCAGACCACAGGGGAACAAAAGCCATCTCTGTTGTCCAAAATCAGCAATGACAACAGGTAGATCCTGAGAATCAGAGAGGGCAGTGCAGTGCAATAGGTCATGTGAACAGCACACTACAGCAATCTACAAAGCACATAGGAAACCTAGATATCACATTGAGTTTCAAAGGTGAAAGAAGAGAAGATGGAGGAGGGGGAGGGGAAGAGGGACAAGGGTGAAGAGAGCACAGGAAAGCAGTCAGCACTAGCAACAATACGAGCCTGAGTGAACAGAATCATAAGTTGGATATAACCACAGTGAGTCAACAATTCAACAGGGAGGCTGCAAAGTGGAAAATGTAAACCTCAGGTTTCAGGTAGAAGGAGGGCAGGAGACCTCCAGAACAAAGGCATTACACCGGGTCTACCATGTCCTGGCAAGAACAAGAGCAGCAAGCCAGTCTGGTAACAGCTCAGTCTCCAGCCGGGTCATCGCGGGCAGATAGAGAGCGACGATGCGACTTGTTCTTGGAGCGGGTGACTTGACAATCGTCCGGGCGCGGCTGGATCGGTGGTATGGACGACTCCGGAACAGGCAGCCAGGACGGCACAGGCAGTGAAGGGATGGATAAGGCCTTCCACAAAGTAGGTAAGTCCTCTGGATGACGTATAGTAACTTTCTTGTCGTGGCGTGTAACAAAGAGCCCAAAGGGGAACAACCATCTGTATGGCGTCATGTTCTTCAGGTGGGTCAGAAGAGGCTTTAACAAGCGGCGCTTCTGGAGGGTAGAACTGGCCAGGTCTTGGTAGAAGGCCACTGGGGACCCGTCTAGCATCGGGGACCCCTGCTCCCTCGCAGCAGTGAGAAGCGCAGCAGTATGGTTGTAGTCCAGTATACCACAAATAACATCCCTGGGGGGATCAGTGTCCCTGGGGCGAGCTCTGAGGGCCCGGTGGATGCGCTCCACAACCACAGCTTCAGCAGGTTCTTCCCCAGCAATGCAGAGAATAAAGTGCGTGCCACAGAGCGCAGGGCCTCGGGGGCATAGGACTCAGGGATACCTTTCATTCGCACATTGCGGCGGCGATTCCTGTTCTCAAGGTCCTCGGCAGCACCGAGGGCCGCATTAAGATGCTTGGAGTGGTCCTGGAGCGTGGTACAGATGCCATCGCCGAATTCCACATAAGAAGTGTGGGCCTGCTCCAGCTCCTCCACACGGCGTCCCACATGCGACACCTCCGCCTTAATGCTGGCTAGCTCCTGTAGCACTGGAGCAATGATCCGGCGGATGAAGAGCGGGTGACCTGGTTGGAACGCTCCGGCCTGCGGGGTGATTGCCCTGAGCAAGCATCAGTGTCTATATCCGAGTCCTCTGCGTCAGACAGAGAGAGGGTTCCGGGTGCCATCTTAGGTGAAAGCACTGGTGCAGAAGCTGGCTTTCTCCGGAGATAATGATCCAAATCCCCCGTCTTTCTTGGGGGTTTTGGGGTGCCAGTGGAGTCTTTAGCCTTTTCTCTTCCTGATTTCCCCATTTTGGGCAGAAATACGCTGTGACAATGCTAAAGCTGGCAGGGGTTAAGAGGAGTGTTGTGAATGGGTTTGAGAGAGTTCTGAGCAGAGGCTCCCTCTGGTGGTTACAAGCGGTACTAGTGAGGATTGTGAGGACTGGGAATCAGGTGTTACTGATTGGTCTTATATAAGGGAGTCATTTTCCCATCAGGGTTGCCGGTGATCAATTGTTCTGGTCTGAATCCTTCTTTCCAGTTTCCCTTGTAGCCTGCTGTGTCGTGTCTGCATCTCCTGCTATCAGATAAGACAATTTCTTATTTTGTGTTTTTGCTATATTTTTGCATTTTGTCCTGCACTTCTGTGGGGGCCTTCAGGGTCCCCTCTGGGGGCTTTTGCCCTCTCAGTTTAGTCCAGCCACTGTGTTTTGTACTTTTGCTTTTTCCAGTTTTTTTTCAGTGGCTGTGTTTTGTTTTTGTTACACCAGAGAACTAATTTAGGTGGTAGAGGTCGTGTGATCTCAGGTGATTTTGAAATTAGTAGAGTTGGTGTTTTTTCAGGGTTTTCTGAGATTGCAGTAAGTACCCTTCCTATCCTTTTCTATTTAGATAGTTTGGGCCCCAGCGTTTGCTCATACTATTTTCTTTCTGTGTCAGTATTTCCTCTTGTCTAACCGCCATTACATGTTTGGGGGCTTTCTATTATCTTTGGGGTTCTGCTCCGGGGCAGATAGCTTTCCTATTTCTATCTTTAGGTGTAGTTAGTTTCTCAGGCTGTGACGAGGCGTCTAGGACCAACGTAGGAACGCTCCACGGCTGCCTCTAGTTGCGGTGGTTAGTCAGGGTACTGCAATCTCAAAGATTCCAACTGCTCTGGTGTATTTCCTTTTTTACCTGCACTCCTCAGCTACCGTAACATAACAGTATCACCGGCCATAAAAATTGTATGGTACTCACAGAAGGGAAAAAATATTTTGAAGGAAGAAAAGTTGTCAGAGATATTTTTCTGTTTGTTGCATTTTTTTTTTTTTTCCCTCTGTATCTCTGGGTGCTGGGGAGGATCTTTTCTCCCAATGGAGTTTGCACAGTTGTCTGGCCGTGTGGATCAGCTTGCCACTGAGGTTCGGAGTATTGCTATCTATCTTGCTAGGTTGCCTTTTATGGAACCTAGGATCCCCATGCCAGATTTGTTTTTAGGGGATCGAGCTAAGTTTCAGAATTTCAAAAATAATTGTAAATTGTTTCTTGCCTTAAAATCTAAGTCCTCAGGAAACGCAGCGCAGCAGGTTCAAATTGTCATCTCTCTCCTGCGCGGCGATCCTCAGGATTGGGCTTTTTCCCTGATACCTGGGGATCCTGTTTTGAGTGATGTTGATGCATTTTTTCAGGCTTTGGGGTTATTGTACGATGAGCCTAATGTCACTGATCAAGCTGAAAAAGCCTTGTTGGCATTAAATCAGGGGCTTGATGACGCTGAGTTATACTGTCAGAGATTCCGTAGGTGGGCAGTCCTGACCAAGTGGAATGACGACGCTTTGGCGGCCCTTCTCCGGAAGGGTCTGTCGGATAATGTAAAGGATGTTATGGTGGGATTCCCTGTCCCCTCTGGTCTCAATGATTCTATGTCATTAGCGATTCAAATTGACAGACGTTTGCGTGAGCGGAGAAGTATGCGTGGAGTGGTGTTGCCTTGTGAACCTGCTTCTGAACCCATGCAGTGTGATAGAGTGGTGTCTGGGGCACAGCGTCATGAGTTTCGAAAGCGCAATGGGTTATGTTTCTACTGTGGTGATGCCTCTCATGCTATTTCAGTCTGCCCTAAGCGGGGAAGACATTTTGCACGCTCAGTTGTCTTGGGTAGTGTTCAGACTAAGTTTTTATTAACTGTCACTCTGATATGCTCTCTGTCCTCATTTTCTGCTCAGGCTTTCGTTGATTCTGGAGCAGCTATTAACCTGATGGATTATGATTTTGCTAAACGTTGTGGGTTTCCCTTGATACCCCTACAGAAGTCTATTCCCCTACTGGGGATCGATTCTACCCCTTTGGCTGAGAATAAACCCCAGTTTTCTACTCAGGTGATAATGAGGGTTGAACCTGATCACCAGGAGTGCTGCAAATTTTTGGTTCTATATAATCTGCATGACATTATAGTGCTGGGTTTCCCTTGGTTACAGTCTCATAATCCTGTTTTGGATTGGAAATCTGTGTCTGTAACCAGTTGGGGCTGCCAATGTGTTAATACCAACACTCCTGTTTTTTCTGCCTCCCCCAGGCTGAGGATGTTCCTGACTTTTTGTTTGATTTTTCTTATGTGTTTAGCGAAAGTAAATCTGCATCCTTACCTCCCCATAGGAGCTATGACTGCGCTATTGAATTAGTGCCAGGTAGTAAATTCCCTAAAGGTCGCCTTTTTAACTTGTCTGTACCTGAACATGACGCTATGCGGTCTTATATCAAGGAATCATTGGAGAAGGGTCATATAAGACCATCCTCTTCACCCTTAGGTGCCGGTTTTTTCTTTGTGGCCAAAAAAGATGGTTCATTAAGGCCGTGTATTGATTATCGTCTCTTGAACAATATTACTGTGAAATATCAATACCCGTTACCCTTGATTTCTGACCTGTTTTCCAGGGTGAAAAACGCTACTTGGTTTACCAAGCTTGACCTCAGGGGGGCGTATAACCTTATTCGCATTAAGCACGGGGATGAATGGAAGACGGCATTTAACACCCCTGAAGGGCATTTTGAGTACCTTGTGATGCCCTTTGGGCTCACTAATGCTCCTTCCGTCTTCCAGTCCTTCATGAATGACATTTTCAGGGATTTTGTGGACAAGTTTCTGATTGTTTATTTGGATGATATCTTGATTTTTTCTAATGACTGGGACTCTCATGTGAAACATGTTCGAACTGTATTCCAGATTTTGAGAGAGAATGCTCTGTATGTGAAGGGATCAAAGTGTCTTTTTGGCGTACAGAAGATCTCATTTCTGGGATTCATTTTGTCCCCATCTGTTATTGAAATGGACCCGGTCAAGGTTCAGGCCATCTGTGATTGGGTCCAACCTACTTCATTAAAGGCTCTTCAGAGATTTTTGGGTTTTGCCAATTTTTATCGTAAATTTATTGGTAATTTCTCGGTTATTGTTAAACCATTAACTGATTTGACCAGAAAGGGTTCTGATATGGTGAATTGGCCTCCTGAGGCAGTCTCTGCGTTTCAGGAACTTAAGCAGAGATTCACTTCTGCTCCTGTTCTACGGCAGCCTGATGTTTCTCTGCCATTTCAGGTGGAGGTTGATGCCTCTGAAATTGGGGCAGGTGCCGTTTTGTCCCAAAAAGATCCAGAGACCTCTAAAAGTAACCCTTGTGCCTTTTTCTCTCGAAAATTTTCTCCTACTGAACGTAATTATGACGTGGGTAATCGGGAGTTATTGGCCATGAAGTGGGCTTTTGAAGAGTGGAGACATTGGCTGGAGGGAGCCAAACATCA
Organism: Oophaga sylvatica; assembly: GCA_033576555.1. Lineage (NCBI taxonomy): Eukaryota > Metazoa > Chordata > Amphibia > Anura > Dendrobatidae > Oophaga > Oophaga sylvatica. The sequence continues at coordinate 179,795,912 of JARQOD010000001.1, read as the reverse complement.
GGTGGTGGTCCTTACGGACCATAAGAATCTGGTCTATCTGGAATCTGCCAAGCGACTCAATCCTAGACAGGCCAGGTGGGCCTTGTTTTTCATACGTTTTAATTTTGTGGTTTCCTTTCTTCCTGGCACTAAGAATGTTAAGGCGGATGCCCTCTCGAGGAGTTTCCTTGCGGACTCTCCTGAGCTATCTGATCCCTCTGTTATTTTGAAGGAGGGTGTAGTTCTTTCCGCCATCTCGCCCAATTTGAGACTTGCTCTGGAGGGGTGTCAGGAGGATAGGCCCGAGCGCTGCCCTGTTGGAAAATTGTTTGTCCCGGACCAATGGAAAAAGAGTGTGATGTCTGAGATTCATTGTTCCGCATTGGCTGGGCATCCCGGAATTTTTGGTACCAGAGACTTGGTTAGTCGGTCCTTTTGGTGGCCTACCTTGTCTCGCGATGTCAGGGAATTTGTGCAGTCCTGCGGGACTTGCTCTCGCTCCAAGCCTTGCTCTCGCTCTAGTGGTTTGTTGATGCCATTGCCTGTGCCCAAGAGACCATGGACCCATATCTCTATGGATTTCATTTCCGATCTTCCTGTTTCTCAGAGAATGACCACCATCTGGGTAATTTGTGATAGGTTTTCCAAAATGATACATCTTGTGCCATTACCTAAGTTGCCTTCCTCCTCTGAATTGGTGCCGTTGTTCCTTCAGCACGTGGTTCGTTTACACGGCATTCCTGAGAACATTGTGTCTGACAGAGGAGTCCAGTTTGTTTCCAGATTTTGGAGGACTTTTTGTTCTAAACTGGGTGTTCAATTGTCTTTCTCCTCGGCATTTCATCCTCAGACCAATGGTCAAACTGAGAGAACAAACCAGACATTGGAGACTTATCTAAGATGCTTTGTGTCTGCTGATCAGGATGACTGGGTCTCTTTTTTGCCTTTGGCTGAGTTTGCTCTTAATAATAGGGCTAGCTCTGCCACTTTGATGTCTCCGTTTTTCTGTAATTCTGGGTTTCACCCTCGATTTTCTTCAGGACAGACGGAGGCTTCTGTCTGTCCAGGTGTTGACTCTGTTGTGGAGCGTATGCAGCAGATTTGGGACCAGGTAGTGGAGAGGTTGTCCCTCTCTCAGGAGAAGGCCCAGCGGTTTGCTAACCGGCATAGGACTGATGGTCCTCGGTTTAAAGTGGGGGACTTGGTCTGGTTGTCCTCAAAGAATATTCCTATGAGAGTAGCATCTCCTAAATTTAAGCCTAGGTTCATTGGACCTTATAAGATCATGGAGATTATTAATCCTGTTTCTTTTCGTTTGCTTCTTCCAGGGTGTAGCATCGGCGTCCCGGCCCTCTGCCAGGCAGGGACGCCGTTCCCCTTACCAGCGCTCTGCGTCCTCAGCGCCCCAGCGTCCTCAGCGCCCCCAGCGTCCTCAGCACCCCCAGCATCCTCGGCGTCCTCATTCCGCCCTGCTGGGCCCGCGCGCTCCTTCCCTGCTGCTGGACTTAGGGCGCGCACCCGCGCCCTCCCCCGCTCTTAAAGGAGCCGCGCGCATTTTCCAAATTAGTCTCCGGCCAATGCCGGAGGACTCCACCCTATATTAAGGGCTTCCTCCTTAATGGAGGTGCCCGAGCAATGTTGTTGTTGCACTGTATAACTCTGCTTCAGCCCTCAGCTCCTGTTTCCAGTTGCCTGCCTGTTACCCGTCTGTTTGCTGTCTGCCATCTGACTGCAGCCTCCCCGGAGGTTCGGACATCACCTGCAGTGATCCCCGGCGATTACAGAGACTCTTGCCTGCTCACTTGGGAGCGATCATCTGCCATCCGACTGCAGCTCTATCCGAAGGTTCGGACTTCATCAGCAGTGATCACCGGCTACTTCAGAGACTCTTGCCTGCTCACTTGGGAGCGATCATCTGCCATCCGACTGCAGCTTTATCCGAAGGTTCGGACATCTCCAGCAGTGATCACCGGCTACTCCAGAGATTCCTGCCTGCTCGCTTGGGAGCGATCATCTGCCATCAGACTGCAGCCTACCAGGAGGCTCCAACATCTCAGGTCGTATAAGCCTGTCTATTCAGAAACTGTCCTGGTCACTTACTGTGACAACCTGCCTGTCCAGAGACTGCCCTGGTCACTTGCTGTGACAACCTGCCTGTCCAGAGACTGCCCTGGTCACTTGCTGTGACAACCTGCCTGCCCAGAGACTGCCCCGGTCACTTGCTGTGACAACCTGCCTGCCCAGAGACTGCCCTGGTCACTTGCTGTGACAACCTGCCTACCCAGAGACTGCCCTGGTCACTTGCCGTGACAACCTGCCTACCCAGAGACTGCCCTGGTCACTTGCCGTGACAACCTGCCTACCCAGAGACTGCCCTGGTCACTTCCCGTGAATTCCTGTCCGTATTCCCCGGGCGCCACCTGCTCTCTTACAAGTATACTGTCTTGTATAATAAAGCTCAGTGGTTTCACCTACCAGACCCGTTACAGTTTGCTCGGGCCATGGAACCCGGTGGCACCCAAACCCCTTCACTCCCGGAATTGTGTCATGAACTATCTCGCCAGAGGTCGCAACAGGAGGCCATCCTGGGTCACCTGCGGAACGTCAATTCCCGCCTGGACACTCTGAATTCATCACCAGCAACCACCGCTGGAGCCATGACTCATAATCTGGCAGCCTCGCTGCTTCCCAATTCCGTGGTTTCCATTCCTGGACCCCGACTTTCAGCTCCTCCTAGGTTTGGAGGCGACCCTGCTCTGGCTCGTGGTTTTATTAACCAGTGCACCCTGCATTTCGAACTCCTGGCACACCAGTTTAACTCTGACCGGGCCAAAATTGCCTTCATCATGTCCCATCTCACCGGAGAGGCTCTGGCCTGGCTTAATCCTCTCTGGGAGAGAGAAGATCCTCTGGTATCTGACCTGCCTGCTTTTCTCTCGGCCTTCCGGAAGGTATTCGACGAACCTGGACGGAAGACCTCCTCTGCATCATCTCTGTTGCGTCTCCGTCAGGAGAGTCTCACCGTTGGTCAATATGCCATACGGTTCCGTACTCTAGCCTCAGAGTTGGCTTGGGACAATAACGCCCTGATCTCGGTCTTCTGGGAGGGTCTGTCCGGCCGTATTAAAGATGAACTTGCCGGTCGGGACATTCCAACCTCCCTTGATAATTTAATAAATCTTGCCAATCGAATTGATCTACGGTTCCAGGAACGTGCCAAAGAGGTCACCCGTGAGAGAGGGTTTCCTCGTCTTGCACCCTCGTTTCAGAGACCTATAACCCCTTCCGTTTCTCCCCAGATGCACACTGCTGAGCCTATGCAGGTCGACCAGACCAAGATGGTCAAAGCCCGTCAGGACTCACGCCGTGCCGAGAGGAGTTGCTTCTACTGTGGCAGTAAGGAGCACTGGATCCGTACCTGTCCGGAGAGGTCGGGAAACGCCTGTGTCTAGGTTCGCTCGGAGAGGTCCACCTAGACCAGAATAAATCCTCTTCATCTCTGCTGCTGTCTGTCTCTATTCTCATCGGTAAGAACCGTTACTTCGAACTGGCCCAACTTGATTCTGGAGCAGCTGGGAATCTTGTTTCACAGGCTCCAGTAGAGAAGTATCGCATTCCCACCAAACCTCTGGTTGAACCAGTATCTGTTGCTGCTGTGGATGGGGGTCTCCTACCTCGTCCCATCCAACTTATCACCGAAGCCATAACCCTGCAGGTGGGAATGTTGCATTCTGAGAGCATCTCGTTTCATGTTTTGCCTGGACTCTCTCATGCTTTCTTACTAGGTCTGCCTTGGCTCCAAAAACATGCACCCGTGCTCGACTGGCAGAATGGAGAGATTCTTCGCTGGGGACAGGACTGTCATAAAACGTGTCTGGTGCCTGTCCATCCCGTCCGTTCTTCTCCTACACCTGCTAATCTACCTGGACTCCCGATTCCATATTGGTCATTCGCGGATGTCTTTAATAAAAAGGAAGCAGAGACATTACCCCCGCATAGACCATATGATTGCCCGATCGACCTGCTACCCGGTACTACGCCTCCCCGTGGGCGTATTTACCCATTGTCCGCTGCAGAGACCAGGTCGATGTCAGAATATATCGAGGAGAATTTAGCGAAAGGATTCATCCGTAAATCTACCTCCCCCGCGGGAGCAGGTTTCTTTTTTGTAAAAAAGAAAGATGGATCTCTCCGTCCCTGTATTGACTACAGAGGCCTAAATTTGATCACAGTGAAGAATAAGTACCCTCTTCCGCTCATTCCGTAGTTGTTTGATCGTCTTAGAGGGGCTAGAGTCTTCACTAAACTGGATCTTCGTGGAGCATACAACCTGGTTCGTATCCATCGAGGAGATGAATGGAAGACGGCATTCAACACCCGGGATGGCCACTACGAGTATCTGGTTATGCCCTTTGGTCTCTGTAATGCTCCAGCAGTCTTTCAGGAGTTGGTCAATGACATCTTCCGGGACCTCCTCTACTCCTGCGTTGTGGTGTACCTTGACGACATCTTGGTCTTCTCTCCGGATCTCCAGTCTCACCGGAGGGATGTTCGTCAGGTTCTGCTCAGGCTCAGGCAGAATCACCTCTTCGCCAAATATGAGAAGTGCCTCTTTGAGCAGACCTCGCTTCCGTTTCTGGGCTACATTATCTCTCAAACAGGCCTACGAATGGATCCGGAGAAACTGTCTGCCATCGAGAAGTGGCCCCGACCAGAGGGGTTGAAGGCCATTCAGCGGTTCCTGGGATTCGCTAACTATTACCGTCTCTTCATACCGCACTTCTCTTCCAGGACTGCTCCAATCTCAGCGCTCACCCGCAAGGATGCTAACCCCAAACAGTGGACTCCCGAAGCAGAGGAGGCCTTTCTTTCCTTGAAACAAGCCTTCTCTTCCGCTCCAGTGCTGCATCGCCCGGACGGCAACAAGCAGTTCTTCCTGGAGGTGGACGCTTCCTCTGCTGGAGCCGGAGCGGTACTTACTCAAAAATCTTCATCCGGGAAGATGGTTTCCTGTGGTTTCTTCTCCAAACTCTTCTCCTCCTCCGAGCGCAACTACTCCATAGGAGATCGAGAGTTATTGGCCATTAAATTGGCATTGGAGGAGTGGCGTTACCTACTCGAGGGGGCTCTTCATCCGGTAATCATCTACACGGACCACAAAAATCTGTCTTACCTTCAGCATGCTCAGAGACTTAACCCTCGCCAAGCCTGGTGGTCCTTGTTTTTTGCCCGTTTTGATTTTCTCTTGCATTTTCGCCCGGCTGACAAAAACATCAAGGCGGATGCCTTGTCCCGGTCCTTCCTGGTGTCGGATCTCGAAGATGAGCCTAAACATATCATCGATCCCGCCAGAGTGATGCAGGTGGCTCCCGTGAGTCTAAACCGTCTCCCTCCTGGTAAGACGTTCGTATCAGAGACTGATCGGAAGAGAATTCTACATTGGGTCATTCGTCTAAACTCGCTGGCCACGCTGGTCAGAAAAAGACCCTCCAACTCATTACCCGGCATTATTGGTGGCCTACCCTGCACAAAGACGTAATAGACTTTGTTTCTGCCTGTGTCTCCTGTGCCCGCAACAAAGTTCCGAGACACCTGCCTGCCGGCCGTCTTCTTCCGCTTCCTGTACCCGCTGCTCCCTGGCAACATATAGCCATGGACTTCATTACGGATCTGCCCGTCTCTGCCGGTTGTACGGTCATTTGGGTGGTCGCTGACCGCTTTTCCAAGATGGCTCACTTCATTCCTCTGCCAGGTCTTCCGTCTGCACCCGAGTTGGCTAAAGACTTTATCCGCCACATCTTCCGTCTCCATGGTTTGCCTTGTCACATTGTGTCGGATCGTGGGGTACAGTTCACTTCACGATTCTGGAGAGCTACTTGTAAGTTACTAGACGTCACCTTGGATTTCTCCTCCGCTTACCACCCACAGTCCAATGGACAAGTTGAGCGAATAAATCAGAATCTGACCAGCTATCTCCGACACTTCGTTAATGCTCATCATTCTGATTGGGTGGAGCTCCTGCCTTGGGCCGAATTCTCTTACAATAATCACGAGAGCGAATCGTCCACCAAGTCTCCGTTTTTTATAGTCTTCGGTCAGCACCCTCGGATTCCTGTCCCCGTTTCCATCTCTGTGGACAATCCAGCTGCGGAATCTCTGGTTAGAGAATTCTCCTCCATCTGGGAGAGTACCCGGTCCGCACTCATTCAGTCATCCGAGCGCATGAAAAGACATGCTGACAAGAAACGTCTGGATCCTCCTCAATTCCGTCCTGGGGACAAAGTCTGGCTTTCGTCCAAATATGTTCGGCTCAAAATTCCTTCCTACAAGTTAGGTCCTCGGTTTATCGGTCCTTTTGAGGTCATCAGGCAGATCAACCCAGTGTCCTATAAACTGAAACTCCCGGCCAATTTGCGAATTCCTAACTCTTTTCATGTGTCTCTCCTCAAACCTGTGGTACTTAACTCTTTTTTCAAGTCTACAGTTACACCTCCTGCTCCAGTGTCTGCTGATGATGAATTTGAGGTAGAGAACATTCTGGCCACAAAAAGGGTAGGAAGAAAGACTTATTTTTTGGTGGATTGGAAGGGGTTTGGTCCTGAGGAGAGAACGTGGGAGCCTCGGGAGAACATCCATACCCCTCTCATCCTAGCTAAATTTCTTTCTGGCCTAAAGAGGGGGGGCCTATAGGGGGGGTACTGTAGCATCGGCGTCCCGGCCCTCTGCCAGGCAGGGACGCCGTTCCCCTTACCAGCGCTCTGCGTCTCAGCGCCCCCAGCGTCCTCAGCGCCCCCAGCGTCCTCAGCACCCCCAGCATCCTCGGCGTCCTCATTCCGCCCTGCTGGGCCCGCGCGCTCCTTCCCTGCTGCTGGACTTAGGGCGCGCGCCCGCGCCTCCCCCGCTCTTAAAGGAGCCGCGCGCATTTTCCAAATTAGTCTCCGGCCAATGCCGGAGGACTCCACCCTATATTAAGGGCTTCCTCCTTAATGGAGGTGCCCGAGCAATGTTGTTGTTGCACTGTATAACTCTGCTTCAGCCCTCAGCTCCTGTTTCCAGTTGCCTGCCTGTTACCCGTCTGTTTGCTGTCTGCCATCTGACTGCAGCCCTCCCGGAGGTTCGGACATCACCTGCAGTGATCCCCGGCGATTACAGAGACTCTTGCCTGCTCACTTGGGAGCGATCATCTGCCATCCGACTGCAGCTCTATCCGAAGGTTCGGACTTCATCAGCAGTGATCACCGGCTACTTCAGAGACTCTTGCCTGCTCACTTGGGAGCGATCATCTGCCATCCGACTGCAGCTTTATCCGAAGGTTCGGACATCTCCAGCAGTGATCACCGGCTATCCAGAGATTCCTGCCTGCTCGCTTGGGAGCGATCATCTGCCATCAGACTGCAGCCTACCAGGAGGCTCCAACATCTCAGGTCGTATAAGCCTGTCTATTCAGAAACTGTCCTGGTCACTTACTGTGACAACCTGCCTGTCCAGAGACTGCCCTGGTCACTTTCTGTGACAACCTGCCTGTCCAGAGACTGCCCTGGTCACTTGCTGTGACAACCTGCCTGCCCAGAGACTGCCCCGGTCACTTGCTGTGACAACCTGCCTGCCCAGAGACTGCCCTGGTCACTTGCTGTGACAACCTGCCTACCCAGAGACTGCCCTGGTCACTTGCCGTGACAACCTGCCTACCCAGAGACTGCCCTGGTCACTTGCCGTGACAACCTGCCTACCCAGAGACTGCCCTGGTCATTTCCCCGTGAATTCCTGTCCGTATTCCCCGGCGCCACCTGCTCTCTTACAAGTATACTGTCTTGTATAATAAAGCTCAGTGGTTTCACCTACCAGACCCGTTACACAGGGACATTTAAGATCCATAACGTGTTCCACAAGTCCTTGTTGAAGAGGTTTGTTGAGCCAGTGGTTCCTGCTGCTGTGCCTCCTGACCCTGTTTTGGTTGAGGGCAATCTGGAGTATGTGCTTGAGAAAATATTGGATTCTCGTTTTTCTAGACGAAGACTCCAGTATTTGGTTAAATGGAGAGGTTATGGTCAGGAAGACAATTCTTGGGTGTTTGCTTCGGACATCCATGCTAGGAGACTTATCGTGCGTATCATAGAACTCATCCTGACGACCTGGTTGCTCAAATGAGGGTTCGGTGACCCCTCCTCAAGGGGGGGGTACTGTTGTGAATGGGTTTGAGAGGAGTTCTGAGCAGAGGCTCCCTCTGGTGGTTACAAGCGGTACTAGTGAGGATTGTGAGGACTGGGAATCAGGTGTTACTGATTGGTCTTATATAAGGGAGTCATTTTCCCATCAGGGTTGCCGGTGATCAATTGTTCTGGTCTGAATCTTCTTTCCAGTTTCCCTTGTAGCCTGCTGTGTCGTGTCTGCATCTCCTGCTATCAGATAAGACAATTTCTTATTTTGTGTTTTTGCTATATTTTTGCATTTTGTCCTGCACTTCTGTGGGGGCCTTCAGGGTCCCCTCCGGGGGCTTTTGCCCTCTCAGTTTAGTCCAGCCACTGTGTTTTGTACTTTTGCTTTTTCCAGTTTTTTTTTCAGTGGCTGCTGTTTTGTTTTTGTTACACCAGAGAACTAATTTAGGTGGTAGAGGTCGTGTGATCTCAGGTGATTTTGAAATTAGTAGAGTTGGTGTTTTTTCAGGGTTTTCTGAGATTGCAGTAAGTACCCTTCCTATCCCTTTTCTATTTAGATAGTTTGGGCCCAGCGTTTGCTCATACTATTTTCTTTCTGTGTCAGTATTTCCTCTTGTCTAACCGCCATTACATGTTTGGGGCTTTCTATTATCTTTGGGGTTCTGCTCCGGGGCAGATAGCTTTCCTATTTCTATCTTTAGGTGTAGTTAGTTTCTCAGGCTGTGACGAGGCGTCTAGGACCAACGTAGGAACGCTCCACGGCTGCCTCTAGTTGCGGTGGTTAGTCAGGGTACTGCAATCTCATAGATTCCAACTGCTCTGGTGTGTTTCCTTTTTTACCTGCACTCCTCAGCTACCGTAACATAACAGAGGAGCTCACAGACTCAGCTCCTTCCTCATGTGCAGCTAGGCTCCGCCTCCTGGGAGTAGTCTTTGAGACAAATTTGAATACATTTAGAAACCCTACTTCCTAAACCTATAGACTTTAAACATTAATCGTGTATGTGGACAGTGTGAAATGTCTTTACAAAGTTCAAAACTACTATATACACAACTACCCCTCTCTCCAGGTTTCTACTCACCTCTTCATAAAAATGTGCCATGTTACTTTGACTTCTGCCCTTAGAAAAAGCATCTTTGCTATCACTTAAAATGTTATTTTGTTACCACATACGTCTGCATTGTCTTTTACAACTCCCTCAAACATTTTTCACACAATAATTACCTGGAAAAGACCTGAAGCTCTTTTTGAAAATGGGCACCATATTAGCTTTGTACTAGTTGCTCAGGCCAGAACCATTCACTAGAGAGTCTCCAAAAATAAAAACAGCAATAACTAACTTGTGGATGCAACCCATCTGGGCCTTGTTCACATCTATTTTATGTCACTTAGCTTGAACCATATCTAAATTTGGTCACTATGTATACTAGTTGGTGTATTAAGATCAGTGAGATTGGTTACAACAGTCATTCTCTCTTCTTTAGTATGTACAATGCTAAAGAACCCAGCCTACTCCTGTTCCTCAGTAACCAACTCTGCATTACCATTATTCAGGGGAACCACTTGTGCGGATCTTGGTTTTTAATATTTATATATTTCAAACATTTCTTATAATTTCTCATTCTTTCCTTCGCTACCTGCTGTTTATTTTCTAATTTAGCTGATTTGATTATTTTATAACAGATTCTATCCACCTTTTGTATTTTTAAAATTTAGAGCTGACTCCTCAGAGTTGTAAATTCTAAATGCCCTTTTCTTCATCATTACTCATTAATTATTAGTTGTAGTTTTATTAGTATTAATTGCCTTTCTACCAGTGAGCTTTAATTTTTCTAGTGTATACAGTACTTACCTATACATTTCCCAGTATAGATTTAAAGCGCTCTCATTTATCATGTATATCACTCTCACTGTCTGACAGTAGTTTCTCCCAGTCAATGTCCTTAATTGCAGCATTAACTGTGAAAATTGGCCTTTTTAAATTAAATGCCTTTGCACTTCTACTCTAGTATTTTTTTATGGTGTAAGCAAAATGAATTGATTTTGTAGTCACATTTCCAACAATTTCTGCATTAATCTAAATTACCAGATCTAACAGAGCATTGCCTATTGTCTTGTTTTCCATGAACTGGCCCAAAAAAATAATCTTGTAAGAAGGTGATTTTTCTCCCAATTTGCCAAATTTTCGTGTTCTCTGGCGAATGCCAATCTCCCTGTGTAGTGTTGGGCTGTAAGCACAACACCCCCTTGTGGACGTCAGGCCCTCATACCACCCTCTTGGTTTCTGTTTCTGACTGTTTGAACAGACACATAGATGTTTAGTGACCTGCTGGAGGTCATTTTCCTGTTCCTTCTTGCAAAAAGGAGGTAGCGGTCCTGCTGCTGGGTTGTTGCCCTCCTACGGCCCCCTCCATATTTCCTGGTGTACTGGCCTGTCTCCTGGTAACTGCTCTGGACACTGCTCACAGATACAGCTATCCTTCTTGCCACAGCTTACATTAATGTGCCACCCCGGATGAGCTGCACTACCTGAGCAACTTCTGTGGGTTGTAGACACCGCCTCATGCTACTGTACAGTACTTCTAGGGGTGAGAGTAATGACAAAATGCAAAAGTGACCAAAACAGCCAAAAAGTATGAGAAACATAGAAATGGTCTATGGTCACCCCCCTGCAGAACCACTCCTTTATAGGGGTTGTTTTGCTAATGGCCTATCATTTCTACCTGTTGTCTGTTCCATTTGCACAACTGCAGGAGAAATTAATTCACAATTGGTTTTGCTACATAACTGAGTAGGTTGATTTCCAGAAGTGTGATTGACTTGAAGTTACATTGTGCTGCTTAAGTGTTCCCTTTATTTTTGTGTGCAGTGTGTGCATTTATGTGTATATACTGTATATACATATGGGGATGGAGGGCTGCTTTATTCAGAGGGAGTGTGTGTATCTTTGTGTGTGTGTTTGTATATATTTTGCAGAGGGGCAGTTGTGGTGAATATATATTTTGAAGAGAGGTAGTGTGTGTATACATATTTTTCAGAGGGGCAGTGTGTGTATATATTGTGCAAAGGGGCAGTGTGTGTGTATTTTGCAGAAGGGCAGTGTGTGTATATTTTACAAAGGGGCAGTATGTATATTTAGCAGAGGGGCAGTGTATATATTTTGCAGAGGGGCAGTATGTGTGTGTGCGTGTGTGTTTATTTTGCAGAGGGGCAGTGTGTGTATTTTTCGAAGAGTGGCAGTGTGTTTATATGTTGCAGAGGGGTAGCATGTGTGGGTATCTTTGCAGAAGAGCAGTGTGTGTATATTTTTTTGCAGAAAGGCAGTGTATGTATGTATGTTTTACAAAGAGACACTGTGGTGTGTGTGCATGTGTGTGTGTGTGTATTCTACAAAAGGACTGTGTGTATATAATATATATATATATATATATAATATTGTGAGACAGTGAGAGTATGTGTGTTGAATGGGGTGTACATTTCACCTAGATACTTTGCTGACTGGTATAAGGGAAATGTATGGCTTTGTAACCTAGTGGTAGAGAAAGGTCACTACACCTTACATTCAGTACACACTTGCAGCTCAGGCCTGAAACCACTCAGCTGTTAATTAGGAGACCAGAAGTAGGTGTCTGCGAACACAGACAGAGAGCTCGCTTAGTCTGGACAAGGAGTCCAGGCACAAGAAGGAGTCTCCAGGAGTATGAGCTGTCTCAGTCTGGGTGCTCGATGTACCCCGGACACAGGAGTAGTCTCTGTGAGAATCCATGCGGATAGCTGCTGAATAGGAGGGGAGCTCTCTCAAGTCTGGACGCTGGATATGCCTTCAGACACAAGGAGGAGACTCTGTGAAACTCCATGCTGGTAAATGCTGAACATATGTGTTGTTTTGGGGCCAGGCTGTTAGAGTCTGGACCCGGATAGAGAGGGAAATCTGTCTAAGTGTAGTAAGTGGCTGGACAAGCCCAGGCTTTATGTTTATGATTTGGTTTTGATTATGTTCTGTTTGCTGTGGACTTTAATAAAACTGGTTGCGGCCAGTTTTTACCAGAACTGCTGTCTGTGAATGAACTGTTTCCGTGCCAATCGTCTACCCGGACGGCGATCCCAGAGCTATATTCCCTGAAAAGCTTACAATATATATTATATATATATATATATATATATACAGTGCCTACAAGTAGTATTGAACCCCTGCAGATTTAGCTGGTTGACACATGCGGAATTAACTTGGCATTGTGACATTTGTACTGTAGATCAGCCTGGAAGTGGGAAATGCACTGCAGCAAAAACTTTTGTTTTAAATTTTTTTTTTTTTTTTAAAAACGTTAAAAGTTAATTCAGAGTGTCATTTATTATTCAACCCTCAAACCACAAGAATTCTGTTTGGTCCCCCTAAAGTATTAAGAAGTAGTTCAGGCACCAAGAATAATGAGCTTCACATGTGTGGATTAATGATTCTTTTGCCAGCCTTTCTGACTATTTAAGACCCTCCCCAAACTTGTGAACAGCACTCATACATGGTCAACATGGGAAAAACAAAGGAGCATTCAAGGCCATCAGAGACAAGATCGTGGAGGGTCACAAGGCTGGCAAGGGGTACAAAAACCCTTTCCAAGGAGTTGGCCCACCTGTCTCCACTGTTGGGAGCATCATCCGTAAGTGGAAGGCTTATGGAACTACTGTTAGCCTTCCACGGCCTGGACAGCCTTTGAAAGTTTCCTCCCGTGCCGAGGCCAGGCTTGTCCGAAGAGTCAAGGCTAACCCAAGGACAACAAGGGGAGGAGCTCCAGGAAGATCTCATGGCAGTGGGGACATTGGTTTCAGTCAATATCATAAGTAACGTACTCCACCGCAATGGTCTCCGTTCCAGACGAGCCAGTAAGGTACCTTTTCTTTCAAAGCGTCATTGTCAAGGCTCGTCTACAGTTTGCTCATGATCACTTGGAGGACTCTGAGACGAATAGTTCAAGATTCTATGGTCTGATGAGACCAAGATCGAGATTTTTTGGTGCCAACCACACACGTGACGTTTGGAGACTGGATGGCACTGCATACGACCCCAAGAATACCATCCCTACAGTCAGCAGTGGTGGTGGCAGCATCATGCTGTGGGG
>JARQOD010000001.1:179725387-179782562 GCA_033576555.1 Oophaga sylvatica | reverse complement strand
CAGCATCATGATGTATAATAATAGGGTGCATGTGAGTCTGCATTGTATAAGCATGCCTCACCTGTTAATACTGGTAAAATGTAGCGTGTTGAAGCGTGAAATCTCTTCGCAAGTCATCAAATGATTTAATAACCCCCCCCCATCTATCAGCTGTGAAAGCCACCAGATACCCACATGTGGCCACTGCGCAAACCCTTTCGTGTTCTCAATTGGGCAAATGCGGATTATCCCATATGGGAGCTTACCTCGTGAACCCAGAAATTCCTCTTAAACTTTTGATTTTACCCCACACCTTAACCATTAGCATTACCGTCGGAAGCTTAGCTATCCAAGGTCTGAATTTATTCGCTTCCAACTTAGAAATAGAGGTCCCCGACCCCCAAGAAAATGAAGAATCCCTCGACCTCCCCCATCACCACAGATGCGTCTTCCGATCCCCCCGCCAGATGCTGACACTGAGAAGATAAAAAATATAACCAAGGGTTAGGCAATGCCAGCCCTCCCTCCTCCTTACCCTTTGTAAGTGTTCTACCTTGATCCTCGAGCCCTTTTTTAGCCAAATAAGTTCCCTGAATAGTGCGTCAATGTTAAAGAACCTATTTTGAGGTAGCCAAATCTGGGAGTTATGGAGAACATATAAAAGTTGTGGCATAATCACCATTTTCAACAAATTCACTCTTCCCACGACTGACAGATGTAACTTAGCCCATGCCTTAATCTTTTGTTTAATTTTAGCTACAAGCGGTGAAAGGTTCAAACGCTCATAGTCTGGTGTTATGAATGTGCTGGAGATGGTTTCTGAGCAGAAGCTCCCTCTGGTGGTTGCAGACAGTACTGAACCTCACAGCGAGGAATGGCAATCTGGGATCACGGACTGGACTGATATAAGGGAGGTTCCCTCCCATGATGGTCGCCGGTGATCCATTGTTCTTGTCTCAATTGTGGTTCCTGGTTCATTTGGAAGTTTGCTGAGTCTTGCCTGCATCTTCTGCTTTCAGATAAGATATTTTCTGCTTTTATTTTTGTGCTTGCTTTTTGCATAGTTCTCTGCACTTCTGTGGAGGTCAACTGGGTCCCCTCCTGGGGGCCTGTGCTCCTCTCAGTTTATCTGAAGCCACTGTTATTTGTTCATTTGCTTTTTCCTGTTTTTTCAGTGGCTGCGGCTTAGTTTTGTTACACCAGAGATCTGATTTAGATGGTAGAGATCGTTTGATCTCAGGTGTTTTTGCAATCAGAAGAGTTGGTATTTTTTAGTTTTTTTTTTTGGATTGCAGTAAGAATCCTTTCCTGTACTTTTCTGTCTAGACAGATTGGGCCCCAGCGTTTGCTCATTCTATTTTCTGTCTGTGTCCGTGCTTCTTCTTGTCTAACCACCATTACATGTTTAGGGGCTTCCTATTTTCTTTGGGGATCTGCTTCGGGGCAGATAGCTTTCCTCTTTCTGCCTTTAGGTGTAGTTATCTCTCAGGCTGTGACGAGGCGTCTAGGATCAACGTAGGAACGCTCCACGGCTACCTCTAGTTGTGTGGTTAGTTCAGGTTACTGCCATCCAATAGGTTCCAGCCTCTCTGGTGTATTACTGTTTTTGCTTTTTCTCCTCAGCTACCCAAACATAACAGTCTGGTATGTTATTAGATACATTAATACCCAGGTATTTAAAGCACGACACTACCGGCACTTGTGGAACTCTGACCACAGTTGGGTCTATAATGAGGATAGCAGACTTTTCCCAGTTTATAGCTAGTCCAGAGACAGCTCCAAATAAGGTAAGAAGTGACATTGCACTACTCAGTGATCTGTCAGGGTCCGCTAAGAACAAAAGAATATCGTCTGCGTAAAGAGCCACTTTCTCCTCCAGTGTCCCATACCTAAATCCTTCAATTTTCGGGTTCAGTCTTATCCTCGAAGCCAAGGGATCCACCGCCAAGGCAAAGAGCAGCGGAGATATAGGGCAGCCCTGTCTCGTACCCCTGTGAAGAGGAAAAGACCTAGACAACAATCCATTCACCCGCACTCTTGCCAATGGTGCTGAGTGCAGAAGCTTAATCCAACCAATGAAGCCTGGACCAAAACCCATGCATTGAAGCGTGGCGAAAAGGTAGTTCCACTCCACGCTGTCAAATGCCTTAGCAACATCAAGAGACAGGACCGCCCCCCCCACATTATCTGCCCCCACCTGCATATTAAGGTACAATCTTCTAATATTTATGGCCGTTGACTTACGAGGCATAAATCCCGTCTGATCCGGGTGTATTAAAGACTCCACTACCTTTGAAAGACGGGTGGCCAGTATCTTTGCCAATAATTTGATGTCTACTGTCAGAAGGGAAATTGGCCTGTACGAGGCCGGGATAATAGGATCTTTATCTTTTTTCGGTAAAACAGTAATAATAGCTTCCCGATGATGGCGGAAGATCCAAGACATGACTATAATTAAGTGTAGTCAGCAGCAGCGGGAGTATTACCGACTGATATTTTTTATAAACTTCTACTGGCAGGCCATCCACCCCCGGTGCCTTGCCATTAGACATAGTGCTCAAGGCCTCTTCAAGCTCGTCCAAACCCAGGGGTTCATCCAGCAGATTTCTGTCTGCATCAGAGAGTCGTGGGAGCTTAGCTAATCCGAAAAAATCCTCAAGATCTTCTGCAGAAGCCCCAGAGTGAGAGGAATACAAGTTAGTAAAAAAAAAAACCTCAAAAACTCACAGGATTCCGGCGCATCAGTAACAAGTATCCCATTCTCACCACTGAGCCCATGTATAAACGAGGACCCCTTTTGTGCTGACATTATAACTGAGAGTAGGTGCCCCACACTTTCTGCATTTTCAAAGAATTGGGTCGATTGAAACATACGTTTCTGCGCTGCCACTTCCAGAGACATTTTGGTCACTCGCAATTGATCATCCTTCAGTCTCTGCTGTGCATTGGGTGTGACCTGTATTGAAAAAGTCCGCTCTGCATCTTCCAGTTCCTGGAGCAAAAGTTTGGATTTCATTCTAGAACTAGACTTAATCTTTGAAATTTCACGTATAAACATACCACGCAAATATGCCTTCTGAGACTCCCAAACCACCGGACTAGAGGCTGAATTCTCATTAAACCTAAGGAATTCCTGTAATTCAGAGGTAAATGAATCGTTTTTATCCACTAGTTGTAGCCAAAACGGATTGAAAACGCCAAAGCGGCCTATCTCGCAACATATTATTATCTCCTTTAATTACGACATACAGGGGCGAGTGGTCTGACACCGTCCTTGATAGATATTCAACGTTTATAATTTCCCCCAGTATGAGACCATCGCCCAATGCCAAGTCAATACGAGACTGAGAGGAGAAGGTAAAGGAGAAACATGAGTACTGATATACCCCAGGATTCCTGCATCTCCACAAATCGGTTAAGGCTAATTTGCGCAGTAGCACCCCGAATGGTGTACAGTTGCCCTCCGGTTTTATAGGTGCATGATTACCTCTGTCCCAATGGGCATCTAAAATATTGTTAAAGTCGCCCACCACTAAGTACGGGACACCTGGAAAATCTCTCAAAATAGTTAGGATTTTATATATGATTTTACTACTGTATGGCGGAGGAATATCTATAGATATTAGTACCATCGTGACCGCAGACAACGTACAATGCAAGAGAACAAATCGCCCCTCTTCATCTACCACCACCCTTTTACATAAAAATTGGGCACCCCGTTTAATTAGCATGCTGACACCTCTAGAGTACTGGGAATATGTGGAATGATATCCCGCCAATATTCACCTTTTATCCAGAATGTTAAGTGTTTCACGTGTGAGGTGCATCTCTTGCAAGCAAATTACAGTTGGTTTGCGATCCATAATAAAAGAAAAAAATCGCCTGTTTTTTACTGGGGATTTCATCCCTCTAACATTCCAGCTAAGAATTGTAACGTCCCCCATAATTGGTATTTTTAAACTTAAACATTATCCAATTAATCTTAGCTAAGTACCTTTGGACATACGTGTACCCATCAAAGGACCTAGCACTTCCCCCATTCCTTCCTTCCCCTAATAACACATCCCAACATAACTCTCAACTGTATTAGGCCCACCATAAAGAAGAACAATGTTATCCCCCTTAAAATGTATAAAGCCAAATACTGGGCATTTTAGTTCCTATCTCACCCCCCACATATTCCAGGATAATACCCCACAGCACAAAGCAACTATCCAGACACAGGAACAGCTCAAAACATCCAGATCGTCTAAAAGATTCACGTTTCTTCACCACAGTCCTCCATCTCCTTTCTTAGATGTTGTTCGTTCAGATCCAACCATTCAGCTGCCTCTGTAGCATCCAGAAAAAAATGAGATTTGTTCCCAGCTTCAACTCGCAACTTGGCTGGGAAGATCATAGAGTACTTGAGGTCAAGGGCCCTCAGTCATTTTTTAATATCAACAAATTGAGCTCTCATTTTTTACACTTTTGGTGAAAAATCCGGATAGAATGAAACTCTAGAACCATCAAGGGTTAGATCAGAGTGGTCTCTTGAGAACTGAAGAATACTGTCCCTGTCTCTGTAGTGCAATAGTTTAGCCAGAATGGGTCTTGGTGGACGGCCAGGGGGAGGAGGACGAGCCGGGACCCTATGAGAGCGCTCCACCGCATACAAGTAAGTCAGATTATCAGACCCAACTTTTTCTTTTATCCAGCCTTCAATAAAAGTAGTAGGGTTTTTGCCCTCGCATCGCTCCGGGATGCCGACAATACGGACATTATTATCTTGGACCTGTTTTCCAGGTCATCCGTTTTATTCCATACTGCAACAAGATCTTTTTCAAGCTCCTTATTATGCTGCACAGAGTTGGAGACTGTATTTTCCACCACACCAACTCTTTTTTTCTAGTTGCCCAGTTCTGTCCTTAACTGTATGGAGGTCATATTTTACATTCTGCATTGACTCCTGTAGAAAGCCCAGCTGAGTAAGCACATTAGTAATAGCTGATCCACATTGCATAACAGCCACCAACACGTCTTTTTTAGTGGGTTCAGCAGGAACCTGCAACTTCAGCGCTGCGAGCTGTTTCTTATTTTGCTCCACCAATTCTCCCCAGCTAACCAGAGCCTCCTGAGTCCTCTGTCCTCTAGCACTCTCAGTCACCTCCTCCCCCTCTTCACTCATCTCAGCTCTGTACCTTCTCCGGTGTCTGGATCTTTTCCAGCCGCTTGAGAAGATTCCTTCTCCAATTCCTCCACTCGGGCAAATCGCTGCAGACGAGCCGCTACTTCTTTATTTCTGGCTGTGCTATCAATTTCTGCATCCGCCACAGCGCGTGCTGAAGCAGCGGCGCCATCTTGGGAACCTGAGGCCGTCTCTCCTGCAATCCTCTTTTGGCCTTTTTTCGGCATGTTACATACCAGAAATGCTCCCACTATGGCCCTATGACCTCCACCAGTCCCCAGGGCCACTCCATAAGTAATTACCGGCTGTGCTGTGGGGATTTAGCAGCAGTAATTAGCTAGGACATGCGGGAGCTCTGCAGGCACGCGTCCTCCTCACATGCTGCTTGGCCACGCCCCTAAGTTCAGTATATTCTGGTAGATTATTCTATTTAATACAGTAAAAGTGTACCATGATTTTTACAATGAGACCCTGTGGGTGATGCCTTCAAATGTATGTCACTTATTTGACAATATTTAAAGGGTTTTTCCAAGACGTCTGAAAAATTTAAAAAATTTTCAAATGTGTTTTATGTGCATAAGTACAGTTGCTGTGGCCATTAATTTTTATGAATAAAAAAATATTTTTACACAAAGATATGATGCCATTCTCTTTGTGTACGTTTGTCTTCTGCTTGTTATGTCTGTCTATTCAAAAATTAATGTTCCATATCAGTCTGTGTTCATGCTAATGTGCATCTCCTTGCAGGAATTGTGTTCCCTGCACCTATTCCTACTATTATCTGCCACTGTTCTCTGCTGACACTTTCTCATAGTCATTGTATCCCTCAGAGCAGCAATCTAGCACTAAACGTTGAGGCAAGCGCATTGATATGGTCTCTGCTGCAGCCCTTCTCCAGATGTGCCGCAGTGCATGAGATGGAAGCAAGGTCTAGAAAGTGTGCTCCCTGCTGAAGTCCTTTTACCGCTGTTCACCACAGACTGAATGAAATGAGGAGGACAAGCATACTTTTCCCAGCTCCAGCCCAATTTTAGCAGTGCCACAAAATGAACCACAGAAGCAGGAGATGGGATTGGACATTCATGATCCCAGAGCTTCACTGCCAGCCATATACAGGGTGGTCCAAAAGTAGGTGGACAGTATGTGTAATAGGGTTATGAAGGGGGAGATTTATCAAACATGGTGTAAAGTGAAACTGACTCAGTTGCCCTTACAACCAATCAGATTCCACTTTTCATTCTTCGCAGACTCTTTGGAAAATGAAAGGTGGAATTTGATTGATTGCTAAGGGCAACTGAGTCAGTTTCACAGATCCAGTTTTCACAGATAAAACTCCCCCAAAATGGCAAATAATTTAAATACAGATCAAAGAAAATGGATTTTAAAAGAGTATTGGAAATCTTAAAAATGCTGAAACAGTTAGAGCAAATTGGGTTGAAACATTCGGTACTCAAGCCCCAAAGAGACAAACTATTTACCGCATTCGTGACAAATTCGATGCCACTGGCTCAATTCTTAATGCTCCAAAAACTGGTCGACCCAAAACAGCCTGTACAGAAAATAATAAACAACTTGTTGCTGAAACATTTATTCAGAGTCCAAAAAAGTCCACCAGAAGAGTCTCTTTAGAACTGGGAATTTCACGAGCTTCCATCATGCGAATCCTGAAATCTATTGGGTGGAAAATTTATCGTCCACGTCTAATTCATGGTTTACTGGAGGATGATCCAGACAGGCGGCTGCAATTTAGTGAGATTATGCTTAATGAAATTTAAGAAAATCCAGTAATTTTAAATAATATTATGTGGAGTGATGAAGCATCTTTCAAATTATCTGGCCATATTAACAGACATAATTGTATTTACTGGTATAATGAGAACATGCATTTAACATTAGAGCAACAACTAAATGAGCATGGTGTCAATGTTTGGGGTGCTATTTTAAGTTTTGGTGTTTTTGGACCATTTTTTTTATAGAACAGTCACAGGAGATAACTATCTCCAAATTCTAATGAATCAAATTGTTCCCCAGTTACAGCAACAGCCTAATTCAAATGACCTTTATTTCCAACAAGATGGGGCCCCTCCACATTATTCAAGAGTAGTCCGCGAGTATCTTTATGAAACATTTCCTAATAAATGGATTGGCCGAAGAGGCCCACTTGATTGGCCGGCACGTTCACCAGACTTGACCCCAATGGATTTTTTCTTTTGGGGAGTACTCAAGGACAAAGTTTATAGTCGAAAACCAAAAAGTGTCAGTGATTTGAAAAATTACATAAGAGATGCATTTCAAGAAATTAATACCCAAAGAGACTTGTGCAAAAATGTTTGTTGAAGCGTAAGAGGCAGACTTCAAAGCTGTGCAAATTGTGATGGAAAACAGTTTGAGCACCTGCGGTGATAAAATTTAAGGGCTTTTGTATTATTGTTCAGAATAAAATTTAATTGTCAATGTTATGCTTGTGTTAGTAAATATAATTTTATATATAAATCAAAATAAATGTTATTATTTTCTGTCCACCTACTTTTGGACCACCCTGTATATTAACCTTGGGATTGACATTACTTGCATTAGACATTACTGTTCAGGCAGAAAACAGAAAACCATCTGGGTGTTATTTAGAACATCACCACACTGACGTCACAGCCCACAAAAATCAGCATACAAAAATAGATAGGAGCAGAATTTTTACTGCAAGTACATTAGAAGTCTGTTTAAAGGGCTGAAAAGCATAGGGACAATCAAATATATCCTGGATTACAACTTTAAAGGGAAGGTGACACCAGTTTTCTTGTATTTTTTTTTTGTGAAATTAAGCTTAAAATAGTAATTAAAATGAATTAATGCAATGTGTGCACTGTTTGCAAACATTTCTATATGAAAAATATTATATATTTTTTTGAAAATATATATATTTACCACTAGGGGGAGCATTTTCCGTTTTAGACCTGAAGCTGCTATAGTAAGACTTACCAGTTTTACTGTTAGCTGGAAAATTGGGGCAGTAACTGCTGACATCACCATTTCCCTCCCCTTTTGGGTGTTCTAGTATCCCTGGGGCTGAATGAAGAGTAGCATCACAGGGTAGTGCCATTTTGTGGGTGACTGCCCTGTGATCTGCTATCACCAGCAGTATACTGTGTCTCTTCCATCAGTCTTCATATGTCTCTCTCACCCAGATTACATGATTCTCTCACCCCCCTCCACAATGTCTGGCCTTTCACTGCAGACCTGCAGCTCCTTATCTTATTTTACTGAGGTGATGAATCACAACTCCTGCCAAACAGCTGACAGCTCCTGCTCCGATATTGCTAATGGTAACACTATTCCTCCTTGTCTTTGCATCTCTGCTACTCTGCCCATGCTTTTCTCCTGCATTTTACTCCTGTCAATCTAGGCTCTGTTCTGCTGGAAGCAATACTGCTTATGCTAGCAGATCAGAGGGCTCCATGAAAATGGCAGCAGAACACTCCCACTACTGTGAATTGTGCAGCCCACAGAGGCGTGCCCAGTTCACAGCAGTGACAGTTGCCTTACAATAGATAGGGTCAGAGTCCATCTGTTATCTCCTATGACCATTGGGTACCATATTATGACACTGGTCTGTTATCTCCTATGACCATGGGGTGCCATATTATGACACTGAAAGTGCCCTACTGCTACTGTGAAAGCAAGATGTCAGCCCCCAGTGCCTTCTTTAAACTCCTATAACACACAAAATATGTTTCAAATGCATTCAAAACTTGGTTATAACAGCATGTTATGCTACATTACATTGATTTATTAAATATCTACAAACGCGTTACCTTTCCTTTAAGCTATTTGCCTAGAGAATTTCCAAGCACATACAGTATGTTTAAAATGGTTTTCCACAACAATGATATTGATAACATTTCCTGCTCCGGATACCTACGTCATCATTACCAGATTGGTGGTAGTTTAACACATAATAATAATAATTTTATTTTCCATAGCGCCAACATATTCTGCATCACTTTACATTTTAGAGGGGACTAGTACAGACAATAAAAGACATTACAGAATAACAATAATCACATAAATCAACAGATATCAAGAGAGAGTGAGGGTCCTTCTCTCAAGCTTACAATCTATAACACACAGCACCAGGGGCGGACATATCATTGGTGCAGCTTCACAGGGACCCAGGAGCTAAAGGAGGCCCATTTTCACCTTCAAAGCAGGTGGAACTTTGCATTATGATGAGCTATTAGACTGCCCAAATATTGTTCTTGCACAGAGGTCCTCTTCTGTCTGTGTGCACCAGTGCACGGAAACCCCACCGATCAGTTCTTACAAGTACTGGAAGTGGCTGGAAAACAAACAGTATTTGGAGCTGACTACCACACTTCTGTGCACTGTTTGGTGGCCACTCTTGGCTGCTACAGCTCAGCTCTGATTCGAATAATTCAAAGAAGCATTGGGTTCAGTTATTGCACGGTGTGCTACTCTAACCATCGTATATGGCAGAATTTGTAATGGAGATTACTAATGTAGCCTCTGATGCAGATGTGAACAACACCTTACATATGAACACAGCCCAAGATTGTCTAACTACACTGTGTAGTTCAAAAGCTTAGCTGGAAGACTAACAATTTATTTTGTTACAGCACTTTAATAAAGCATTTTTTTTTCAATCTTCAAACGCTGCAATTGTAATTCAGAAGGGCCGTTTAATATCCTTTAATCTAAATTTGCTAATAAAGAAGAATCTTGAAACCTAGGCTTATGTGTCACATCTGTTTAGAGTGCCAACCTCTTCAGTCAGGTAACGATTTTGATATGGATAACCAGTGATTATCATACTCACCTAGGTTGTCCTTATGCACTTTTTCATACCTATATACCTGACATCATACATCCCCCCTAATCTTTACAATATTTGCAACACAGTCCTGGTTGATATATTTTTGTATCTTTTTATATTATATTATATATTATTATTATAATATGAAATATTTTGCAGTTCATTTTTAAGGAGTGGGGATTTCATAAGAATAAATAATTATCAGATTTATTTTTAGATAAATAATAAAATGAACAATAAAAGAATATTAAGGTCTTACAATTGTTTTAATAGTCCAATTTAACAAACATACGCACCAGATTAATACTGCTGGTTGTTGCTACAAATTAATTTTCGTGTATGTACCTATTTAGAAAATAGCATTTTAGGGTTACATACATTGCCTTTTTTTCCATGGGGTGGGTAAGATTTTTTTTTAAAAAAAGTCAAGGTTTTACAACTGTGTTCAGTAATTGAGTGTATCAACCGTAAGCACCACAACAATACTGCTGGCTATTGACGCAAATAACTTTTCCTTTAGTAAAGTATTTTAGGGTTATGTGCATTACATTTTTTGGACAGGGGTAAAGGATAACGGTAAAAAACGGTTAACATCCGTTTTCACCTAGCCACATAGGTTGAGGTATAAAGCAGTGTTTGCACTAAATAGCTCAAAAGAGGTTTAACACAGTCCTAGGAAACCTTATCTTTAAAGAAGTTGTTTACTACTAGGACAACCACTTCTTAAAGTAAATGTTAGGCCCTGATAAAATAATAAAACCTATACTCACATCCCTTGCGGACACCGTTCCCACGGTGTCGGCAGTCGCTCTGCGATGTTGTGTTGCTGTGCAGCTCATCCCAGACTTCCTCTTCATGATCAGTTTGTCAGAAGGTGGAGACAGTGAGGCAACTGCTGATTGGGCGCCATCGTCACGTGTCCCAACACCGCATCACAGCCCCGGGACCACGAGTGCCAACACCGCTGGAATGGAGCCGGCACAGGAGGTGAGTGTAGGGTTTATTATTTTATTGGGGACTACATTTAGTTTAAGAAGGAGTTGTCCTAGTAGTGGACAGCCACTTTAAGGGCAGTTAGAGGCTTTGCAGTATTGAGATTCACCACAAAGCAAATTTTGGGGAGGAAAATTCAGTGAATCTGAATTTCAAAAGATTTGATCATCTCTAAACTTAAATATTGATTTATTTGTTTATTTTACTCATTTATATAGCGCAATTAATTCAACAGCTCTTTACAAACTTTATTGGCACTGTCCCCATTGGGGCTCACAATCTACATTCCCTATCAGTATGTCTTTGGAATGTGGGAGGAAACCGGAGAACCCGGAGGAAACCCACGCAAACACGGAGAGAACATACAAACTCCTTGCAGATGTTGTCCTTGGTTTGTAATATATTTATGAAAAATACTTATGATTGTGCAAACGTGATAGAAAGGACACATTTAC
Organism: Oophaga sylvatica; assembly: GCA_033576555.1. Taxonomy (NCBI): domain Eukaryota; kingdom Metazoa; phylum Chordata; class Amphibia; order Anura; family Dendrobatidae; genus Oophaga; species Oophaga sylvatica. Next base: position 179,771,140 of record JARQOD010000001.1, on the reverse strand, counting down.
TCTGTAATACAAAGATTATGTATTAGGTTAGTGCCCACAATAATGTGACCCTAAATTGGTTGTAAAGTTAAATAGTCTGTGAATCATTAATCTAATTGTGGGCCACATATGATTCAGAATCTCCGATCTCTTTTATTTACTTCTTTACTAAGTGTTAACCTTTATGAGCTTTTCCTGTAAATTATTAATGCTCCAACCGTATATTACATGAAGATTAATGATACATTACACACATTCCTTTTGTGTAATGAAATCATCTTGAAAAGCATAATTCCCGTGATCCAGCCGAGGAGAAATGTCTGATTATCCTGCAGTGACCAGGTGGAGTCACCACAGCCTCAGACAAACATGTCCTGGAGCATTGAGAGAGCGCCGGTATCTGGGACCTCCGCTTATGTTGTTTAGAAGAAGTTATGTCAGCTCTTGTCTCCAAGTGGCGTTCATAGAAGAGCTGGCTAATGATAAATGTGCAACACGATGCTCAATGACGCCACATGCATTCTGCACCGCTAAGCGCAAAACATTTGGGACCCGGCTTCAATGAAACGCACAATAACGTGAAATGTAATGCGGGCGCTAATTACGGAAGGAGCTGTAATTATGAGGCTATTTCATTATTTGTTTTCTTCTTTGTGCAGTTATCGGGATTCATTCAAGCAAAGCATCTGCATAGAAATGCTGCGCCAAGGCTATCACAAGTCTTTCTCTGAACTCTTTACTCTGATTCACAAGTGGAATGCCTTAAGGGACGCTGGAGGGCCTGGGTCAGCCATATGGCAGCAAAAACCCTTGGAGGAGCAGCACGAGAAACTGGATCAACTTCAACATTTCCTGACCAGGGCTGAGGCAGCCCAGCGATCAGGTAAGAGGGGGAATTCTGGGTAACGCAGCAGCAGGAGCTGAAGCATCGAGAGCCCGAGGCGAGGATTCAAAATTGTTTCATCTTTGAGTCTGAGACATTACTACAATTTAGCACATATCAGCTTTACTCTTATCAGCCGTATAGCAAGATAAGTAGTAGATCATAAAGTATAGTTAAAAAGGAAAGACTGGCATCAAACTGTGCCTCTCTAATCCTCTAAAAAGAGAACCAGGCAGAGTGAGGGGTGCATGTATTTTAACATCTCTTAGGGGAATATTGTTGTTTTATATGCACCAGAGGTCTGCGGGGAAGCTTATGTATGCATAGCATTCAGCCAGTGTCATTTTTTTTTTGTTCTGGCAACACTGCAGCATTAAGCAGTATCGCAGTGCCATCATGTACTTCCAATATATGTATACCATGCAAAAGTAATGAAATAAAATCCAGGTAAGGCAATAAGCAGCTCTGCCAAATGAAATGCTATTCTTACCTAATTTTCAGATTTTTCCTTCGGATTGAATATTTAAAGTAGGTATTTATTGTGTGCGAAATGGTGTATTCTACACAGAGTCTAACTCATGATCACCATTTCTACTGTAGGTCTTTAGTTTCATTTTAACTTTGTAAATATCCGCACTGATGAGATCAATCTAGCAATGAAATAGCATTCATTATTTTGTTCTGCAAATTGATGCGCAGATTTTGAAATCTAGGTTCCTTTTCTACAACACCAAGCCCTCTTCCAATTATACCTGAAAAAGTCGTCATGTGCACGTAACCAAACAGTGGCAGAATGAAGGGGTTTTTTTTGTTTTTTTTTACGATTTTGCCACACTTGGAATCTTTTTCCAGTTTTCAGTACATTATATGGCAAAATGAATGGTGTCATTCACAGCAATACCTAGCCTGTAAAGAACAATTCCTAATATGTCTATGACAGTTCTTGGATGAAGGGGAAGAGAAAATGATGAAAGTGCAAAAACAAGATTTGGCCAAGGTGTGACTGCAGACTTGAGAATCCTCATAGTGCACGCTGTCAGGGTTCTCCAGTGTTGGAAGCGGGCAGTCATATGACAGCAAGTATGCGATTTGTATACTTTTAGCCACATTCCAACTAGACGTGTCCGGCCTCGCTTAATTCACTTGTATTGAGTGAGTCCACTCACATCTCGTTGGCATGGGACCACATGTATACTAATCATATAGCTGCCGTCACGTGCTTGCCTGCTCCTGGCGTCAGTACTGAAGAATCCTGACATCGCTCACACTTTTCACTGTGCAACAGCTGTGTTTTTAGAAGGGAGGGGGACAGCTATGATTGTGGCTTCGATCCTACCACTGAACCCCCACAGTAACTAGAAAGGTGATCTTGAACCCAGGTTGTTGTTCCGGAATTGAATGAAGCAGTATAGCCACACATTCACGCTGCTGCTCCTTTCATTGTCTATGAGACTGATGTACATATCTGAGTTCTGCACTCAGAAATGATTGGTTTGCATCCTGTCAGTCACTGCAGAGAGGGGCTGGTGGAGTGATCTCCTCAGGAATACACTAAACTCATAAACTCTTTGTCCAATGTATTCTTTCAGCGTTCCTAGCAGCCAAGCAGCACAATATAATTTTGTGCCATTTTGCAAACTACTTTTTAGAACTGAAGCGGCCATTGCAAAGGACAGATCCATTCAAATGTATGCTGCCTGTTGCATTTCCATCTGGACCTGCTACTGCGATGGTTGCTTCTGTCACCAGGTGACGCTGTGTTTATTCTGTTGGCGGGGCTGGTGATGGAGGAGAAGTCAGGACCAGAAGCTCTGGGCAGCACATACTCTGTCCAGCAGCTAATGTGGCTGGGACCCGTAGAGCCGTCCAGCCTAGCAGTATGGGTGTGTGCTGTCTAGCAGGAGTAATCCACTCCCTCCTGTAGTCATTGGAACAGAATCACACCTTACTGGTTGAGTCCTGTTTTTTTCATTTATTTTTAAGTCCATTTGATTCTTGTTTTTGACCTCAGCCTGTTTTGACTATACTTCAATCTGACAATTCTAATCCTGTCTCTCCCCTCGTGGTTCTAACCCAGCAACCTAATCATTCCTGCCAGCCTGCTCCATCAGTCAGTGGCTTCTCTGAGGACTCAACTCAAGGCCTCTGTAAGTCCAGATCACTGCAAGGGGTTAAAAGGTGTAAGTTAGGGTTCCTCTCCTACCTGGTTATTGGAAAAGCTAGCGCAAAACCTTTCAGTGGAAGCGCTGTTTAGAGCTGGCAGGCAACCACGAACAGATCCTCATTACATTGCGCATCTAAGTCTTGAAATTATGATCTCTCATACCCCGAACCCCACTTATAAGTAAAGAGATTTTCCCACTATATACATTTGTCACTTATCCAGTCTGTCCAAGAGGTTGACTGGTGTGGCAGTGCGGATGCTCGAATACTGCTCCATGCAAATGTACCGTAGTTTAACACAAAAGGTTAAAAGAAACATCACTTTATAAAAATGCTCATTTCTACTGCTCCAGCTGAACCCACTCCGCCTTGCCCTCTTTACCCCTATGACTTACTGAAATGTTGTCACAGTCCTGCCCAGATGAAAATCACTGCACCGACCTGTGATTAGCTCCCGCATGTTTGTAAAATGCTGTCATAGGATGCCACATGTCACAGAATCACAGGGTTAAACATGAGGATGAGCACCACAATGGATAGCAGCACCTGGGAAAATGTGCTTCTTTTACATTTATTTTTTTATTACCGATTTTGACTCCTATGTGGCTGTAAATCCGTTGAGCATAACATTGTGAGTCTTCTTAAGGATCTAAACTTTGTAGGACCCGCGGATAGGTGCATTTGGCTACCATCACAAGATGAATACAGCAGCTACAAGACAAAAGGCTAAAAGCTTGCGAGCCGTATAAATCAATTGTTAGGAGACCAGTGTGGGTGGACAGGAGTCTGGTGCCACACTGGTCATAGCCACATGTCTAGAAATGACTGCTAGCATGTGCTAGATGTTCACATTGTATATAGGGGGTCGTGTGGGGTAATTTCATTACCCATATTCAGTGCTGGAGGACATGCTTTGTGGCACTAAATGGGTTATGTAAAATGAATAAATTGAGAAACAATTGGTCATTTTATTGATTTATCTCGCTTGTCACAGCTGCACACCAGACTGTCTGGTCACATTACTAGTATACAAATGGATTTATCATATCATATATCCCATACTATATTACAATGACATTATTTTCTTTTGAGCATGTTATATCCAATGTATTTTTCACACAATACACAATGTAATATTGGGTTTGGATAAAGTAACTAAATAGATACCTAGTGACTGCTGTCCGTGCTCCAGAACTGAGACAGCTAGAAACATCTGTTTCTTAAATGGAGTTTATTCTATTTCGCTGGTAGATATGTCCCAGGAATTAAATTAAATAATTAACCTTTGGTGCTCGTCATGTCATCGCACTCTTTGATTTGTGGCACTTATATTAAGAAGATAACATAATTATCATATCTTATATTTGTCTGTAGGCTTTTTCTCCATGGCATTGACAATGGACAAATGCAAATTTCATTCATTTTTCTAGATAGCCGTCCTCTTAATGAATTTGTGAACCATCTTGTTGCTATATTTACAAACCGGTGATTGGTTAATATTGAGGTTGATGAAAAATGGATTGTAACATCAAGGGCAGTATGAAGGTATGACAAAGACAACTATGAAAACGAGCAGTAGGCGAGAATACCTATACAAGGCCTATAGGAGACATTTCTGTTTGTAATTCGAAATGTGCCTATTTGTCTATGTAAAACAGCAATTCCCAGTCTTAGTTACAGGAAACCTTTAATCAAAATCCAACTTTATGTACGGACTGACAAAGAATTTTGTACCTCTAGATTCGGCCTGAGATTTGTTGCTTGCTTTGCTTGTCTCTTATTGCCAAACAGTTTGTAGAGACTCCGTTTGGTTTGCCATTCCTACTATGAAAGTGACAACTGTGGTCTTTTGGTGAACCTCTACCTAGCTTCAAAGAAACCACTGAGTTCTAGGAAGCCATGATTTCGGTAAACCCCTTTCTCTTGGCTGCAGTCTGTTTTAAAGAAAAATAAATACAAATTGTCCTTTTTTTGCCCTCCCCAGGCCCAGCGTTGAGACTTTGTCTCGGCTCCTAGTGTCTGTAGCGTTGGTGTCACATCAACAGCTCCGCCTGAGTTAACGGTACGAGCCGCTCACACCCGCTGAGCTCAGTAATTTGCTGCAGTGCTATCGTCATTACCTCAGCGTTGCAGACAATAATAAACATTGGAAGCAGCGAAGGCTCTTTGCTGGACCCGGGGAGAGTGAGTAAATCAAAGTTGAATTTTTTTTTAATCAAACTGCAGGTGGGGGACAGGTGTTTTCCATAATCCGAAAACCCCTTTAATAATACTTGTTTGTCACATCGTACAAGCTTCTTTGGCCTTTCTCCAAATTATACAGACAATTTTGGGTATTTTGCTGTGATCCCTTTTTTCTATGCAGAATGACCAAAAACAGACATCACGTATTTTACATGTAGAAGAGTATGGGATGTGAATTGAGAGAAAAATTGCACCATTGTGTTATTTGATCTAATAGGTTCACTTATACAGTATGCACCTATCAGGGGTTATTAACCCCTTCATGACCCAGCCTATTTTGACCTTAAAGACCTTGCCATTTTTTGCAATTCTGACCAGTTTCCCTTTATGAGGTAATAACTCAGGAACGCTTCAACGGATCCTAGCGATTCTGAGACTGTTTTTTTCGTGACATATTGGGCTTCATGTTCGTGGTAAATTTAGGTCGATAATTTTTGCGTTTATTTGTGAAAAAAATGGAACTTTGGCCAAAATTTTGCAATTTTCAAATTTTGAATTTTTATTCTGTTAAACCAGAGAGTTATGTGACACAAAATAGTTAATAAATAACATTTCCCACAAGTCTACTTTACATCAGTACAATTTTGGGAACAACATTTTTTTTGTTAGGAAGTTATAAGGGTTAAAAATTGACCAGCGATTTCTCATTTTTACAGCAAAATTTACAAAACCATTTTTTTTAGGGACCACCTCACATTTGAAGTCACTTTGAGGGGTCTATATGGCAGAAAATACCCCAAAATGACACCATTATAAAAACTGCACCCCTCAAGCTACTCAAAACTACATTGAATAAGATTATTAACCCTTCAGGTGCTTCACAGGAAGTAAAGCAACGTGGAAGGAAAAAATGAACATTTTAATTTTTCCAACAAAATTTTTCTTTTAGCATCAATTTTTTCATTTTTACATGGGCAACAGGATAAAATTGACCCTAAAATTTGTTGGGCAATTTCTCCTGAGTACACAGATACCTCATATGTGGTCATAAACCACTGTTTGGGCACACGGCAGGGCTCAGAAGGGAAGGAGCGCCATTTGACTTTTTGAATGGAAAATATGCTGAAATATTTAGCTGTTGCCATGTCGCATTTGGAGAGTCCCTGTGTGCCTAAACATTGGAGCTCCCCCACAAGTGACCCCATTTTGGAAACTAGACCCCCCAAAGAACTTATCTAGATGCACAGTGAGCACTTTGAAACCCCAGGTCCTTCACAAATTGATCCGTAAAAAAAGAAAGTACTTTTTTTCACAAAAATTTTCTTTTAGCCTCAGTTTTTTCATTTTCACATGGGCAACAGGATAAAATGGATCCTAAAATTTGTTGGGCAATTTATCCTGAGTACATCGATACCTCATATGTGGTCATAAACCACTGTTTGGGCACATGGCAGGGCTCAGAAGGGAAGGAGCGCCATTTGACTTTTTGAATGGAAAATATGCTGGAATATTTACCGGTTGCCATGTCGCATTTGGAGAGTCCCTGTGTGCCTAAACATTGGAGCTCCCCCACAAGTGACCCCATTTTGGAAACTAGACCCCCCCAAAGAACTTATCTAGATGCACAGTGAGCATTTTGAAACCCCAGGTTCTTCACAAATTGATCCGTAAAAAAAGAAAGTACTTTTTTTTCACAAAAAATTTATTTTAGCCTCAGTTTTTTCATTTTCACATGGGCAACAGTATAAATTGGATCCTAAAATTTGTTGGGCAATTTCTCCTGAGTACACAGATACCTCATATGTGGTCATAAATCACTGTTTGGGCGCACGGCTGGGCCCAGAAGGGAAGGAGCGCCATTTGACTTTTTGAATGGAAAATTAGCTCCAATCCTTAGCGGACACCATGACGCCTTTGGAGAGCCCCTGTGTGCCTAAACAGTGAAAAACCCCCACATGTGACACCATTTTGGAAACTAGACCCCTTATGGAACTTATCTAGATGTGTTGTGAGCACTCTGAACCCCCAAGTACTTCACAGAAGTTTATAACGTAGAGCAGTGAAAAAAAAAAATTTTTTTTTCCTCAAAAATGATTTTTTAGCCCGCTATTTTTTATTTTTACAAGGGTAACAGGAGAAATTGGACCACAAAAGTTGTTGTGCAATTTGTCCTGAGTACACTTGTACCCCATATGTGGGGGGGAACCACTGTTTTGGCGCATGGGAGAGCTCAGAAGGGAAGGAGCGCCATTTTGGAATGCAGACTTGATGGAATGTTCTGCGGGCGTCATGTTGCGTTTGCAGGCCCCTGATATGCCTAAACAGTAGAAACCCCCCACAAGTGACCCTATTTTGGAAACTAGACCCCCAAGGAGCTTATCTAGATGTGTAGTGAGCACTTTGAACCCCCAAGTGCTTCACAGAAGTTTATAAATGCAGAGAAGTGAAAATAAAAAAATCATTTTTGTTTCTCAAAAATCATTTTTTAGCCCACTAACCCAAGGGTAACAGGATAAATTGGACCCCAAAAGTTGTTGTCCAGTTTTTCATGAGTACGCTGGTGCCCCATATGTGGGGGGGAACCACTGTTTGGGCGCACGGCAGGGCTCAGAAGACAAGGAGCGCCATTTGACTTTTTGAATGGAAAATTAGCTCCAATCGTTAGCGGACACCATGTCGTGTTTGGAGAGCCCCTGTATGCCTAAACTTTGGAGCTCCCCCACAAATGACCCCATTTTGGAAACTCGACTCCCTAAGGAACTTACCTAGATGCTCAGCGAGCACTTTGAACCCCCAGGTGCTTCACAGAAGTTTATAACGCAGAGCCGTGAAAATAAAAAATCATTTTTTTTCTCAAAAAATGATTTTTTTAGCCCACTATTTTTTATTTTCACAATGGTTACAGGAGAAATTGGACCCCAAAAGTTGTTGACCAATTTGTCCTAAGTACGCTAGTACCCCACATGTGAGGGGGAACCACTGTTTGGGCACATGTCACGGCTCGGAAGGGATGTAGTGACTCTTTGAAATGGCGACTTGATGGAATGGTCTACGGGCGGGCAGAGCCCCTGATGTGCCTAAACAGTAGAAACCCCCCACAAGTGACCACATTTTGTAAACTAGACCCCTCAAGGAACTTATCTAGATGTGTGGTGAGCACCTTGAACCCCCACGTGCTTCACAGAAGTTTATAATGCAGAGCCGTGAAAATAAAAAAATCATTTTTTTCCTCAAAAACTGATTTTTTTAACCCACAATTTTTTATTTTCACAAGGGTAACAGGAGAAATTGGACCACAAAAGTTGTTGTACAGTTTGTCCTGAGTACACTGGTACCCCATATGTGGGGGGGAACCACTGTTTTGGCGCATGGGAGAGCTCAGAAGGGAAGGAGCGCCATTTTGGAATGCAGACTTGATGGAATGTTCTGCGGGCGCCATGTTGTGTTTGCAGAGCCCCTGATGTGCCTAAACAGTAGAAACCCCCCACAAGTGACCCTATTTTGGAAACTAGACCCCCCAAGGAGCTTATCTAGATGTGTAGTGAGCACTTTGAACCCCCAAGGGCTACACAGAAGTTTATAACGCCGGGGCATGAAGATAAAAAAATCATATTTTTTCCACAAATATGATCTTTTAGTCCCCAATTTTTTATTTTCCCAAGGGTAGCAGGAGAAATTAGACCTCAAAAGTTGTTGTCCAATTTGTCCTGAGTATGCTGATATCCCATATGTGGGAGAAAACTACTGTATGGGCACACGTCGGGGCTCGGAAGGGAAGTAGTGACGCTTTGAAATGCCGACTTGATGTAATGGTCTGCGGGCGTCATGTTACGTTTGCAGAGCCCCTGATGTGCCTAAACAGTAGAAACTCCCCACAAGTGACCCCATTTTGGAAACTAGACCCCGCAAGGAACTTATCTAGATGTGTGGTGAGCACTTTGAACCCCCAAGGGCTACACAGAAGTTTATAACGCCCGGGCATGAAAATAAAAAAATCATATTTTTTCCACAAACATGATCTTTTAGTCCCCAATTTTTTTATTTTCCCAAGGGTAATAGGAGAAATTAGACCCCAAAAGTTGTTGTCCAATTTGTCCTGAATACGCTGATATCCCATATGTGGGAGAAAACTACTGTATGGGCACTCGTCGAGGCTCAGAAGGGAAGTAGTGACGTTTTGAAATGCCTACTTGATGGAATGGTCTGCGGGTGTCATGTTACGTTTGCAGAGCCCATGATGTGCCTAAACAGTAGAAACCCCCCAAGTGACCCCATTTTGGAAACTAGATCCCCCAAGGAACTCCTCTAGATGTGTGGTAAGCACTTTGAATCTCCAAGTTCTTCACAGAAGTTTATAACGCAGAGCCGTGAAAATAAAAAATCATTTTTTTTTCCACAAAAATAACATTTTTAGTCCCCAATTTTTTTTCCCATGGGTAACAGGAGAAATTAGACCCCCAAAGTTGTTGAGCAATTTTTCCCGAGTACGCTGATACCCCATATGTGGGGGTAAACCACTGTTTGGGCACACGTCGGGGCTTGGAATAAAGGGAGCACTGTTCGACTTTTTGAACGCAAAATTTGCAGGAATCAATGGTGGCACTATGTCGCGTATGGAGACCCCCTGATGTGCATAAATAGTGGAAACCCCTCAATTCTAACTCCAACCCTAACCCCAACACCCCTAACCCCAACCCTAACCCCTACACACCCCTAACCCTAATACAAACCCTAACCATAACCCTAACCCCAACACACCCCTAGCCCTAATCACAACTCTAACCATAAACCTAACCACAAGCCTAACCCTAATCCCAACCCTAACCCCAAAACACCCCTAACACTTATCCTAACTCTAACCCTAACCACAAACCTAACCCTAATTCCAACCCTAACCCTAATTCCAACCCTTACCCAAATTCCAACCCTTACCCAAATTCCAACCCTAACCCAAATTCCAACCCTAACCCAAATTCTAACCGTAACCTTAACTCTAACCCTAATTCTAACCCTAATGCTAACCCTAACCCTAGTTCTAACCCTAACCCTAAGGCTGGGTTCATATTGCGTTTTACCAGCCCATTCAACACGTAGCGTTGATGGGCTGGTAACGGTATAGCATAACGCGATCGCGTTATGCTATACCGCTAGCGCAGAGGAATCAGCGATGATTCATCTGTGCTAGCGGTGACGGAGCCCAGATGCTGCAGCCCGCGTCCAAGGCTCCGTCACTGAATGATGGCACGTCGCGAACGCATGCCGCTTTACGGCATGCGTTGCGATGCGCACTCAAATGGGGTGAATGCGGTGAAACGCAGTCCATCTAACGGACTGCCATAATGCAATATGAACCCAGCCTAACCCTAACCCTGAGGCCCCGTGCACACGTTGCGGATTCACTTGCGGATTTTTCTAAAATCCGCAGGTAAAATGACCTGCGTTTTACCTGCGTATTTAGCGCGGATTTACTGAGGTTTTGCTGCGTTTTTTCCCTGCAGTTTTACACCTATAATGGAATAGGTGTAAAATCGCTGCGGAATCCGCACAAAGAATTGACATACTGCGGATTTAAAACCGCAGCAAATCCGCGCTGAAAAATCTGCAGTATGTGCACAGCATTTTTTTTTACCATTTATTTGCATTGTACTGTACATGGTTTCTGGATCTGCTGTGGATCCGCAGCGCGAAATCCGCTTCGGATCCGCAGCAAAATCCTCTGCGGATCCGCAGCAAAATCCGCAACGTGTGCACAGGGCCTAATAGGAAAAAAAAAATTCTTTATTTTATTATTTGTCCCTACCTATGACAGGGGGGTTCATTTACTTTTTTTTTATTTTGATCACTGTGACAGTTTATCACAGTGATCAAAATAAATTTCTGGACTCTGCAGGGCGCACTGCGCATGCTCCGGCCGGCGGGCGCACTGCGCATGCACCCGCCATTTTCCAAGATGGCGGCGCCCATGAAGAATCCCGGGCAGCCGCCAGGACGGATCCAGGGACATCTGTGGACCGGGAGAGGTGAGTAGGGGGGTCGGAAGGTGAGGGGGGGGATCAGAAGGTGGGGGCAGCGGAGGCCAGGAGGAGGGGAGCAGATAGTGACGGCGGTGACCGATCACCGCCATCTTTCGGTGGCGGCGGCCGATCGCCGCCGTGACTCGATGTGGGGGGGTCAGATCGCGGCCTCCAGCCAACCCCACTGTGGTGATGCACAAAGGGTCTTGTGCCTGCGGGTCGGGTGACCTTTCAGGGACCCCGGTCACCCGACCCGCAGGAACATGATTTATAGCATGACGCCTACGTTGGCATCATGGGTCGGGATGCCACTGGTTTTCATGATGCCAACGTAGGCGTCATGGGTCGGGAAGGGGTTGAAGGGCTATGCCCACCAACATATCACCTATGAACAGGTTAGGTAGTAAGTTTGTAATTGCAGTGGGTCTAACTGCTAGAACGCCCATCAATGCCAAGAACAGGGCTCTGGAGTCCCCCATTTAAATGGAGAAATTTGAGCAATGGTCACCATCACCACGATTCATCATCTATGTAACTGATGAAGATAGCCAGGAACAGCTTTTGGGAATCTTCATCATCAGTCTATTGAGTCCTTTATAGACATTGAATGGAGTCGTGATACAAATGCTTGACCATCACTCAATTTATATGGAGATTTCAGAGCCTCTGTTTTCAGTATCACTTAGTAAACTAGTAGTTAGACCCCCAGCATTCAAGATTCCAAAGTCCCATTATTGGGGTTATGAGGGTCCCAGCAGCTAGACCCCCAACGATTAGCAGTCTATCAGTTATTTTGTGGATTGGTGATAAGTTGTTATAGTGGGCGAACCTCTTTAACTTATGATATTGATGAGTTGGACTCCCTAGCAGGATGGACGTGTGAGGCCTGCACCGCTCCTCTGTGCTCTGTTCCCAATCAGAGTTAAAATCAATGAGACTAAATGCTGAGGATTTTTCTTTCACTGCCTTCTAAAAGCAGTGATGTCTGTGATCTGTAGATGTGCGTGATACAGAACTTGTAAAACCCTCAGAAGTATTTTCATTTGACGAATTTGTCTAGGTTCCTCAATATTTTACAGAAATCACAGCAACTCATTAAAGTTATTTGCTACCCATTATACAGGAAACCGTGAATGAACCTCCCTGGAAAGCTTTTGTTGTCAAATCTTTAGCAAGGTAGTTAAAATCATATCAGTTTTAGGGAAACTCATACTTGACATAATACTTCATATCTCCTTTAAAAAGGTTAATGACTGTACAATCCCATCTGGCACTTTAGATTTGAAAGATCGCTCATTGGGAGAAATTGTGGAGTAATTAAGTCTCACTCGATAAACACTGCAATTCCTGGCAGAGATTTCAAGGAGATATTCATTTTCTAAATTGGAAGATTTCAGGGTTTCTTTTTAAGGGTGAAAAAAATCACTAGCACATATACAATATACAAGATTAAATGAGATACAAGATTACGAATGACGCAAAATCATGTACTGTCTTATGTGTGCTTACTTAGCTATTGTAATTGGAAATCTACCATGTTTATCATGACCTCATGAGCCTGACTACATTTTACTTTATTCCTCAATCTCTTTACTCGTTTAGGGAAATTTGATATTTTTCTTTTTTTTCTGCTTTATGTACATATTAGGAACAGTTGAACAAGTTGCCTTTTCCATTGTTCCTCTTCATTTGTTGTTTAGTTGACTATAACCTACTGTTCATTGACAGCCAGAGCATCTTACACTTTTTTTATGGGGCTTCACCAATGGTGCAATGGAAAAGTTCATTAATGCTACTTTATACGTAGTGTTAAATGACTAGATGTGCACTGAACAATCTTTAATACTATCTGTTTTATTACATTACTAAGTTAACTTGTATTTCCCATAAAATAACAATTTAGAAGTATTTTTTTCATAGTGATCTACAATGTGTCGTTCCTCTGAAGAATCTAAAGGTCGATTAGATGGCGGTCTGCCCATTGATGGTTCAGCCTATTGTTCTGCCGATGGCCATCTCGGCTGTCTCTCCCATATACAGGAGCACTCCTGTGTTCTCTTTGAGAACAGACATTTTTGTTGACGGCTTATCTACAGGAGAAGAAAGTTATCGGCAGTATGAAATTGGACATGACTGATCGATATCTCCTCCAACAATATACATTGTTGCTTCCATATACATTACAGTGTTGGACGAATTGTGCTTTGGCCAGTCGTTTGTCTAACAGCCATTTCGGCTGGCTCTCCCATACTCAGGAGCACTTGTTCTGCCAAGCGTTCCTGTGTTATGTATGACAACAGACATCTCTGCCAGCAGCTTATCTTCAGGAGAACAAAGTGATCAACATCTCCCCAAACAATTGGTTGTCCGGAGCCCCCATACGTATTAATGTCAGTTGAACCTGTAAGTATTGGCGTGTGCGGCCAACATTAATCTGATGTATATGCATCGCTTACTGTAAGTCTGCCATCTCTGATTGGATAATGTTAGACTTTTTTGGGGCAGCCCCCAAATGGTAACAACTAGTTGTCAAGTTATTATTACGTTTTTAGGAAGATTAACAGATGAACGATACACTGCATAGTTTTAAGAAAAGAGGCTCCAAACTTATTATTTCATGTGAAATACAAATATTTATAAAGCATGTTAAAGGAAAGCTGACACCAGGATTTTGCTACTCCATCTTAGATCAGCATGATGTAGGAGCAGAGACCCCGGTTCCAGTGATGTGCGCATAAGCAAAAACCTGCCAAGTAGTGGTGGGCATGGGGTTGTACTATATGGCAGCAGGTTTACTAGTCCTGTAATGGTAATCTCCTACTGATAAAATACATAGTAACATAGTTAGCAAGGCTGAAAAAAGACATTTGTCCATCCAGTTCAGCCTTTATTCTGTCAGAATAAATCCCCAGATCTACAGTACGTCCTTCTAAAGAACCTAATAACTGTAAGATACAATATTGTTACGCTCCAGGAAGACATCCAGGCCTCTTTTGAACCTCTCGACTGAGTTCGCCACCACCACCTCCTCAGGCAAGGAATTCTGTTATGATTTGGTAACTGAGGAGGACAGGAGCAAAACAGCAAAGCAGCCGAACACCTGAGAGGTTGGGAACTTATGGGTTGCAGATCCCTAAACTAACCGCACAATTAGAAGCATCCGTGGAGCATACATACGGTGATCCTAGACACCTCGGCACAGCCGGAGAGCTAGCTACACCTAAAGACAGAAACAGGAAAGCTAACTGCCCTGGAGTAGAGCCCCAAAGGAATAGGCAGCCCCCAAACATATAATGGTGGTTAGACAAGATGAAACCCAAACGCAGACAGAAAATTGAGTGAGCAAACGCAGGGGCCAAACACTGACTAAATAGGACAGTAAAGAACAGAATACTATCTGCAAACCAGCAAAACCCTAGCAAAACTTCCAACACTTCTGATTACAAAAATGCTGAGATCACATGATCTCGCCACCCACTAAATCAGATCTCAGAGTGAACAAGGCTAACCCGCAGCCACTCAAAAAGCAGGGAAAGAGCAATTGAGCAAATAATAGTGGCTACAGAAAACAGAGAGAAGCACAGGCCCCAGGAGGGACCCGGCTAACCTCCACAAAGGTGCAGACAAAAATGGAAATAGCAAACACAATAGAAATAAGCAGAAAATATCTTATCCGAAAGTAGCAGACGAAGGCAAGACACCAGCAGACTTCCAAATGAACCAGGAAACAACAATTGATCACCGGCGAGGATCAGGGGAAGGCAGCTCCCTTATATCAGTCCAGTCAGTGACTCCTGATTGCCAAGTATCGCTGCCAGCTGAGGAGGCCCAGTCATTCGATACAGCTTCAGTACCGACAGCAACCACCAGAGGGAGCCTCCGCTCAGAAATTGTCTCCAATACGTTCACAACAGAATTCCAGATTCTCACTGCCCTAACAGTAAAGAATCCTCTTCTATGTTGGTGGAAAAACCATCTCTCCTCCAGACGCAGAGAATGCCCCCTTGTATCTGTCACCTTCCTTGGAATAAACAGATCCTCAGAGAGATATTTGTATTGTCCCCTTATATACTTATACATGGTTATTAGATCCTCTCTGTCGTCTTTTTTCTAGATTAAATAATCCTAATTTTGCTAATCTCTCTGGGTATTGTAGTTCCCCCCTCCCCTTTATTAATTTTGTTGCCCTCCTTTGTACTCGCTCTAGTTCCATTACATCCTTCCTGAGCACCGGTGCCCAAAACTGTACACAGTACTCCATGTGCTGTCTAACCAGAGATTTGTACAGAGGCAGTATAATGCTCTCATCACGTGTATCCAGACCTCTTTTAATGCACCCCATGATCCTGTTTGCCTTGGCAGCAGCTGCATGGCACTGGCTGCTCCAGGTAAGTTTATCATTAACTAGGATCCCCAAGTCCTTCTCCAGGTCAGAGTTACCCAGTGGTTTCCCGTTCAGTGTGTAATGGTGATATTGATTCCTTCTTCCCATGTGTATAACCTTACATTTATCATTGTTAAACCCCATCTGCCACCTTTCGGCCCAAATTTCCAACTTATCCAGATCCATCTGTAGCAGAATACTATCTTCTCTTGTATTGACTGCTTTACATAGTTTTGTATCATCTGCAAATATCGATATTTTACTGTGTATACCTTCTACCAGATCGTTAAAAAATATGTTGAAGAGAATAGGTCCCAACACCGACCTCTGCGGTATCCCACTGGTCACAGCGACCCAGTTAGAGAATGTACCATTTATAACCACCCTCTGCTTTCTATCACTAAACCAGTTACTTACCCATTTACACACATTTTCCCCCAGACCCAGCATTCTCATTTTGTGTGGTACGGTATCAAACGCTTTGGAAAAATCAAGATATACCACATCCAATGACTCACCTTGGTCCAGTCTATAGCTTACCTCTTCATAAAAACTGATTAGATTGGTTTGACAGGAGACATTCCTCATAAACCCATGCTGATATGGAGTTAAACAGTTATTCTCATTGAGATAATCCAGATAAAAATGATTTTATATAAACTACAGCAAGCAGCCCAGTAAGTGACACATCACTGGAATCCGGGTCTCTGCCCCTACATTATGCTGCTCTCAGATTAGTTAGCAAAAACCTGGCAACAGATTCCCTTCAAGGATATTTTGCTTAATTTACGAAGGAATACTTATGAAAAAGTGTCAAAAATTTGGAGTTGTTTTACATATTAGTACTGATTAGTAATGGGCGCAAGTCCTCGTTACTCGAGTTTGCCTAGGGTGCTCAGGTATGCACAGAGTATCGCGGGTGCCCGGGTATGCACTAAGTATCGTGGGTGCTCGAGTGACACGTTCGAGTCCACACAGCTGCATGTTTTGCAGCTGTTAGCTGTTAGACTTCCAGAAAACATGAGGGAGTTGCCTGACATACACGGGCAATTCCCGCATCTTTAGTGGCTGTCTAACAGCTGCAAAACATGCAGCCGCGTGGACTCGAATGTGTCACTCGAGCACCCGCAATACTCGGAGCATACCCGACCACCCTTGGCAAACCAGAGTAACGAGACCTTGCGCTCATCACTAGTACTGCTTTATCTCTAGTTCTGTGTTATTTCATTCAAAGCCATTAGATTGCAACCAAGAATATTTGCATGAAATGTTAAGAAAGTATTGGTAAAATAAGAATTTTGTTTCAAGATGTACAGTGGCCATCGTATGAAACCTTAATATACTGTGAATAAAAATCCCAGTTACCCCTTAAGCCCCCAGGACACAATAAGTGTATTTATTTTACATGTGTGTTAAAAGAAAGTGGAGCTTTCCCTTCTTGTGACATTGTTAGAGTGGGTCATCCTTTGTCCTAAGACATTGTGCCTCTGTGGTTAACTGTGCCGCCCTCATTGTTATTCATAGGCAGGATTGTCACTTGGAGGTCACATAAGTTCATTCAATCAAAGCTTAGCCTGGAACAATAATCAGCCTTGGGTCACTTTCCCCTCTGGAGACCTCTCTGGGTGCAGTACCTGGAGTGCTTTGCATAATATCATAGAATACCTTTTCATATGTGCTACATGTGATGGTTCCTGTTAAAATGCTTCTCTCTTTCCTTTACAACGTTTTGTCCTCAGGCATGCTTAGCATTATGCTTAGTATTAGCGTATCGTATCTAAATAATCTGCTTTTATAGAAATATGCTTATTAATCCTTATTTGTATAGAAATCAGTAATTTGGACATGATTCTTTTCATATAAAATAACGACACAATAGAATTTATGGAGGTAAATACACTTTGATATTAATGATTTTTGTTCTGCTCGATTATGAAACCTGTTATGATAACGTTTCACGCCATTGTCATGTATAGTGTACAGTTCCTATAGCGTCTTGTGCTTGGGTGCGAGGAAAACACAGGAGACATAGGTTGATATGAAATGACTTGTATTACTTCATACAAGCATGCTGAAAAGTTCACACAGTTTGCAGGAACAGCGACAGGAGACACAGCAGGCCAGAGTAACTTCAAGCACTACAATAAATCTCCAAAGCAGGTTCAGGATCTCTTCTCTGTACCGTAATTCCTCTGCAACATGGATTCACCAGACAGCAGGTTTCCAGAGTCCAAAAGTGTTCCAAGGTTCCTCAGTAGGAAATAGCTGGAGTCCAAAATCCTAGGTTTCCAGGAGTCAGGTCACAGGCTGACTGAGGCTTGATTCAGGAGCACTGATTGTTCAGCTGAGGCTGCTTAAGAAGCAAAAGGGAAGAATCAGGGCGGGAACATGAAAACTGGAAACTCCATATTAACTGAGGGCAAGAGCTGCAGAAAGACAGAAAGCAAAATGGCCGACGGAAAACTGAGTTTCAAGGAACATGTCAGAGACAAAGAACCTTACATTACTCCCCCTTAGGGACAACCTCCGGATGACCTCAGACCAGGCTTGTCAGGGTACCTCTGATGAAACTGGCGGAGCAGGCGAGGAGCATTTACATTATTGACTGGTTCCCATGAGTTGTCCTCCACTGGGTAGCCCTGCCATTTAATCAAATATTGCAACTGATTTCTGTACAACCTGGAATCTAGAATCCTTTCCACCATAAATTCTTCCTGACCATCGACCAGCACTGGGTCAGGGCAAGGAGAAGAGCGTCCAGGAAACGTATTGGGTGTTGCAGCCTTTAGTAGGGATACATGAAAGACAGGGTGGATTCTCATAGTTCTGGGCAGTTGAAGACGACAAGCAACAGCACTTATAATCTTATTGATCTTATAAGGTCCAATGTACTTATGTCCCAATTTAGACGATGGAATCTTTAATTTAAGATTTCTGGTTGACAGCCAGACCAAATCTCCTACCTTGAAAGCTGGTGCAGGTTTACGAAATTTATCTGCTGCTTTCTTGTACCTTTCCTGAGCCAATTCTAGATTTTCCTTTAGAAGATCCATATTCTTTTGTAAAGAAGTGATTCTTTCAGCCACTGCCGGCAAGGGCGTATCTATGGGAAATCGAGGAAGAATGTTAGGATGATAACCTAGATTGGAGTAAAAAGGAGACTGCTTAGTGGAGGCGCTCTGAGAGTTGTTATAAGAGAACTCAGCCAGTGGAAGTAGATCCACCCAATCATCCTGTAGGTGGCAGATAAAACAGCGGAGATACTGCTCCAGGGTCTGATTGGTTCGTTCTGTCTGTCCATTAGTCTGGGGATGAAAAGCAGAAGAAAGGTTTACTTTAATGTCCAATGCTGCACAGAAATTTTGCCAAAACCTTGAAGTGAATTGCACCCCTCGATCCGAAATGACCTCATCCGGTACTCCATGTAAGCGAAACACATTCTTAATCATCAAGTCTGATGTCTGTTTTGCAGTGGGTAAGCCGACACAAGGGATAAAATGAGCTGCCTTTGTTAGACGGTCAACCACCACTAGAATGGTGTTCTTCCCTTGAGAGGTTGGTAACTCCACAATGAAGTCCATAGAAATGGATCCCCACGGGCGGGACGGGGTGGGAAGAGGTTGCAACAGACCAGTTGGTGAGGAGCGAGGTGTTTTGCATCTTGCACAGACTTCACATGAAGTGACATAGTTTAAGACATCTTTCCTGTAAGTGGGCCACCAAAAGAAACGAGAAAGAAATTCTTGTGTCTTTAGAATTCCCCTATGCCTGGCTATCTTGGAATCGTGGATGAGTTGCAATACTCTCAATCTGACTGTTTCAGGTATATACAGACATTGTCCCTGAATCCACACACCATTCTTAAAGACAAGACTTACGTCCCTTTGGGGTTGAGCCAACAAAGAATCCGCATGGTATGCTTCCTTGATGTCCTTAAGTAGGTCTTGATTATGAATCACTCCCAGGATTCTAGAGTCAGGAAGAATTGTCTTAGGAGGAGTAAGTGGACGTGTCTCTGCTGAATGAATCCTAGAGAGTGCATCAGCCTTTCCATTGCGTGATCCTGGTCTATAAGAAATGACAAAATTAAATTGGTTTAGGAAAAGATTCCAGCGAGCCTGGCGAGGAGTCAGGCACTTAGCCGACCTGATAAATTCAAGGTTACGATGGTCTGTCAGGACGACTATTTGCTGTGCAGCACCCTGAAGAAGGTGTCTCCATTCCTTGAAGGCGGCAATAATGGCCAACAATTCTCTATTGCCCACATCGTAGTTCCTCTCAGCCGAAGACAACTGCTGGGAAAAGAAGGCACAGGGATGCAAGACATTCTTCTCACCTGTTCTCTGAGAGAGTATAGCTCCAACGGCACAGTCTGAAGCATCCACCTCTATTATGAAGGCAAGCTCGGGGTTGGGATGTACTAAGATAGATGCGGTGGTAAATTTATCCTTTAAACAGGAAAATGCTTCCTGAGCTTGCGGGGTCCAGGAGAACCTAGACTGTTTCCGGGTAAGTTGGGTGATAGGTGACACTACATCAGAAAAATTCTTAATGAAACGTCTATAGAAGTTGGCAAACCCGATGAAACGCTGCACCTCCTTCACATTTCTAGGAATTGGCCAATCCTTGATGGCTTGGGTCTTGCTTCCATCCATACTAATCCCTTGCGTAGATAGTACATACCCCAGAAATTGAATTTCGGTCCTATGGAATTCACATTTTTCAAGTTTGATGTAGAGATGGTTTTGTCTTAGGTGTTCTAAGACCATTCTCACATGTCCATGATGTTCCTCTGTGGAGTTAGAAAAAATTAGAATATCATCCAGATAAATCACCACAAATGTATCTAGGAGATCCCTGAAGATATCATTCACGAAGTGTTGGAAAGTGGCTGGGGCGGTACTCAGACCAAAAGGCATAACTAGATATTCAAAGTGTCCATAGCGTGACCTGAAAGCAGTCTTCCATTCATCCCCAGGTCTAATACGGACCAAGTTATAGGCCCCACGGAGATCCAGTTTAGAGAAAATGTTGGCATGCCGCACTCTCTCCAACAACTCAGGGATTAAAGGCAATGGATAACGGTTTCTAATAGTAACCTTATTGAGTTCCCTATAGTCTATGCAGGGTCTCAGAGATCCATCTTTCTTCTTCACAAAGAAGATGGGTGCACCTGCGGGAGATGAAGAGGGGCGTATGAAGCCCTTGGCTAAATTTTCGTCTATATAATCCTTCAAAGCTTTTAGCTCGGGCCCCGCTAGGGGTAGATCTTACCAAAAGGTATCTCGGCTCCAGGCAATAATTCAATTGGACAATCATATGGACGGTGAGGAGGAAGCTGATCAGCGTTCTTCTTGTCACATAAATCCACATAGTCCTGGTATACAGCTGGTAGTTCAGGGACTGACATGGTTCCTTTAGGAACAGAGCAAGCTGAAACTCCTTGACTCATCTGTTTCTCCGGAAAGTGTAATTCCTTGGTCTCCCAGTTAATCGTAGGATTCTGCGCCTGCAGCCATGGTAGCCCTAGAATAATGGGAAAGTGGGGAGAAGAGATAAGCATAAAAGACATTTTCTCCTGATGATCTTTACCCATAAGGACCCTCAAAGGCTCTGTTTCTTGATCCACTGGTCCAGAAGTCAGTAGAGAGCCATCCACAGTCTCCATCTGTACTGGAGTAGCCTTCTTCACTGAACGTATCCCCTGTTTCAGAGCAAAGGAGATATCCATAAAATTTCCACTTGCTCCTGAGTCGATCATAGCAGAGCTAGACACCCAGACTGAGTCAACCCAGAGTTTGATGGAAAGGAAGCAATGAGAATTGTTTCTTTTACAACTCAGCTGGGACACCGCTGAGGAAACTTGAAAAATTGCAGCGTTTATACCGTCATCGTCCCCAGAACTAACAGAGTTTAAGTCCGAGAAATCAAGATCTCTTGCAGCAGATCTCTCTGGAGCCTGAGGCTCGGACATGACAGAGCTCCTCTCGCAACACTCACAGTGAATGACTGCTGCAGTAGTCTTACGAGAACGGCTGGGGCAGTTTATAATGAAGTGCCCTGACTTACCACAGTAGAAACATAGATTTTCCTTTATACTATGTTCTTTGCGTGCATCACTAACCCGTCTTTGTAAAGAGTCCACCTGCATGGGTTCAGGTTCTGGTTCCCTTGTGATCCTACTCAAAGGTTCCTTAGCTGAGGAGGGAGGTAGTAAAAGGTTAGTGCGATTATTTTCGAACCATCTCTCTTGTCTGCGTTCAGTCAGACGAGCATCAATACGGATACAATAGTTAATAAAGTCACCTAACGCAGTGGGAGGGTCGGCACGAGCAAGTTCATCCTTAATCAGTGGAGACAACCCTTTCCGAAAAATAGATTTTTTAGCGGAAGTGTCCCAAGTGGTATCAAGAGCCCATCTCCTGAAATCCAGGGAATATTCGGCTACTGAACGCTTACCTTGGCGCAAAGTTAACATGGCTGCTTCAGCTGTTGCACCTCGATTGGGGTCATCAAATACCTGCCCCATGGCTGAAATAAAAGCATCAAGGTGATTCAAACAATCATCCTCAGTCTCAATCAGAGGGTTTGCCCACATCAAAGCCTTATTGGTAAGCAACATGATTATAGTAAGCACTTTGGATCGTTCAGTGGGAAATTGTGAAGCATGTGCAGAGAAAAATAAATTGCATTGATTAATAAATCCCCTGAATTTCTCACGTTCACCGCCAAAACGAAAAGGAGGTAATTTGGGGATCCCAGAACTCGGGGTTATGGCAGGAGCCTGGGCTCGTTCCTCTAGAGCCTCAGTCCTGGCTCGCAATTCCTGGGTAGTCTGTCCAAACACTTGCAAATTATGATTAGTGAGGTCCTGTAGGCTTGCAAAACGGGTTTTTAAAGTCTGTACATCTGAAAGGATTGTATCAGTCACTCCGCAAAGTTCCTTTATGCGGGCCTGCATCTTCCAGATCTTTTAAGGCAGAAGTGCTGGAAGAGGAAAGGAAAAAAAAAAAAAAACAAAAAAAAACAATAGTGTTTACCTGTGGTAACACTCCAGAGTAAAATTTTAAGGGAATGCGCTCACCTGGAATGGTTGTGAGAAGTCACAACCACTGTCATCACATAAGGTATTAAACGGACATCTGATATCCACAGTCACAGCAGACACGGCTTTCCCAGACCCAGCAGACACTAAACATTGGCTCCTGAATCTTGTCATGTATAGTGTACAGTTCCTATAGCGTCTTGTGCTTGGGTGCGAGGAAAACACAGGAGACATAGGTTGATATGAAATGACTTGTATTACTTCATACAAGCATGCTGAAAAGTTCACACAGTTTGCAGGAACAGCGACAGGAGACACAGCAGGCCAGAGTAACTTCAAGCACTACAATAAATCTCCAAAGCAGGTTCAGGATCTCTTCTCTGTACCGTAATTCCTCTGCAACATGGATTCACCAGACAGCAGGTTTCCAGAGTCCAAAAGTGTTCCAAGGTTCCTCAGTAGGAAATAGCTGGAGTCCAAAATCCTAGGTTTCCAGGAGTCAGGTCACAGGCTGACTGAGGCTTGATTCAGGAGCACTGATTGTTCAGCTGAGGCTGCTTAAGAAGCAAGAGGGAAGAATCAGGGCGGGAACATGAAAACTGGAAACTCCATATTAACTGAGGGCAAGAGCTGCAGAAAGACAGCAAAATGGCCGACGGAAAACTGAGTTTCAAGGAACATGTCAGAGACAAAGAACCTTACACCATGTCGTATTAGTTCATCAAGGGTCTTAGAAAGTTGAGTTACCTCGACGTACTATTACGTGAACGTGTTCAGGCAGGTGCTTCAGCATAAGTATGCCAGAATGTTAAAACCAAAAACTTGTATGATAAATGAAAGTCCATATGTAGTGCAAAGAACGTCTTTAAAAGAAACCCCAAGAAATAAAAGTATTTAAAAAAATTAAAGCTAATGACATCAAACACTTTTTTTTTATTCAGTAAAATACATTTTTGTATCAAAAAGTAAAGTCAGCGATGTAACGCCCATATATTTAGTATATTTAAAGGCTTATTTATGATCAGAAACTGAAAATGAAAAAAAATGCAGAGGAAAAAACATGGAGCTTCTATACACACAAACCACAGAGTAGAAAATACAACGTGTGCTGTGTTAATGAAACTTTTAAAAAGTTATTTGGTCCACAAAGCAAGATGACAAATCTTAAAATGTTGAATGGTCCTAAAATCCCCAAATTTCTCGCTCCAGAAGTAGAGAAGGATTCAGTTATCATTTAGTGTATACCAAAGGGGTTAATTGTTTTCAACTTTGTGCTTCCCATAGGCTTGCGGTTGCTGCAATTAATAGAGTCAGTGTTACTCACCCTCCCAAAATCCAGTGCTGGCTCTTCGTCGCTATTCTGGTCTTTGTTGACAGGTTGCCATAGAGCCATCACCACTGCATTGAGAATGACCGCTGCAGCTAGTCACTGGGCTCTGATATAGACGACAAAAGCCACTGAGCCTAGTAATTAACTGCATGACAGCATAGCTACAGCCTCTAAGCAAAACCTGGAGCAATGGCGGAGAGGCATCGCTGGACCTGGTGAGGGTGAATAACACTGAGTTTATTATTTTTACGTAGTGCAGTCCTTTTGGCAGAAGAAAGTTGAAATCAGAAACCCCCTTTAATGCTACCAATTTGGTTTCCAAAAAAGGGCCATGTACGTAGGTTGCACGATAAGAGGAGCAACACAAGCACAACTGGGCTGATCTTGAATATATTTACAGTATACCAGATTGGGAGACTTGAAAGTCATAATGTAACTTAAGATAACATCTTCCATCATCTATCATGTTCACTTATACCAAAAGAAAGAGCTATAAAGAAGGAGAGAAGCCCCATATTTATAGAGAAAAACACTTTATGGCCATTTAAAACATCCCTCCATGCTCACAAGATAACTATTGTAGTGCAGGGCTCCGAGTATAATCGTTTATTTAAATTATTTTATTATATGATTTTGCTGATAACGCGGACCGTCCGTTTTCTGCGTTGCGGGCTGCACTAAACTAAGCAGTGTCCTTGCTGGTCACTCTTTGCTACCATATTCAGTGCGGGATCATGCGCTGTAAAATCCTATATCACTTGCTCCAGTGCTAAAGTGTAACGCCGCTGTGTTTGTACTTTGTTTACTCGGCGTCACTCTGCATATCTCTCTGCCGGTTCCTTGGGGTCTTACCTGTGATGGGTCCAGCCGTTGTGTGAAGGCTGCTTGAGGTCAGTATCTGATGCTCTCCTGCTGTGCCTGTGCTACTACTGAGGCCTTAGAGATAGGCCATCCTAGTATGCCCGTGCCAGATAACCCTGGACTGCATCAACCTGTGATGACCCTAGTCATCATCTGAAGTCTGCCTGAGGTTGGTGTCTGATGTTCACCTGCTGAGCCTGTGCTTTGCCCGAGGACTGAGATAGAGGCCTTCCTAGTATGCCCGTGCCAGACAACCCTGGACTGTGTCAACCTGTGATGACCTCCTGCCATCGTCTGAAGCTAGTCCGAGGTCGGTATCTGATTTTTCTCCTGCTGAGCCTGTGCTACGCCCGAGGCCTGAGATAACGGCCATCTTAGTATGCCCATGCCAGATGACTCTGGACTGCATCAACGCGTAATGACCTCTTGCTTCGCCTGTCAACCTGTGATGTGTTTCTTTCGTGATGTGCATATTCTGGAACCTGGTGTTTACATGTCTTTTGCTTTATTTAAGTAAACTTTATGTTTCTTCATACCTAAAGTTGTGCGGTGTCCTTTAGTCCTGCATATGGCCATCTTGTCCACAAGCTCAGCTGCCACAGACCCCGGTCGCTACCCTTCCCTAGTCCAGGTAGGCCCGGGTCCCCCCTGTGGTCCAGTGGGTCCATATTCCACAATCACCTGGGATGCATACCCCGTCATCGTTATGGTTCGACCACATGGGAGCGTTGGCTGGGTAAGCCACGCTGCGTTCCTGTTCGTAACATAAAAGACTTTACCCTAGCAGCAGGGGGACACTGTATAGTTTAGTGCCACTTACAGCATAGACTTTGGGCGGTCCGTGCTGTGGGTTATCAGCAAAAACATGTAAAAGAAAAGTGAATATACTCAAGAGTCTTATACTATAATCACTTTCTTGTTAAAGTAGACGTGCACTTTAAGCTTTTTGGGCCTGTATTAATACATTACATACTTGCAAACTGCCAGACTGTCCTGCAAAATATTTATATTGTTTTGAGCAAAATTTGGGTGGGAATTTAAATGCCTTTCAACAGGCATCAAATGTTGGGAGGTATGATATAGCTGCACTCAAGTTCCTTTCATTGTTACCCAATTATACGTCCGCTGGCATCACAACACCACTTGTAGCCCGTCAGAAGTTCTCTACCTTCGGATTGCAAGAATATTGCAACAAGCTATCAAACTTAAAGAAACCTCAGGGGAATCCCTAAGGACCCGGTTATGGCACACTTTGATCTATTGTGTTACAGATGAGCGTTATGGCTACTATTAAAAATCGAAGCCGCATGGTAGTGTGAGCAGAGCCTTCCATAAGTGTATGATGATTGAACTTACTGTACATTCCAGTTGTGTATAACATGTACTTGATTTGGTGTCTGGTGTTTGCCATGCCGTAAATACAGCTCATCGCAATGGATTTCACCACATTTTTTTAGCTGTGAAACTTCAACATATGTATTATATTGCTGTCTGTAATCATTCATATTGTTCATCCTATTTTTACTTTTTTGGAGATTCTTGTTTTTCAGAATTACATTTGCCAAGGGGTATATGCATATTGGCATCTACGTCCATATCTGACATCTGCTCCATTTAGCTTAAAGCAGTGCTCATTAGCCCTGATACTTAACAGATAATCTGTTTAATTTCTTTTTATTGAAAAGCAATGACAGAGGAAACTGGAATAAACAAAAATTGCCGCCTTGGGTAAACATAGGTGCAAGGTACTAGGACCTGATCCCTTGGCCCTTTTAGTTCTACAAAATTAGGAAATGAAGGCAGCACTTGAAAACAATATATAACCTTCTTTATTCACCTATACTAATTCCAACAGAGTAAAAAAAATGCATGTCGCTCATCCTGTTCATCTTCAGGTGATCTATTGCCGTTACCGGGAAGTCACCAATGTGGAAACTAACCAATATATAAGTTTTATATTCCATTGGTGTTCATTTTTTAGCTAAAATAATGGTAGAAATCCAGTTCTAAAGTTGTCCTGTGTGGCGTGAGGTATGGCATAGAATCAGAGAAAGTTGGAAGATGTGGAAGATATCACAGCATGTATCGGGAATACTGCTCCTCTGGTCAGGCTTAAATAGTAGCATAATGAAGTTAGAGATGATAGTGACCTAACATCTGGCCTGATTCCGCTTGCCAAGAATCCAGGGCAAACAATCAATGTTTACAGCTTCATTTAATGGACAAATTGGAGCCCTGCAGATGTCTCCTGACTTTCATGTCTTCTTAAAAGCTGAGATGAGTACTTTGAGATGAGGAGATGAAGATTGTGCCCAATAGGACACATTTTGTTTTTTGCTCACAGCTGTATATGCGAGTCCCTTCTAATATCAGCTGTTGAGCCTAAAACACTCCATAAGTATAATTTGTGTGCACAGATCTTATTATATTCTACACATTAGTTTATCTTTCATTGAATACTTTTTTTTAAGTATTATAATCTAGAGATATTATGGATCCTCCATTTTCAGTTCTGTCACAAATATTGTCCCTTGCAAATTCACAAAAAATGATATGAATATATATTTCGTCGAATTTGTTTCAGCCCTAATTAAAAAATGTTGGGACTTCTGTATAAAATGTAAAGAAAACAAGAATGCAATGTTTTAGAAATCTCCTATAGCCATATTTTATTCACAATAGAACAAAGATCAGGTGAAAGTTATAAAAAGTTAGGACATGTCTACTGTAAGTTTACCTTTGTGTAGCATCCCCTATTCTTTTTACAACAGTCTTTAACCCCTATCCGACATCAGGTGTAATAATACGCCAATATCAGACACCCTCCCTTTGATGTGGGCTTCGGCACTGAGCCCATATCTTTTCCAGTAAATGTCAGCTGTTTTGAACAGATGACATGTGACACTAACAGCCGCGGGTGGAATCATGATCCCCCCATAGCTGTTAACCCGTTAAATGCTGCTGTCAAACTCTGCAAGTGCTATCCAATTTTACACACCGGTGTCCTTTGAAAAGCTGGCAATTCATCTGCCGCGTACAGTAAAATCACAGCGTGACAGGTTAGAATAGAATAGATAGAATAGATATATACACATAGAATACATAGGTATATAGATGTCAGTGACACACATATACTGTATATATATTGTTACAGAGTCACTGGCAGAGTGGTAGAAGAGAGATATGTGTCACTGCGCTTAACAGCGTCAGTGATATGAAACCAGAGCATTTTTTCTCCAGCACACTACGTGTTCAGAGGGCTAAGTTGCATAAAGGGCTGATTTTATGTGGACTCTCATAGGGCGGGTGGGAGAGGGTCCACTTTATCTCCTGGGCAGACCTGCCAGGACCTGCATGAGGTCATGATCATATGATCAATCACATGATGGGAATCACAAGCTTAGGTTTAAATAACCAAGCTCTACAGGCAGTCGGTATTCAGCTAGCCAGGAGAAAGGAGTCTCCAGAGGCTGAGTGGCTTGTTGGGCACAGAGTGAACCTGTGCTGCTCCAGAGCGGGGTGCCGCCCGCAACATACAGACTGTGTTGCAGCATTGTTGTTTTTTCTTCCTTTTGATTGTTTGCTCTGGTTGTAGCCAAAAAGGCTGAGTTTTGTTTCCATGAGTTTGTTTATTCTGCCTGATAATAAACCAACAAGGACTTAAAGAGATGATGTACCCAGTAAATACACATAGAATAGCTAGATATACAGATATCAGTTGCATATATAATTAGTACAGTGTGTGTGTGCAGCTTGCTGTACATGTATTTAATTAATAAAAGATTATTTTTCTGAAAAAAATGGCTTGGGCTCCCACGTAATTTTCTTAACCAGCAGAGGGAAAGCTGACAGATGGGGCAGATGTTTATAGCCTGGGAAAGAGGTTATACCCATGGAGCTTACTAGGCTATTAATATGAGCTTATATACTAACTGTATATGTCACTGACATCTACATATCTATTATATGTGTATATACTGTATGTAGCCAATGTACAGTCATGGCCAAAAGTTTTGAGAATGACACAAATATTAATTTTTACAAAGTCTACTGCTTCACTTTTTCTAATGGCAATTTGCATATACTCCAGAATGTTATAAAGAGTGATCAGCTTAACAGCAATTACTTGCAAAGTCAATATTTGGCTAGAAAATGAACTTTATCCCCCAAAACACATTTCAACATCATTGCAGCCCTGCCTTAAAAGGACCAGCTAACCTCTTTTCAGTGATTGCTCCATTAACACAGGTGTGGGTGTTGATGAGGACACGGCTGGAGATCAATCTGTCATGATTAAGTAAGAATGACACCACTGGACACTTTAAAAGGAGGCTGGTGCTTGGCATCATTGTTTCTCTTCTGTTAACCATAGTTATCTCTAAAGAAACACGTGCAGTCATCATTGCAATGCACAAAAATGGCCTAACAGGGAAGAGTATCGCAGCTCGAAAGATTGCACCTCAGTCAACAATCTTTCGCATCATCAAGAACTTCAAGGAGAGAGGTTCCATTGTTGACAAAAAGGCTTCAGGGCGCCCAAGAAAGACCAGCAAGCACCAGGACCGTCTCTTGAAAGTGTTTCAGCTGTGGGATCAGGCTACCAGCAGTGCAGAGCATGCTCAGGAATGGCAGCAGGCAGGTGTGAGTGCATCTGCACGCACTGTGAGGCGGAGACTCTTGGAGCAAGGCCTGGTCTGAAGGAGGGCAGCAAAGAAGCCACTTCTCTCCAGAAAAAACATCATGGACAGACTGATATTCTGCAAAAGATACAGGCAGTGGACTGCTGAGGACTGGGGTAAAGTTATTTTCTCTGATGAATCCCCTTTTCGATTGTTTGGGACATCAGGAAAACGCCTCATTTGGAGAAGACAAGGTGAGCGCTACCACCAGTCTTGTCTCATGCCAACTGTTAAGCATCCTGAAACCATTCATGTGTGGGGTTGCTTCTCAGTCAAGGGAATCGGCTCTCTCACAGTCTTGCCTAAAAACACAGCCAAGAATAAAGAATGGTACCAGAATGTCCTCCAAGAGCAACTTCTCCCAACCCTCCAAGAGCAGTTTGGCGATCAATAATGCCTTTTCCAGCATGACGGAGCACCTTGCCATAAAGCAAAGGTGATAACTAAATGGCTCAGGGAACAAAACATAGAGATTTTGGGTCCATGGCCTGGAAACTCCCCAGATCTTAATCCCATTGAGAACTTGTGGTCAATCATCAAGAGACGGGTGGACAAACAAAAACCTAAACATTCTGACAAAATGAAAGCATTGATTGTGCAAGAATGGACTGCTATCAGTCAGGATTTGGTCCAGAAGTTGATTGAGAGCATGCCAGGGAGAATTGCAGAGGTCCTGAAGAAGAAGGGTCAACACTGCAAATATTGACTTGCTGTATTAACTCATTCTAACTGTCAATATAAGCTTTTGTTACTCATATGTTTGCAATTATTATATTTCTGTCTGTGATAAAAACATCTGTCAAACACACATAAAAACCAGAGGGCAGCAGATCATGTGAAAATATAATATTTGTGTCATTCTCAAAACTTTTGGCCATGACTGTATTCTATGCTGTCGGCTGCCTGCTGCTGTCATTTTACCATACGTGGCTGCTGAATTGCCGGCTTTTCTTCTAACTATTTATTTATGTAATACATATATACAGCTCTGGCAAAAATTAAGAGACAACTGCACAGTTTTATAAAAAATCATCTCATCTACATGTCTGACAGCCATTCCATTCCAGTGCGAGTTGAATTCCAACAAGCGTACACCTCATTCTACTTAATGTGCTTCTGATTAGGTGATCACCTGAACCAAATCTTATTTAATGAATGAAAGTATAAAAAAACACTGCTGTGGTATTCATAATCCCTTTGCAATAGGACAAGCTAGATGGCAAAACAAGTGCTAGTAGTATCCCAAAAGTAATAGGAATGAAAAAATAACTTTTATCCATGCCAAAGGAGTTGAAAAGAAAAGTATTGAGTGAGGAAAAGAAGGGCTCAATTCTGACTTTACTAGCGGAGGGATACAGTTAGCGTCATGTTGCCTCCATCCTTAAAATTTCTAAGACGGCAGTCTATTATAACAAGATCAAGCAGCAGACATTAAGGACAACAAAGCTACAGACCGGCAGAGGGTAAAAACGACTCTCCACTGATCGGGATGACCGTCATCTTATTCGAATGTCACTCAGCAACCACCGGATGACATAAAGTGACCTACAAAAGGAATGGCAAATGGCAGCTGGGGTGAAGTGCACGGCAAGAACAGTTCATAACAGGCTCCTAGAGGCAGGGCTCAAGTCATGTAAAGCTAGAAAAAAGCCTTTCATCAATGAGAAGCAAAGGAGAGCCAGGCTGAAGTTTGCCAAAGACCATAAGGATTGGACCATAGGGGACTGGAGTAAGGTAATCTTCTCTGAGTCTAAATTTCAGCTTTGCCCAATACCTGGTCGTCTAATGGTTAGACCTGGAGAGGCATACAAGCCACAGTGTCTTGCACCCACTGTGAAATTTGGTGGAGGATCGGTGATGATCTGGGGATGCTTCAGCAAGGCTGGAATTGGGCAGGTTAATCTTTGCAAAGGATGTATGAATCAAGCCGCATAAAAGGTTATCCTGGAAAAACTGTTGATTACTTCTGCTCAGGCAATGTTCCCCAACTCTGAGGACTGTTTTTTCCAGCAGGACAATGCACCATGCCACACAGCTAGGTCAATCAATGTGTGGATGAAGGACCACCACATCAAATCCCTGTCACGGCCAGCCCAATCTCCAGACCTGAACCCCGTTGAAAACCTTTGGAATGTAATCAAGAGGAAGATGGATAGACACAAGCCATCAAACAAAGAAGAACTGCTTAAATTTTTCTACCAGGAGTGGCATAAGGTCACCCAAAAGCAGTGTGAAAGACTGATGGAAAGCATGCCAAGACGCATGAAAGTTGTGATTAAAAATCATGGTTATTCCACAAAATATTGATTTCTGAACTCTTCCCGAGTTAAAAAATTTGTATTGTTGTTTCTAAATGATTATGAACTTGTTTTGTTACCATTATTTGAGGTCTGAAAGCACTGCATTTTTTTGTTATTTTGACCATTTCTCATTTTCTGAAAATAAATAAAAAATGTATTGCTTGGAAATTCAGATATGTCAGTAGTTTATTGAATAAAAGAGCAATTTACATTTTACTCAAAAATATATCTATAAAGAGAAAAATCAGACAAACTGATTTTTTTTTCTTTTGATCAAAATTATGTCTACTAAATACCCTTATTATTATTACTACCTTCATGCATTTTTTGCAAAAAAAAAAAATTATTTTATTTTAGGATATTTGTTTTTTGTGTCTTGTTAAACTGAAAATTTTGCAGTAATTTTCTTAATGTTTGCCAGAGCTGTGTGTGTCACTGACATCTACTGTATACAGTATATGTATGTATTCCATGTGTATATATCTATTCTATCTATTCTATTCTAACCTGGCACTCTATGATTTTACTGTATGCGGCAGATGAATTGCCGGCTTTTATTCTACCTATTATATATATATATATATATATATATACAGTACAGACCAAAAGTTTGGACACACCTTCTCATTTAAAGATTTTTCTGTATTTTCATGACTGTGAAAATTGTACATTCACACTGAAGGCATCAAAACTGTGAATTAACACATGTGGAATTATATACTTAACAAAAAAGTGTGAAACAACTGAAAATATGTCTTATATTCTAGTTTTTTCAAAGTAGCCACCTTTTGCTTTGATGACTGCTTTGCACACTCTTGGCATTCTCTTGATGAGCTTCAAGAGGTAGTCACCGGAAATGGTCTTCCAACAATCTTGAAGGAGTTCCCAGAAATGCTTTGCACTTGTTGGCCCTTTTGCCTTCACTCTGCGGTCCAGCTCACCCCAAACCATCTTGATTGGGTTCAGGTCTGGTGACTGTGGAGGCCAGGTCATCTGGCGTAGCACCCCATCACTCTCCTTCTTAGTCAAATAGCCCTTACACAGCCTGGAGGTGTGTTTGGGGTCATTGTCCTGTTGAAAAATAAATGATGGTCCAACTAAACGCAAACCGGATGGAATAGCATGCCGCTGCAAGATTCTGTGGTAGCCATGCTGGTTCAGTATGTCTTCAATTTTGAATAAATCCCCAACAATATCACCAGCAAAGCACCCCCACACCATCACACCTCCTCCTACATGCTTCATGGTGGGAACCAGGCATGTACAGTCCATCTGTTCACCTTTTCTGCGTCGCACAAAGACACGGTGGTTGGAACAAAAGATCTCAAATTTGGACTCATCAGACCAAAGCACAGATTTCCACTGGTCTAATGTCCATTCCTTGTGTTCTTTAGTCCAAACAAGTCTCTTCTGCTTGTTGCCTGTCCTTAGCAGTGGTTTCCTAGCAGCTATTTTACCATGAAGGCCTGCTGCACAAAGTCTCCTCTTAACAGTTGTTGTAGAGATGTGTCTGCTGCTAGAACTCTGTGTGGCATTGACCTGGTCTCTAATCTGAGCTGCTGTAAACCTGAGATTTCTGAGGCTGGTGACTTGGATAAACTTATCCTCAGAAGCAGAGGTGACTCTTGGTCTTCCTTTCCTGGGGCGGTCCTCATGTGAGCCAGTTTCTTTGTAGCGCTTGATGGTTTTTGCAACTGCACTTGGAGACACTTTCAAAGTTTTCCCAATTTTTCGGACTTGCTGACCTTCATTTCTTAAAGTAATGATGGCAACTCGTTTTTCTTTACTTAGCTGCTTTTTTCTTGCCATAATACAAATTCTAACAGTCTATTCAGTAGAAGTATCAGCTGTGTATCCACCAGACTTCTGCACAACACAACTGATGGTCCCAACCCCATTTATAAGGCACACCTGTGAAGTGAAAACCATGTCCGATTACTACCTCTTTGAAGCTCATCAAGAGAATGCCAAGTGTGTGCAAAGCAGTCATCAAAGCAAAAGGTGGCTACTTTGAAGAACCTAGAATATAGGAAATAATGACATAATTTCAGTTGTTACACACATGTGTTAATTCATAGTTTTGATGCCTTCAGTGTGAATTTACAATTGTCATAGTCATCAAAATACAGAAAAATCTTTAAATGAGAAGGTGTGTCCAAACTTTTGGTCTGTACTGTGTATATATATATATATATATACACTGCTCAAAAAAATAAAGGGAACACTCAAATAACACATCCTAGATCTAAATGAATGAAATATTGTCACTGAATACTTTGTTCTGTACAAAGTTGAATGTGCTGTCCACATAATCACACAAAAATCATCAATGAAAATCAAATTTTTTAACCAATGGAGGCCTTGATTTGGAGAGACCCCCAAAATGAAAGTGGAAACAAGTCAAAATGAAAATCAAAGCAACACAAAATTAAAGTGGAAACAAGTCAAAATGATGCTCAGTGTTGTGTGTGGCCTCCACGTGCCTGTATGACCTCCCTACAACGCCTGGGCATGCTCCTGATGAGGTTGCGGATGTTCTCCTGAGAGATCTCCTCCCAGACCTGGACTAAAGCGTCCGTCAACTCCTGGACAGTCTGTGGTGCAATGTGACGTTGGTGGATGGAGCGAGACATGCGGTTCCAGATGTGCTCAATCGGATTCAGGTCTGGGGAACGGGCAGGCCAGTCCATAGCTTCAATGCCTTCATCTTACAGGAACTGCTGACACACTCCAGCCACATGATGTCTGGCATTTTCCTGCAATAGGAGGAACTCGGGGTCAACCGCACCAGCATATGGTCTCACAAGGGGTCTGAGAATCTCATCTCGGTACCTCGACACAGCCGGAGAGATAACTAAGCCTAAAGAGAGAAAGGAGAAAGCTAACTGCCCCGGAGTAGATTCCCCAAAGGAATAGGTAGCCCCCAAACATATATTGGCGGTGAGACAAGATGAAATAGAAACACAGGCAGAAAATAGAGCAAGCAAATGCTGGGGCCCAATCTGTCTAGATAGAACAGGACAGGAAAGAATACTGTCTGCAATCCAGCAAAAACTCTAAGAAAAACTCCAACCAGTCTGATATGCAAAAATACTCAGACCACAAAATCTCTCCCCCGCTAGATCAGAAATCTGGTGTAACTGGTAGCAAATAAGCGGATATTGATATAACAGGGAACTGAAAATACATAAACAATGGCAAATGAGAAACAGAGGCCAGCGCAGGCCCCTGCAGGGGAACCTGGCAGTACAAACTCCAGAAGGCCAGAAAACTGAGATCGATGAAAACAAATGCCACAGAAATAAACAGCAAATAACTTATCTGAAAGTTGCAGGACAAGCAGGAAGCAAGCTCACTTCCAAAAGAGACCTGGAAGCAACAAATCACCGGCGAGGATCATGGGAAGGTAGCTCACTTATATCTCCCCAGTCAGTCCCACCTGATTGCCACTCATCACCCCCAGGTGAAGGACTTCTGTTAGCCAAGGCAGCTTCATTACTATCAGCAGCCACCAGAGGGAGCACAAACTCAGAAGTCAGATCCAGAGTGTTCACAACAGTTTCCAACTTAATTTTGTCTTGTTTTGATTTTCATTTTGACTTGTTTCCACTTTCATTTTCATTTTCCACTCTCCAAATCCAGACCTCCATTGGTTCAAAAATTTGATTTCCATTGATGATTTTTGTGTGGTTTTGTTGTCAGCACATTCAACTTTGTACAGAACAAAGTATTCAATGAGAACATTTTATTCATTCAGATCTAGGATGTGTTATTTGAGTGTTCCCTTTATTTTTTTGAGCAGTGTTTATATATGTATATTCAGATGGCTTGTCTTTGTGATGTAACCTGGATTATTTTATCTAGTGCATGAATCACTAAAAGGTTCATTTGTTGCACTTTTTACCAGGTTACGGGTAGCTATGAGAGATGGGCGGGTCTGTTTACCCACATACCTCACATCTAGGTGTGGCTACAGCCTATATAATGGAGGCTGTTGTTTGGCACATGGTCTGTGTGTTGGGAGAGAGAAGGCCTCCTATATGTGTGTCTCCAGACTGAGCCTGAGTACTGGACATTACCCCAACCTGTGTGCCCTGGTGGAGAAGAGCCCTGCTGTGGACATTTATATTTTGTTTTGCCTGAACTTTTAAAGGAACGTGCCTCCTCTTTTCTTCCCGTCGCACAGTGAGTACAACCCTACAATTGGTGGTAGACATGCGGTCAGCATTCCCAGCAGAGATGTGAGACTTCTGCAGGAAGGACTGCATGTCCTGGGTTAAGTCTTTTGCAAGCCAGCAAGCATTGCCAGACAAAATGGAGGACCTGCTGAAATACCTTGTCCAGTCGCAGCAGCAACAGCAACAGCAAGATACCAACAGCGCTAATGGAATAAATGGCGCTATAAAAATCTATAATATAATAATAATAATAAAAATAATAACAGGCTGTAGTTACAGCAGATCCAGCATAGCCAGCAGGAGCAACGGCAGCAGATGCAGCTTTTGGCAACTGCCATCCAGGGCAGGACGAGCGCCCCAACCCCAGGTCCGGCTGATGATGCCCATGTCCGGAAGGCAGTAAGATGGGCTTTGCAGAAAATGACTCCTGGGGATGATGTTGAGGCCTTCCTGATGGTGTTTGAAAGGGTCGCCGAGAGGGAGAAACTACCATCAGAGCAGTGGGCGGAGATACTGGCGCCATACTTGACAGGAGAACCCCAGAAAGCATACTATGATTTAGCTTTGCAGGGCGCCAAAGAGTATGGCAAGCTAAAAACTGAGATTATTGCATGCTTGGGGGTGACAACGACTCTCAGGGCACAGCGGTTTCACCGTTAGGCGTATCACTGGGACACACCACCGTGCTCCCAAATGTTTGACCTGTTGCACCTGGTCCAGAAATAGCTGCAGCCAGAGTGTTATGCACTCGGTTGCAACAACTTTATCGTATAATGGATTTCTACCGAACACGGGGTCCGCGATGCAGTTTATAGTCACTGCTGCCGAACACCCCTAGAGTATGAGGGTCCAACTGACAACAGAAATCTAACATTAGATCTCTCCTGTGTTAATTCACACTAGGGGAGATGTAGAATTGGCACTATCTCCGTTAACGTCACGGGAGATGTGCTATCCACTGGCGTAGATGTAGCCCTGTTAATGGCACAGAAGCCACTTGCCAGTTATTAGGTTTGCACTATGTGCTGCAAGCTGGTATAGACGTAGCCCTGTTGACTGCACAGAAGCTGCGTGCCAGCCGCTAGGAAGTGCGTGCGATTAATGCAAGGCGTATGTGCTACCAGCCGGCGTGAGACCGGACTAAGCAACTCTCTGTTTAGCTTGCCAGGCGATGCCCAGGTTACGCGCCCCACAGTTTGCTCAGGGTGTATAGCTACCCTATATTCGTAGCAAGAATGTGCCACGTTAGCTACAGGTTACGCGCCCCGCAGTCTGCTCAGGGTGTATAGCTACCCTCTATTCGTAGCAAGACTGCGCCACATTGGCTACCTGCATAGCATTCATTAACCTGCCTGAAGGACCTGGGCTAATTAGCCGAGCTGACTCTGGCATCGGCAGGTCCCGGAGAGCGAAAGTTAGAGATCATGTGGAGCCCAGATTCTGGTACGTCACACATGAGCACTACCTATAGTATGATCTGACCGTGCCGCGCCGCAGACAGACAAGCTATTTAAGGGCTATGCTCCGCCCACAGCCATCTCATCAATCGCGTCATTGGTGACGTCATCCGTGACCAATCAGGCGGTGCCAGGTCAGAGATCAGCTGACATTAACCCCCAATCATGGCTTGCCACGTCACGGACATGCTCAGTGCAGGCATTTCTGGACTTAGGCTTACAACAGCCTTTTCCTGTTCTGTAACCTAGGTTTAAGGCTACTATGAACAAAGACCCAAGTAACTACTTGTGCCTCTCGGGTATTGGCTAGGCTTTGGGAACGATGACGAAGCTGAGCAGCATCTGCCTCAGCTGGATCTGAATGGGAGACCACAGACTCCTCGGATCCAGGTTCGGATCCCGCCGTCGTCCGATGCCTAACATTATCCCCCCTCTAACATCCCCCCACTTGACGCTCATATTCCTCAATGAGCAGGGGAGCATGAATATGTTCCACGGGTTCCCAAGTGTGATCCTCAGAACTGCGATCCCTCCAGTGTACCAAATAGAATTTTTTGCTCTGAACCACCTTAGACCCCACAATCGCCTCTACTTTGAAATCCTCACCCCCGGTGTCAGAAGCGTGTTGAGCTTCTGAGAATTTCGTCAGGCGAACGGGTTTCAGGAGTGACACATGGAATGTGTCATGTATCTTCAAGTGCCGAGGCAATTGCAGACAATACACCACGGGATTTACTTGGGCAAGAATTTTAAAAGGACCAATAAACCGAGGGCGAATTTAGCCGATTCCCCGCGACCTCTGATATTGTGAGCCGCGAGCCAGACCTGTTGCCCGGAGAGAATACGGGAGCTGGACGACGATGAGTGTCAGCCGACTGTCTCATCCCATTTTTGGAGGCCAACAATGCTTCCTGCGTCTGATCACAGATGTCCCGCACCTCCATAGCCCAATCTCTGACCCCAGGCTCCCCAGAGTTAACTGGCATAGGGACTGGCACACGTGGGTGCTGACCATTGTTGAAAAGGAAAGGAGTCTGACCTGTGGAATCCACCACTGCATTATTTAGAGCAAACTCTGCCCAAGGAAGCGTCTGATTAGTGCGTTCCACCAGGCCGTTAGCCTCCGGGTGATAGACAGTAGAGGGGTTCAGTTCAATACTACACAAATTACACAATTCTCTCCAAAACCGGGAGGTGAACTGAGGACCTCGGTCACAAACAATCCTATCAGGCATACCATGAAGACTGAAAACGTGACGGATAAATAATGATGCCAGAACCCGGGAAGAAGGAACCCTGGGAAGGGGTACCAGGTGAACCATCTTAGAAAAATGGTCAGAAACCACCCATATGGTCGTATTACCCCGTGACTTAGGTAACTCAACCACGAATTCCATCCCAATCAGTTCCCAAGGTCTATCCGCCACGGGTAACAGATTTAGAAGACCTGCCGGACTCTGATGAGATGGTTTATTTCTTGTGCAGGAGATACATGCTTGGACGTATTCTTTAACGTCCTGGGGCAACCGAGGCCAGCAATAAGAGCGATGGAGGAACTCAGTGGTGCGTTTGATTCCAAAATGACCTCCGATCTTAGAGACATGTGCCCATGAGAGCACCTCATTCTGTAGATTAGGAGGAACAGATGTCTTCCCGGGTGGAACCTGGTCTAGAGTCACCGGTGCCACCGTTCGCATACTCTCAGGAGGGACGATAAGTCTGGGCTCGTCATTGTCCTCCATCGTATCCATAGACCGAGATAGAGCATCCGCCCGAGGATTCTTCTCCCCTTTTAGAAAGTTGATGGTAAAATTGAATCGGGCAAAAAAAGAGAGACCACTGAGCCTGCCTCGGGTTGAGATGCTGCGCCGTC
Source organism: Oophaga sylvatica (assembly GCA_033576555.1). Taxonomy (NCBI): domain Eukaryota; kingdom Metazoa; phylum Chordata; class Amphibia; order Anura; family Dendrobatidae; genus Oophaga; species Oophaga sylvatica. Next base: position 179,731,810 of record JARQOD010000001.1, on the reverse strand, counting down.
TGCAGGTACGAGAGATTCTTATGGTCGGAGTACACCACAAACGGTTGTTTAGCTCCCTCCAAAAGATAACTCCATTCAACAAAAGCCAATTTTATGGCGAGTAATTCTTTATCCCCAATAATATAATTCCTCTCCCCTGGAGAAAAGGTCTTGGAGAAGAAAAAACATGGTCGTCGCCGACCCTGCCCATTCTTTTGAGAAAGGACAGCACCTGCTCCTACAGAGGAGGCATCGACCTCCAGAAAAAATGGTGTCATGTATAGTGTACAGTTCCTATAGCGTCTTGTGCTTGGGTGCGAGGAAAACACAGGAGACATAGGTTGATATGAAATGACTTGTATTACTTCATACAAGCATGCTGAAAAGTTCACACAGTTTGCAGGAACAGCGACAGGAGACACAGCAGGCCAGAGTAACTTCAAGCACTACAATAAATCTCCAAAGCAGGTTCAGGATCTCTTCTCTGTACCGTAATTCCTCTGCAAACATGGATTCACCAAACAGCAGGTTTCCAGAGTCCAAAAGTGTTCCAAGGTTCCTCAGTAGGGAATAGCTGGAGTACAAGTCCAAGGCTTCCAGGAGTCAGGTCACAGACTGACTGAGGCTTGATTCAGGAGCACTGATTGTTCAGCTGAGGCTGCTTAAGAAGCAAGAGGGAAGAATCAGGGCGGGAACATGAAAACTGGAAACTCCATATTAACTGAGGGCAAGAGCTGCAGAAAGACAGAAAGCAAAATGGCCGACGAAAAACTGAGTTTCAAGGAACATGTCAACAGAGACAAAGAACCTTACATTACTCCCCCCTTAGGGACAACCTCCGGATGACCTCAGACCAGGCTTGTCAGGGTACCTCTGATGAAACTGGCGGAGCAGGTGAGGAGCATTTACATTATTGACTGGTTCCCATGAGTTGTCCTCCACTGGGTAGCCCTGCCATTTAATCAAATATTGCAACTGATTTCTTTACAACCTGGAATCTAGAATCCTTTCCACCATAAATTCTTCCTGACCATCGACCAGCACTGGGTCAGGGCAAGGAGAAGAACGTCCAGGAAACGTATTGGGTGTTGCAGCCTTTAGTAGGGATACATGAAAGACAGGGTGGATTCTCATAGTTCTGGGCAGTTGAAGACGACAAGCAACAGCACTTATAATATTATTGATCTTATAAGGTCCAATGTACTTATGTCCCAATTTAGACGATGGAATCTTTAATTTAAGATTTCTGGTTGACAGCCAGACCAAATCTCCTACCTTGAAAGCTGGTGCAGGTTTACGAAATTTATCTGCTGCTTTCTTGTACCTTTCCTGAGCCAATTCTAGATTTTCCTTTAGAAGATCCATATTCTTTTGTAAAGAAGTGATTCTTTCAGCCACTGCCGGCAAGGGCGTATCTATGGGAAATCGAGGAAGAATGTTAGGATGATAACCTAGATTGGAGTAAAAAGGAGACTGCTTAGTGGAGGCGCTCTGAGAGTTGTTATAAGAGAACTCAGCCAGTGGAAGTAGATCCACCCAATCATCCTGTAGGTGGCAGATAAAACAGCGGAGATACTGCTCCAGGGTCTGATTGGTTCGTTCTGTCTGTCCATTAGTCTGGGGATGAAAAGCAGAAGAAAGGTTTACTTTAATGTCCAATGCTGCACAGAAATTTTGCCAAAACCTTGAAGTGAATTGCACCCCTCGATCCGAAATGACCTCATCCGGTACTCCATGTAAGCGAAACACATTCTTAATCATCAAGTCTGATGTCTGTTTTGCAGTGGGTAAGCCGACACAAGGGATAAAATGAGCTGCCTTTGTTAGACGGTCAACCACCACTAGAATGGTGTTCTTCCCTTGAGAGGTTGGTAACTCCACAATGAAGTCCATAGAAATGGATCCCCACGGGCGGGACGGGGTGGGAAGAGGTTGCAACAGACCAGTTGGTGAGGAGCGAGGTGTTTTGCATCTTGCACAGACTTCACATGAAGTGACATAGTTTAAGACATCTTTCCTGTAAGTGGGCCACCAAAAGAAACGAGAAAGAAATTCTTGTGTCTTTAGAATTCCCCTATGCCCGGCTATCTTGGAATCGTGGATGAGTTGCAATACTCTCAATCTGACTGTTTCAGGTATATACAGACGTTGTCCCTGAATCCACACACCATTCTTAAAGACAAGACTTACGTCCCTTGGGGGTTGAGCCAACAAAGAATCCGCATGGTATGCTTCCTTGATGTCCTTAAGTAGGTCTTGATTATGAATCACTCCCAGGAATCTAGAGTCAGGAAGAATAGTCTTAGGAGGAGTAAGTGGACGTGTCTCTGTTGAATGAATCCTAGAGAGTGCATCAGCCTTTCCATTGCGCGATCCTGGTCTATAAGAAATGACAAAATTAAATTGGTTTAGTAAAAGATTCCAGCGAGCCTGGCGAGGAGTCAGGCACTTAGCCGACCTGATAAATTCAAGGTTACGATGGTCTGTCAGGACGACTATATGCTGTGCAGCACCCTGAAGAAGGTGTCTCCATTCCTTGAAGGCGGCAATAATGGCCAACAATTCTCTATTGCCCACATCGTAGTTCCTCTCAGCCGAAGACAACTGCTGGGAAAAGAAGGCACAGGGATGCAAGACATACTTCTCACCTGTTCTCTGAGAGAGTATAGCTCCAACGGCACAGTCTGAAGCATCCACCTCTATTATGAAGGCAAGCTCGGGGTTGGGATGTACTAAGATAGGTGCGGTGGTAAATTTATCCTTTAAACAGGAAAATGCTTCCTGAGCTTGCGGGGTCCAGGAGAACCTAGACTGTTTCCGGGTAAGTTGGGTGATAGGTGACACTACCTCAGAAAAATTCTTAATGAAACGTCTATAGAAGTTGGCAAACCCGATGAAACGCTGCACCTCCTTCACATTTCTAGGAATTGGCCAATCCTTGATGGCTTGGGTCTTGCTTCCATCCATACTAATCCCTTGCATAGATAGTACATACCCCAGAAATTGAATTTCGGTCCTATGGAATTCACATTTTTCAAGTTTGATGTAGAGATGGTTTTGTCTTAGGCGTTCTAAGACCATTCTCACATGTCCATGATGTTCCTCTGTGGAGTTAGAAAAAATTAGAATATCATCCAGATAAATCACCACAAATGTATCTAGGAGATCCCTGAAGATATCATTCACGAAGTGTTGGAAAGTGGCTGGGGCGGTACTCAGACCAAAAGGCATAACTAGATATTCAAAGTGTCCATAGCGTGACCTGAAAGCAGTCTTCCATTCATCCCCAGGTCTAATACGGACCAAGTTATAGGCCCCACGGAGATCCAATTTAGAGAAAATTTTGGCATGCCGCACTCTCTCCAACAACTCAGGGATTAAAGGCAATGGATAACGGTTTCTAATAGTAACCTTATTGAGTTCCCTATAGTCTATGCAGGGTCTCAGAGATCCATCTTTCTTCTTCACAAAGAAGATGGGTGCACCTGCGGGAGATGAAGAGGGGCGTATGAAGCCCTTGGCTAAATTTTCGTCTATATAATCCTTCAAAGCTTTTAGCTCGGGCCCCGCTAGGGGGTAGATCTTACCAAAAGGTATCTCGGCTCCAGGCAATAATTCAATTGGACAATCATATGGACGGTGAGGAGGAAGCTGATCAGCGTTCTTCTTGTCACATAAATCCACATAGTCCTGGTATACAGCTGGTATTTCAGGGACTGACATGGTTCCTTTAGGAACAGAGCAAGCTGAAACTCCTTGACTCATCTGTTTCTCCGGAAAGTGTAGTTCCTTGGTCTCCCAGTTAATCGTAGGATTCTGCGCCTGCAGCCATGGTAGCCCTAGAATAATGGGAAAGTGGGGAGAAGAGATAAGCAAAAAAGACATTTTCTCCTGATGATCTTTGCCCATAAGGACCCTCAAAGGCTCTGTTTCTTGATCCAATGGTCCAGAAGTCAGTAGAGAGCCATCCACAGTCTCCATCTGTACTGGAGTAGCCTTCTTCACTGAACGTATCCCCTGTTTCAGAGCAAAGGAGATATCCATGAAATTTCCACTTGCTCCTGAGTCGATCATAGCAGAGCTAGACACCCAGACTGAGTCAACCCAGAGTTTGATGGAAAGGAAGCAATGAGAATTGTTTCTTTTACAACTCAGCTGGGACACCGCTGAGGAAACTTGAAAAATTGCAGCATTTATACCGTCATCGTCCCCAGAACTAACAGAGTTTAAGTCTGAGAAATCAAGATCTCTTGCAGCAGATCTCTCTGGAGCCTGAGGCTCGGACATGACAGAGCTCCTCTCGCAACACTCACAGTGAATAACTGCTGCAGTAGTCTTACGAGAACGGCTGGGGCAGTTTATAATGAAGTGCCCTGACTTACCACAGTAGAAACATAGATTTTCCTTTATACGATGTTCTTTGCGTGCATCACTAACCCGTCTTTGTAAAGAGTCCACCTGCATGGGTTCAGGTTCTGGTTCCCTTGTGATCCTACTCAAAGGTTCCTTAGCTGAGGAGGGAGGTAGTAAAAGGTTAGTGCGATTATTTTCGAACCATCTCTCTTGTCTGCGTTCAGTCAGACGAGCATCAATACGGATACAATAGTTAATAAAGTCACCTAACGCAGTGGGAGGGTCGGCACGAGCAAGTTCATCCTTAATCAGTGGAGACAACCCTTTCCGAAAAATAGATTTTTTAGCGGAAGTGTCCCAAGTGGTATCAAGAGCCCATCTCCTGAAATCCAAGGCATATTCGGCTACTGAACGCTTACCTTGGCGCAAAGTTAACATAGCTGCTTCAGCTGTTGCACCTCGATTGGGGTCATCAAACACCTGCCCCATGGCTGAAATAAAAGCATCAAGGTGATTCAAACAATCATCCTCAGTCTCAATCAGAGGGTTTGCCCACATCAAAGCCTTATTGGTAAGCAACATGATTATAGTAAGCACTTTGGATCGTTCAGTGGGAAATTGTGAAGCATGTGCAGAGAAAAATAAATTGCATTGATTAATAAATCCCCTGAATTTCTCACGTTCACCGCCAAAACGAAAAGGAGGTAATTTGGGGATCCCAGAACTCGGGGGTTTTTGGCAGGAGGGCCCGGGTCGTTCCTCTAGAGCCTCAATCCTGGCTCCAAATTCCGGGTATCTGTCCAAAAACTGCAAAATTTTGATTTGTAGGTCCGTAGGGTTGCAAAACGGTTTTTTTAAAACTGAACACTTAAAGGATTGTATCTCACTCCGCAAAGTTCCTTAGGGCCTCCACTTCAATCTTTTTTAAAGGGAGAAGTGCTGGAAGAGGAAAAGGAAAAAAAAAAACAAAAAAAACAATTGGTTTACCTGGAAACCCCCCAGAGTAAAATTTTAAGGGAAAACGCTCACCTGAAGGGGTTGTGAGAATCACAACCCCGTCATCACTAAGGTATTTAAAAGGGCATTGATACCCCATCACAGCGACACGGCTTTCCCAGACCCACGACACTAAAAATTGTTCCTGAACTTGTCGTATATTACAGTTCCTTTTCGCTTGGTTTGGGGGTGCGAGGAAAACACAGGAGACATGGGTTTTATATGAAATACTTGTATTACTCATACAAGCAGCGAAAATTCACACAGTTTGCAGGAACAGCGACAGGAGACACAGCAGGCCAGAGTAACTTCAAGCACTACAATAAATCTCCCAAAGCGGTTCAGGGTCTCTTCTCTAAAACCCTAATTCCCTCTGCAAACATGGATTCACCAAACACAGGTTTCCAGAGTCCAAAAGGTTTTCCAAGGTTCCCCTTGGGAATAGCTGGAGTACAATCCAAGGGTTCCCGGAGTCAGGTCACAGACTGACTGGGCTTGATTCAGGAGCACTGATTGTTCTCTGAGGTGCTTTTAAAAAGCAAGGGGAAGAATCAGGGGGGGAAAAAAGAAAACTGGAAAAACCCCTATTAACGAGGGGGAAAAGGGTGCAAAAAACAGAAAGCAAAATGCCGGAAAACTGAGTTTCAAGGAACATTCAACGAGACAAAGAACCTTCAAGGGTTATTGAATCTGGCCCTTTTGGACGGGGGCTTTCGAAAAACAAAACTTGATCCCCCCGGGAAAACCCCCAGTGTCTCTTTAGACCATTTTTGGGGTTTGCACCTTCTTGGGGGCCGGCCAAAGGGAAAACCCGTGGGGGGAAAAAAGCGGTAAAAAATTTCCGATAATAAATAATAAAACCCCCAAAAAGCGCTATACCGCCTTCAGGAAGGGGTTCCTGCCAATTCTGTACGGGTACCATTTTTGGGGATCCTGGGCCCAAACCTTTCTGGATCAAATGTACCCCAAGAATTTAAAGACTCTTGTTCGAACTGGGATTTTACGCTTGCAATGCAGGAATTTGCGCGCAAAAAGTTCAAAAACTCCCGCAACTCCTCTCTGTGTGTGGAAGGTCTGGGGAAAAAAGGGTTTTTA
>JARQOD010000001.1:179697340-179725287 GCA_033576555.1 Oophaga sylvatica | reverse complement strand
TGAACGCGCGGTCAATCCGGATGTGTTCATGGAACACATCCGGAATGACCGCAGGGCTACATAGGCCTGTGTTATTTCCCTTACGGCGACGCAAGTCCGTAAACGCAGGTCTTCCGCCTGCGTGTTTGTAAGCATAGTGGAGACGGGATTTCTTGAAATCCCCTCCACTATGCTGTAACAGCTGGACGCTGCGTGTTTGACGCTGCGCCAACGCACAGCGTCAAACACGCAGCAATTCTTGACTGTTTCCTGACCGTGGAAATATACCCTTAGAGTTCCTCTATGTTGGAATGGCCAGCATAGCACCAATCAATGAGTAAATTAATAAATGTCTCTGCTCCATCTTCTGTGTTTGACTTTCTGCATGTGTTTGGATTATGCGAGTCCCAATCATACAGATTCTTACTAACAGTCTTCATACACATTGCGTTTTTGCAGCGTTTTTTAATGCGAATTTTTTATGCAACTTTTCAGCTGCATTTCACAGTACCAGCAAACTCTATCAGATTTCAGAAATCTCATGCACACAGCTTGTTTTTTTTGTCCTCAGTATTTTGTGCAAAACCTGAGGTTTTGCAGAACGGAGCATGTCACTTCTTTCAGCGTGTTTTCAGCATTTTTCACCTAAACCAATGGTGGTGCAAAAAACACTGAAAAAAGGCAGGTATCAGTTTTTCCTGCCTTTTTTCTGCCAAAACCTGATGAAGTAGAATCCGAGGTTTTTTGTTTTTTTTTGCAATAAACTTTATCAGCACAAGAGATAAATATACCCTGACAAAAATGTTGCAACAAAAACTAAGCAAAACCTACTTTACTGAGGCAAGTTTCTTACTGCCTAGAGAGCAGGTTTTGCCTTAGGAAAAAAAATGCATCAAAAACACAACGTGTGAACATAGCCTAAGATGTTATAAGGTCTTGTACATATTGTAACTTTCTATACTTTTTTAAAGCTCTGAAAAATTATGGAATAATTATTGAGTCAATTTTATTGTAACATGGTATGATACGATATGATACGATACACTTTATTGATCCCGGGGGGAAATTACAGTATTACAGCAGCAATACTAACAGCAGTACATAAAATATTAGGACACAAATCTTGCACAGGTATACCAACATTATGTAATAAATAAATAATAAAAGTGTGTAGTTCAGGTGTATATAAGACAATGTTAATTGACATTAGTACACCAGCCATCAGTCATTATTTTCTACCACCCTTAGGAAATTATTATACATCCCCATAGCAGTAGGTACAAACGATTTCCTGAATTTCTCCTTCTTGCACCTTAGTAGGATTAGACGGCTGCTGAATGTGCTCTTCTGCTTCAAGAACAGCTCGTATAGGGGGTGTGTATTATTGTTCATTATAGCCCTACACTTCTTCTGAATTCTATCCTCCAATACCTCCTCAAAAGAGTCCAGATAGAGGCCAACAGCCGCACTTGCCTTCTTGATAAATTTGTTGAGCTTATTAGCATCAGCTACTCGCACACTACTGCCCCAGCAAATGATAGCAAAAAAGATGGCGCTTGCTACAACGGACTGGTAGAACATCTCCAGCATTTTACTGCACACATTGAACGACCTGAGCTTCCGCAGAAAGTACAGTCTGCTCATTCCCTTCTTGTAAACCTTTTCTGTATGATACCTTCAATCGAGTTTACTGTCAAGGTGAACCCCCAAATATTTGTAGCTGTCATAAATAATAATATTATTCATACTGGCATAAATAATATGCTATGCTAAATTCTTTGACATGTGCCTGTATTTTTTTAATGATAACACATTTCTACCAAAAATGTTTAATAGGAGGATTTGTCTTCTGTGTACTGTAGCTCTTGGCAAAGATAATCTAGGTGGAGTTAAGGCCTCACACACAGTGTTTTTTCAGTGTGTTCTCTAGTGAAAATAAGCTGTGTTTTACAGTACCAGTAAAACCTATGAGATTTCGGAAATCTTTTCTTAACTGAATTTGAGAACTGCAGCATTTTTTTAAATCTGCACTATGTAAATCCTTTCAACATTTTTTTTCACCCATAGAAAACAATGAAAAAGTGCGAAAACACACTGTAAAAAATGCAGCAAACAGGCTTTGCTGCATTTTTGCAGTGTTTTTTGCTGCGTTTTTTGGTGAATTTGGTGAACTTTATTAAATATCTACTGTGGATAAAACACATATGTAATCCACACCAATAAATGCTGCAAAAATAGCAAATCCTGCATTCTGATATGCAAATGAGTCTAAAGAGCTATTTGTAGATCTGAAGCCTCTGTCACTCCAGCTCCGCCTCCTCCTACTTGACTGATTGCTCCTTTGCCTGAAGTCTCATACTATAGAGGCTGGAGGAGGCAGGGCTGGGTGAGCAATAGAGTCCGAGTGACAGAGCTTTCAGATCTCTTCAGCTATATATGCATATAAATGCAAATGTTGATTTCTCAGGAATGGACTGGCCATGTACAGTAAATGTATTGCTGGACTTGTCTTTCAAAGAGCTACATGTGTATATATATATAGTTTGGGGAGTCAAACGGACATCAAAGGAAAACATTTTGATAAATATTTAAGAGTTAAGGTACTGCCACACTACACAATCCCGCTAGCGATCTCGTTAGCGTCGCATACTAATGAGATCGCTAGCGGGATTGTTTCTATATCGCTAGTAGCTACCTAACTTAGCGATGTCGTTAAGGACGCTATCGCGGTTAGCGATCTCCTTAACGACTTTAGCAGTACAAAAGTACCGCTAAATCGCTAAGAAAAGGTGCCACACTAGCGATATATACTTACCCAGCGGGAGCGCCGGCGATAAAATAGGGTCCGGAACGATTCCAGCGACGAGCGAGATCACAGCAGGAAGCTCGTCGCTGGCAGATGCCGCACACAACAACATCGCTAACGGGATCGCTAAATAGTGACGTTTTTTAGCGATCCCGTTAGCGATGTTGTTTAGTGTGGCATACCCTTTAGTAAAACAAAACAAGTTATCCCTTATCAAGTATGTACAACATGATGATCACTTTGTATGTGTCTGCTGAGACCTTCAGTGAGGGAGACTCTGGAACTTGAGAACAAAGTTCTGGGGACTTACCCCGAGTGAAGCAGAAGTGCATATGCTCCATTCATTGCCTATGGTACTGCTGAGTACAGCACTCTGCTATTTTCGGCAGTCTTATAGACAATCAATCTAGCAGAGAGCGAGCATGTTCACCTCTACTTCATTCATTGTCTACGAGACTGCTGTGTGCAGCTCCCAGCTATTTCCAGCAGAGTTCGAACATGCACTCCTCCGATCCATTCAAGATGGGGCTGCAGAGCCCCCTTGTCAGAGTTCCATAGCTCCGATCTCTGGATCACAGGAGGTTCCAGTGGTCAGACCTCTAGTGACCTTTTCCAGAATTACACCAAAAACTGTCATCAGCAGTTTTTTCACACAAAGACACATTGAATTCTAATTTGTAACAACTAGATCCTGATCTAAAGAGGTGACAAGTAAGTTTCATCTAATCCTATTTTTAAGCAAAATCCAATTCATATTGCAGGTTTAAATAAATTGTCTTAAAATATTCTGGGCTTAAATCAATATTAATATAACGATGCCAGTGGTCCTAGCAATGTAATTTTTATAACTATTAGGGTGCCTGAATACAGTGGATGTGGATTTTTCATAGTATATCTGCGGCATTTTCGTGGATATTGTTGAAAATTTCACCCAATACATTGCAAATCCGCAATCAGTTCCACACAAAGGCCCCAACTTATCAAAGTGTTGGTGCCAGATTATTGAACACTTACAAACCTTTTGGGCAGCTCGAAGTTGCGCAAACACTTTGTGACTTTTGGTGTTTTCACGCCAGTTTAGGCTAGCTTGGCCAAAGCTGGTGGAGCATTGACAGAGCATTGCCAAACCCCACCCAATAACTGTATAAAAAGTTGTGGCATAGCATGCATTATAATTGCTACTCCAGTTCCTGACTGGAGTAACATTTCTGGTGAGGCACCCAGAGACACACGCCATTGATGAGATGCGCCTAATTCATACACAATGTGTAGATTAGATTTTTAAATTCTGCTTTACTCAGCAGATGCTGTAATGCATTGACAATAAATCGTAATATCTACATTTGAAGGGTAAATGCACACTTTGTGGATTTGGGTTGAATCTTCCTTGCGGATTTACATGGAGAAAATCAGCTCCAAATCCACAGTGTGCATGTACCCTTGTAATGTAGAGGGTTCACTTTATTAATTAAACACTCGGTTTTACAAATAGACAGCTGTGTCCTCTGACACACTCATCCTAATGTATAAAATACATGCTTGTTTTTGTCTTTTATAGGCTACTATGAAGAAGCATACAGGAATCAGTTGGCTCTGGCCCAGTATTTTAAGAAGCTGGATGACCATTGGCTTTCAAACCATTTTTATGAATGTTGCTTCCAGACATCGAAAAAAATTAAAATTGATGGAGGGAGAAAAGAAGCTGAGGCCCATGCAAACCTTGCCATGGTAGCTGAAGAACATGGTAAGAAAATTATTTAAAAACATTCTATAAAAAAATAGATGCTGTCCCTGGTAATCTGTGAGTCCACATGTAATATATGTGTAGACTCGGTGCCGGATTACCAGTTAGTCAAATTTACATTCAGCCTGTTGACCCGGCCAGCTGACATTGGAGGGCAGATGGAGCAACGGAGCTCTGATGTAGACATCACAGCAAGTGGCAATGAAATGATGTTTCAGCTGTTGTCAGGTATATTAGAGAAACCAAGAGTAGTAGAGGAGGCGCATCTATACCATCGGGCATGGCAATTGTCTGGTTGGCCAGAACATGGAGTGGCATGGAGGAGAGGTAAGTGGCCACGAGTTCTCAGAGATTTTAGATCATAACAGAACATTCATGAGTAGAACCTTCGGGAACACAGACGAGTATATATAGACCTACACCCAGGGTTGACGTTCTACATTTTAATTGGTGTATTTAAACTGTAATTAGTAAATTTAAAAATGTATTAGGAAATAATGTGCTGAAGGGACCCCAAAATTACAACTTGGGCCTCCTCAGGGCATAATTCAGCACTGTATACAGTTCTAGTCATGATGCAGCCACACTTTATAGTTTATGTATCATCTGCTGTAATTGTTGTATCATTATTGGTTATATCCCAGAATACTGCTGAAAACACACAAGTTACATCATTTTTAAAAGTTTTTTTTTAGGTGTACAAGGTACAAATACTGAAGATCATGAATCCTACATTAAAGACTGAATATATGAATTTTTAGTATCAAATTTGAGAAAAATCAGTCCTCTTTAGAGTCAGGATGAGAAACTATATTACTCATCAGGTTAGCTCAGTTGGTTTGGCTTCCATTAGTTTTGACATCATGTATAATTTTTGAGAAGAGAGTTTGTGCGAATCGATGCACACTTTTCATTACATCGGACACGACAGTGGTGTTGTTGCCATTGGACAGGAGAGGGAGTACTGCATCTTGCCTGTCAGGTCGCGACTCTTCTTTTGATTAGTCGCCCTGGTGAAAGTCGTCATTGCAGTGTGATGCTCAAATAACATTGCGCCGGGTAATCAAAAGAAGACAAGTTAAAGCGATGGACAACATATATAAAATGCCGAGGTAAATCATTATTGCTATTGTCATAAGAATGCAAATTACCGTACTATAACTCTTCTTCTATGCCTGATGAAGAGACCTGAGTAGTCTTGGAAGCTTGCAATTTGTTACCATCTTTTCAGTTAGCCATTCAAAGGTATCAACCACTGAAGACTCTCAATTCCTAATATTTTTGTAAAAATGCAAGTAATATGATTATAGCACATTGCATTTTATATTAGTTCCACCGATACCTTTTATTTTTCTGCCATAACTAACTTCTCCTTAGGAATACCAAATCCTTTATCTTTTGCTTTTTTACTTATTTAAGAAAGGTTTGCAGTCTTTCTTAAATGTTTTATAATGTTCTCAGTGTTTTCAATTACATTATAATTTGTGCTTTTCTCAGGTACTCCTGATATAGAAACATGTACTTCCTTCTTAGATGTCAGCTACAGCTTTGAGCTCCCAAAAAGAAATCTAAATGGCCTAAAGATACTTTAAAATTAGTCAGAATGAGAAAATCATCACTTTGAACTTGAGTCTTTGGCCAGAAGTATGAACAGAAACTTGACCCTTAGATGTTCTTTTTTTACCTGGTTATCCTATGGAATTACATTAATGTTATACATTATAAATAGATACCGTTGAAACCAGAAGTTTACATACACTATATAAAAGTCACATATGCATGTTTTTCTCAATGTCTAACATGAAATCAGAATAAACCTTCCCCATTTTAGGTCAATTAGGATTACTATAATTATTAATATTTGTCAAATGCCAGAATAATGAGAGAGAGAATGTTTAAGGCATTTTTGTTACTTACTACAAAGTCAAAAGTTTACATACACTAAGATTACTATGCCTTTAAACAATTATGGACTGCCCATATGATGATGTCATCTGTTTGGAAGCTTCTGATAGGTTTTTTGGCAACATCTGAGTTAATTAGAGATACACCTGTGGATGTATTTTAATACACACCTGAAACACACTGCTTCTTTGTGTACCATCATGGGAAAGTCTAAAGAAATCAGTCAAGCCCTTTGTTACCATTTTGGCATTATGCTTCGGGTCATTATCCATTTGGAAGACCCGTTTCCCCCCAAGCTTTAACTTCCTGGCTGATCTCTTGAGATGTTGCTTCACTATTGCCACATAATCTTCTTTTCTCATGATGCCATCTATTTTGTGAAGTGCATCAGTCTTTCCTGCAGCAAAGCAACCCCACAACATGATGCTGCCACCCCGTGTTTCACAGTTGGGATGGTGTTCTTAGGCTTCTAAGTTTCTCCCTTTTTCCTCCAAACGTAATGATAGTCATTATTCCCAAAAAGTTCAATTTTCGTTTCATCAGACCACAAGACATGTCTCCAAAAATTAAGGTCTTTGTTCCTGTGTGCATTTGCAAACATTAATCTGGCTTTTTGTGTTTCTTTTGGAGTACTGGCTTCTTCCTGGCAGAGTGGCCTTTCAGCTCATGTTGACACAGTACTCGTTTCACTGTGGATATTGACATAATCTTACCAGATTCCGCCATCATCTCCACAAGGTCTTTTGCTTTTGTCCTTGGGTTGATATGCACATGTCGGACCAAAGCACATTCATTTCTGGGACGCAGAACCCATCTCCTTCCTGAGTGGTATGATGGCTGGACATTCCCGTCTTGTTTTTACTTGCATATAATTGTTTGTACAGATGAACGAGACACCTTCAGGTATCTTGAAACAGCAGAAATTCGCCAATTTGCATATTACACTCAGGGAAATCATCTAGAGTTGTAGTGACTATTTTGACCCCACTTGCGTTCTTCGGAAATTAGTGCACAATTGATGTTGCAGAGTGAAAATTGCAAATATGCAATTTTAGTTCCCAATACATAGTTCCCAGATTGTGTTTCCCGAGACTTGTGCTACATTGATTGTTAAAAGGGTTATACAGGACCTAACAATTGACAACTCATCTCAGTATAAGATTAGTGGGAGTCCGACACTCTCAAGATCAGCAGAAACATCTCCAGCAGTGACTGGAATGAATGCTTCTGGACACTGTTGGGTACATATGCTCTGGAGGGATGCGCCCGTCAGTGTACACTGTATGGATGGACCCTGAAGCATCAGTCCACCATAGAGACACACTGTCGAGAGGCATATATCGCATGGTGTACATCTGTTTGTGTTAGAACCCTCTTGTTAGGTTTTGTTTCACTTTGCTGGTCACATGACCTTTTTACCCTATTTGGTCTGGTTCCGCCCTTCTGGCCTTGCTGGACTTCATTGTATTATCTACTCTTAAGCTAGCCGGGTGCTTAGGTGCCTTACTCTGTCAGTTTTGCCAGATCTTAGTATCTCTTAGTATTTGTTTTCTGTTTTATTTTCCCTGCTACACTTTCTGTTAGGAGGTGTCCACCTTTTCACCCAGTCCCTAGATCTTGTAGGGATTCCTCCCTCGCAACTATAGGTCTTCATTCAGACTAGCTGAGGACTTTAGCGGGTCTGGTCGCAGGATCAGGTTCCCCGTTACATCGTAGGGATCCAGCTCAGTCCTATTGTAGGGACAGAATTCCCACCTTTCCTTAGTGCTTGTAGCAGATCATAACAGTAAGTCCAGCCAAAAGAAAAAAAAATAAATCTCTAAGGAAAGATTTTCTGTTTTCCATCATGGTGTCGGTTCAGGATTTGGATCAGCGCCTGCAGGGACTTTCTCTGGAGGTGGCTGAGATAAAGCAACACGTGAGTAGTTGTTCTGGAGCACATTTCGTGGAGCCAAAGGTACGTTTGCCTGATTTATTTTTTGGTGAACAACAAGATTTTTTTTCTTTTAAAAATGCTTGCTTGTTGTATTTCCGTTTGAGACCCAGATCCTCTGGTGAGGAATCACAGCGCATAGGGTTCATAATGTCACTTTTGCGCAAAGAACCTCAGGATTGGGCCTTTTCTCTGCAGCCTAGTGATCCATGCTTTAGATCAGTGGATAGTTTTTTTTCTGCTTTGGGGTTGTTATATGACGATCCAGATCGTGTTTCATCAGCTGAGACAGAATTGAGACGTTTGAGACAGGGATCAGGTAATGTGGAGAAATATTGTACTCACTTCAGAAGGTGGTCCACACAGGTGGGCTGGAACGATTCAGCTTTGAAAAGTTTATTTCTTGCAGGGTTAAGTGAAAGGGTTAAAGATTTGCTGATTGCTTATCCTATACCTGGTAACTTGCAAGAGGCTATGCAATTAGCCATACGGGTGGATAGGAGACTGCGTGCAAGGGTTAATGAGAGTAAATCTGCCTTGTCAGCTCCAAGTTTGGAGAAGGAATGTACTGACATTGCAGAGCCGATGGAAATTGGAGCAATGACACTTCACTCTTGGGAAAAAGAACGCAGATTTGCTAAGGGCTTGTGTTTCTACTGTGGTAAATCAGAGCATTTTATTAAGAACTGTGTGCTTCGAATGAATAAAGAGAGAAAAAAAAATGAGGTCAGTTTCGCCCGTATAGCTTGTTTAAACAATAAAGGTGTCTTTCTTTCTGCTACCACTGCTGTTGAGGAGGAATTAATGGAGTTTCGGGTATTTGTGGATTGTGGTTCAACTCTCAATGTGATTGATGGGAAATTTTTGGAAAAACTAAAATTAAAACCCAAACTTCTGTCTTCCCCTATTAATGTGGTGTCTGTGGATGGTTCTCACTTGAAAAATGTTACTCACCATATCTGTGAATTTCCTCTTACTATTAATAGTGTTCATCAAGAGAATTTGGATTTGGTGGTTTTGAATAATTTGCCCTCACCGGTGATTTTGGGGTTACCCTGGTTAAAATTGCACAATCCGGTACTGGATTGGTCTACCAATGAAATTAAGTCCTGGAGTCCCAATTGTTATGAAAAGTGTTGTAACGGGCGTATTGCTGCTGTAGTTAAGGGGAGTTACCTGTACCTATTCAGGATTTTTGGAAAGTTTTTTCTGATAAAGAATCGCAGGTATTGCCTCCTCATAGAGATTATGATTGTGCAATTGAATTTGTCCCTGGAGCGACTCTTCCTAAAAGTCACTTATTTAATTTGACTATTCCTGAGAGAAAGACTTTGGAGGAATACATACAGACAAGTTTGGCCGCCGGTCACATTAGGCCTTCCAAGTCTCCTGTGGCGGTTGGATTTTTTTTTGTTAAAAAAAAGGACGGCGGTTTAAGGCCTTGTCTAGACTTTCGTGAGATTAATAAGATTACTGTACGCAATCCTTACCCACTGCCATTGATTCCTGATTTGTTTAACCAGTTAGTGGGGGCCAAGTGGTTCTCGAAAATTGATCTTCGAGGGGCATACAATTTGTTGCGCATGGAGGGGGATGAATGGAAGACTGCGTTTAACACTCCACTGGGTCATTTTGAGAATCTGGTCATGCCTTTTGGACTTTCCAGTGCTCCGGCATTTTTTCAGAATCTTATTAATGACATCCTTAGACCTTTGATTGGCAGAAGTGTGGTTGTGTATTTGGATGACATTTGATTTATTCACCGGATTTGGAGTCTCATTGGAGGAGTGTACGTGAAGTATTACAGTTACTGAGTGATAATTCACTTTTTGCCAAACTAGAAAAATGTGAGTTTGCTGTACAGAGACTTAGTTTTTTGGGCTACATTGTCTCCAGTGAAGGTTTTGAGATGGACCCGGTGAAAGTGCAAGCTGTGCAGGAATGGCCTAGACCTATTGGTGTGAAATCAATACAGAGGTTTTTGGGGTTCGCCATTTATAGAAAATTCATAAAAGATTTTTCTGTGATTGCCAAACCTCTGACCGATCTCACCAGGAAAGGTGCTGATGCGGTTCAGTGGACTACTGAGGCCATTGAGGCTTTTGTGTTGCTAAAGGAGAGGTTCAGCTCTGCTCCCATCCTTACGCAGCCTGATGTGACTAAACCATTTTTGGTTGAAGTTGATGCTTCTTCTGTGGGGGTCGGCGCGGTGTTGTCTCAGGCAAAGACGGATGGAGTACATCCCTGTGCTTTTTTTTCAAAGAAATTTTCTGAGTCTGAACTAAATTATGATATCGGTAATCGGGAATTGTTGGCAATTAAACTCGCATTTGAACACTGGCGTCATTTTTTGGAGGGAGCGGAATTTCCCGTTCAAGTCTTCACCGATCATAAAAATCTGATCTACCTTGATGCTGCCAAACGCTTGAATGCCCGTCAGGCTAGGTGGGCACTGTTTTTCTCACGGTTTAATTTTACCCTTACTTACATCCCAGGTACTAAAAATGTTAAAGCTGATGCTTTGTCTCGCAGCTTTTCTCCTATGGTGGGTACTGAGGAGGAGGAGGAAAACATCTTGCAAGAGGGGGTTGTTATTGCTGTTTTGGACTCCGTGCTGGAAGATGAGATTCTTAAAGCACAGGAGAATGCCCCATCTAACACGCCGCATGGGAGGTTGTTTGTGCCTGGTACCCTGAGGAGAGATTTGTTTGATGAATGTCATGACTCTCGGTTGGCAGGTCATCCTGGAATCTCTGAGACCAAGAGACTTGTGGGTCGCAGTTTTTGGTGGCCAGGATGGCAGAAGGAAGTCATTAAGTGGGTGCGTCAATGCACTGTGTGTGCTAGATCTAAGTCTTCTCATACTCCTGCTGCAGGGTTGCTTTGCCCTCTGGAGGTCCCTAGTGCACCTTGGACACATTTGGCTATGGACTTTATTACTGACCTTCCCCCCTCTGAGGGTTTCACTGTCATCTGGGTGGTCGTGGACCGTTTTAGCAAGATGTGTCACTTGGTTCCTTTCATCAAACTGCCCTGCGCTAAGACTCTCGCTAAGGCCTTTGTCAAGGAAATAGTCAGACTACATGGTGTTCCTACTGACATTGTTTCCGATAGGGGACCTCAGTTTGTGGATCGTTTTTGGCGCGCCTTTTGTGACAGGTTGGGAGTTCATTTGTCGTTTTCATCCTGATATCATCCGGAGTCTAATGGCCAGACAGAAAGGAAAAACCAGGATGTTGAGCAGTTCTTGCGTTGTTTTGTGACTGATAATCAAGAGGGGTGGTCTGAGTTTCTGCCACTTGCTGAGTTTGCTCTTAACAACCATACATCCGCTTCTGCTGGTTGTTCGCCTTTTTTTTGTTGTACTGGGAGACATCCGTCGTTTGGGTCATTTTCCAAGTTGGGATCGGCTGTACCTGAAGAGGAGAATTTTTCTGGTCTTTTGGAGAGAGTTTGGACTGATGTGCGTGGTAATCTTCAGGAGGCTAACAAAAGATCCAAAGTGTATTTTGATAGAAAACGACAAGAGGTTTTGTTTGCTATTGGTGACATGGTTTGGTTGTCCTCTAAGAATCTGCGCTTGAGGATTCCGTCTAAGAAATTGGGTCCCAAGTTTGTAGGGCCCTTTAAGGTGCTTCAGGTTATTAACCAATCTGCTGTTAAGTTGGAGCTTCCCACCTCCTGGAAGATTAATCCGGTGTTTCATGTTTCTCTCTTGAAAAAAGCTGAGGTCTCAGATTGAGACGTCTCGGCCACTGTTCCCCTGGTGGTGGAGGACGGGCAATATGAGATTTCCCGCATCCTAAATTCTAGACGGTATAGAGGGAGTTTACAGTACCTCGTCGCTTGGAAGGGTTATGGACCCGAGGATAACTCATGGGTGAGGGCGGATGATGTTTCTGCGTCTAGACTTGTCAGAGCGTTTCACAAGAGGTTTCCGGATAAGCCTAAGTCCTAGGGGATCCGGAGGATCCTCTTAGAAGGGAGGGTACTGTTAGAACCCTCTTGTTAGGTTTTGTTTCACTTTGCTGGTCACATGACCTTTTTACCCTATTTGGTCTGGTTCCGCCCTTCTGGCCTTCCTGGACTTCATTGTATTATCTACTCTTAAGCTAGCCGGGTGCTTAGGTACCTTACTCTGTCAGTTTTGCTAGATCTTAGTATCTCTTAGTATTTGTTTTCTGTTTTATTTTCCCTGCTACACTTTCTGTTAGGAGGTGTCCACCTTTTCACTCAGTCCCTAGATCTTGTAGGGATTCCTCCCTCGCAACTATAGGTCTTCGTTCAGACTAGCTGAGGACTTTAGCGGGTCTGGTCGCAGGATCAGGTTCCCCATTACATCGTAGGGATCCAGCTCAGTCCTATTGTAGGGACAGAATTCCCACCTTTCCTTAGTGCTTGTAGCAGATCATAACAGTTTGCAGTGTCCCCCTGTACATAACATTTTTTTTATTTCATTTTTATTACAGTTTTTGAGAAACAGAATTAACAAATTAAAAGCAATTCAGGAATTGTCTTTCATTTTTTAATGTAATTTTACGCTGTTCATCGTGCAGTAAACATCATAAGGCGACTTTATTCTTCAGGTCAGTGCTATTACAGCACACTCCATCCAAGACGCAGTTGCGTCGGACCTCCCCCCGGGCCCGGGTGTCTTTTGCAATCAAAATAACCTTTAAACCGTTCAGTGAACCTTGCCTACAGCGACTATATAAATACTACCCTCTGAGGGTCGAAACGTTAATGTTCTTGTCGCCTCACCATTTTCTCTATCCCTGCACCAATTCCACATTCCATATTCATGAATTGTGATATTGCTGCATCTGTAACTGTACAATAAAGTTCTCACAAGCATCTATTTAGAGTGTGCGGTGATTGAACATTACTCTAAGTGCTATTACAGCGAAGCCAGGGTCAATTAGTATTTTTATAATTTGTTATTTTTGCATGCTAAAACACTGATTTACAAAAGAAGCTTTTGTTATTGCATCACCATTTTCTGAGAGGTATACGGTAACTTTTTTATTTTTCCACTGAACAAGTTTGTTTTTTGTGCGGTATAAGTTTGCGTTTTTATTCTTGCCATTGTGGACTACGTAACATTTTTTGATCACTTTTTTTAAAATATTTTTGGATGCCAGAGTGAAGAAAAAAAAGAAATTCAGGAATGGTTTTTATTTCATTTTTTTTTACGGCAATCTCGGTGCAGTAAAAATGATCAGGTAATTTTATTCTTCTGGTCCTTATGATCACAGTGAAAGCAGGTTTATATAGTTTTTTTATGTTTTGCTATTTTCCACACTAAAATACATTTTTTGCAAATAATTGTTTGTTTTTCTATCATCATGTTCTGGTAGCTGTAACTTTTAATTTTTGAAACTGAGCTATATAGGGGCTTGTTTTTTGCGGGAACACATGAAGCTTTTATTGATACCATTTTTTGTATGTGATTTTGGAGCTTTTGTATTGGGGATTAAGTTACCCCACTGCAGACCACCATACCTGGAAGACCCCACGGCTGTTATTCAGCCTGGGGTCACCATGGAGACCATCAGCACAACACAATCACAATCGCATTGTGTCGATCAGAGGGAAGAGGGAGCCCCTCCATCCACTAAGCAGATCGATGCCTCTTTTGCTTTTGACAGCGGCATCAGTGATGTTAAACTCCCAAGACTAGTGATCGCACCGATCGTGAGTGTTACTGCAGGGTGTCAGTTTTGATGTATACCTGACACCTGCTAATGATATTGTCAGCTCTGCTAGTGAGTTGGTGCGATTGTCGCACCGTACTCATACAGTGGTTTGCAGGAACGAAGTTCCCGCACCGCCATACATGTACAGCTCATGCCATGAAGGGGCTAATAGGACATCATGAACAGAGCTAGCTCACTTGCACAGTTTAAAAAATATTGAGAGATGGGAGTTTCATGGAAGTTCTCTTTAATTAATATTTATGTGAAGAGAAAAAGATGCCTAGTAGGGTTGCTGTTCACAAGTCCAGGTTAAAGGACTAAATATGGACCACAGCCTTTGTTTATTGTGAGAGCAGGAGTTTCTCAATCACAAAAGTACACGCTACATTATTTCAAAGTTTTTAATTCTCTTAATATATTGCATTAATCATATTATTTGACACTGTGTACTTACAATTGCTCATTTTGCCTTTCTGCCCAGTTAATTCTCTTTTCCATTAGGTCTGTGACATTACAGTCATTAAGAACTGAGTAGCTGAATCCTTCTAAACAGGTAGAAACAGGAAGTCAATTTTCCCGGCATGAGTCATCCCCCTCTTCAGCTTCTGAGCCAGCAGCTCTATTCTTCCCCCCTGCCAGGGACTTTGCAGTGGTGTAAAATTGTAGTTATAATGATGAGTCATGAAGGGAAAAGAGACTTCCTGTTTGTGCAGTTTAGAAGTATTCAGATAGTCTGATTTTAATCACATGATTTCATAGACCTAATGTAAAAGAGAAGAATTACTTGGGTAGAAAGGCAAAATAAGCAATTGTAAGTACACAGTGCTATATCATATGATGACTGCAATATAATAACAGGATGATGATATTAATAGGAGTGAAGGTAAAGTAAAAAAACTTTTTGGTGTGAAATATAAAAGAATGTAGCCATATTTATTTAGTTTTGTGCACTAATTGGGTGAATATCTCATAATTGCTGAAACCTATGTCTAGCATTTCCCAGTTGCCAATTACAAGATTATAACATGTGCGGCCATCAGTGATATTGATGTGTACACAGATTCTGTATTAATATTAGCACAAAATGCTGAAAAGAATAAAGAAGTGCAATTGTAAAATGTTGTAACAAGTCCAGTGTATAAACATTACCCTTCTTCTGCTGGCTTTTATGTATATATGAATTAATAGCGGTAGTGTATTGATTATTATGCAAATTCTGGCAATTAAAATGCAGACAAAACCTTACGGCTATATTAAATTAGTGTTACATTAGGATAAGTTGTAGATCATGAATAAAGAGTATGGAAAGTGCCCTGATGAAAGGCAATAACAAGAGATTACCTTTTTATGCCCAATAATAATGTGATGGCATTAAGGATTGTTCTTGTATTGTCTTTTCGTCTTGTGTAGTCTTTATTGATGTAACATTAGAAAGAATATGTTCGGCATACTTCATGTAAATGTCCAATTCAACATAACAAGGAAAGATGCTCAGTTGCCTATGCAGGACTGCAATACTGTGCAACAATGTAAGAACAGCATACAACCCCTGGCAAAAATTATGGAATCACCGGCCTTAGACGATGTTCATTCAGTTGTTTTATTTTGTTGAAAAAAAACAGATCACCGACATGGCACAAAACTGAAGTCATTTCAAATGGCAACTTTCTGGCTTTAAGAAACACTAAAAGAAATCAAGAACAAATAATGTGGTAGTCAGTAATGGTTATTTTTTTTTAACCAAGCATAGGGAAAAATTATGGAATCACTCAATTCTGAGGGAAAAAAAGATGGAATCACCCTGTAAATTTTCATTCCCATAACTAACACCTGCATCAAATTAGATCTGCTCATTAGTCTGCATCTAAAAAGGAGTGATCACAACTTGGAGAGCTGTTGCACCAAGTGGACTGATATGAATCATGGCTCCAACATGAGACATGTCAATTGAAACAAAGGAGAGGATTATCAAACTCTTAAAAGAGGGTAAATCATCAAGCAATGTTGCAAAAGATGTTGGTTGTTCACAGTCAGCTGTGTCTAAAATCTGGACCAAATACAAACAACATGGGAAGGTTGTTAAAGGCAAACATACTGGTACACCAAGGAAGACATCAAAGCGTCAAGACTGGAAACTTAAAGCAATATGTCTCCAAAACAGGAAATGCACACGAAAACAAATGAGGAACGAATGGGTGGAAACTGGAGTCAACGTCTGTGACAAAGCTGTAAGAAAATGGCCTACAGCCTACAGGAAATGGGATTTACATACAGAAAACTAAACAAAAGCCATCATTAACACCTAAAAAGAAAAAACAAGGTTACAATGGGCTAAGGAAAAGCAATCGTGGACTGTGGATGATTGGATGAAAGTCATACTCAGTGATGAATTGCGAATCTGCATTGGGCAAGGTGATGTTGCTGGAACTTTTGTTTGGTGCCATTCCAATGAGATTTATAAAGATGACTGCCTGAAGAGAACATGCAAATTTTCACAGACATTGATGATATGGGACTGCATGTCAGGTAAAGGCACTGGGGAGATGGCTGTCATTACATCTTCAATAAATGCACAGTTTATGTTGATATTTTGGACACTTTTCTTATCCCATCAATTGAAAGGATGTTTGGGGATGATGAAATCATTTTTCAAGATGATAATTCATCCTGCCATAGAGCAAAAACTGTGAAAACATTCCTTGAAAAATGACACATAAGGTCAATGTCATGGCCTGCAAATAGTCCAGATCTCAATCCAATTGAAAATCTTTGGTGGAAGTTGAAGAAAATGATCCGTGACAAGGCTCCAACCTGCAAAGCTGATCTGGCAACAGCAATCAGAGAAAGTTGGAGCCACATTGATGAAGAGTACTGTTTGACACTCATTAAGTCCATGCCTCAGAGACTGCAAGCTGTTGTAAAAGCCAGAGGTGGTGCAACAAAATACTAGTGATGTGTTGGAGTGTTTTTTTTGTTTGTTTTTAATGATTCCATAATTTTTTCCCTCAGAATTGAGTGATTCCATAATTTTTCCCCTATGCTTGGTTAAAAAAATATCCATTACTGACTACCACATTATTTGTTCTTGATTTATTTTAGTGTTTCTTAAAGCCAGAAAGTTGCCATTTGAAATTACTTAAGTTTTGTGCCATGTCTGTGATCTATTTTTTTTCAACAAAATAAAACAACTGAATGAGCATCCTCCAAGGCCGGTGAATCCATAATTTTTGCCAGGGGTTGTATATATATACAGTATATATATATTATATATATATATATATAAACTGTATATATGTGTGTATATATATATATATATGTATATAGTAGTCTTCTTAGTATTCATATTGAAATGTGACATAATAATATATTTAATATGTTCATCCAATAATCTGGCTACTATGACCCATGAATTAAAGGGGTACTCAGAACCCTAACTTTGTTAACTGTTTAATAGTGGGTTTACACTACCCAGCTTGTGGCATTAAATGTCCTCCAGCCAGTAAATATTTGCCAGTCAGTAGTCTCTTAATAGCTTTTTACCCAGGCAGACCGCATAATTCCCACTTACAGGCTGCCATTGTTCATAGGACAATGCGCTGCAGAAAACGACAGTCTTTTCTGCAAATCAAAAGATTGCACCTGACGATCAAGCTTCTTCCTCATTGATCAGGTCTTAACAGCCTGTTTAGACTACAAGATTATCATGACGTAAGTGTTCCTAGGCCTCTTCATGATAATTGTGCAGTGTAAATGAATGTCTAGACTGTTTGCCTGAGGCTGCTGTAATTGAAGTGTGTTAAAGAAGATGTCTGGGATTGGCGACATTCTGTACATGCATGTGACTCCTGCAGCCGATCACTGGCCCCAGAAGTGATGCTAGAATGTGCCACCCAAGCCGCTGAGGCCAGTAATTGGCAGCAGTGGTCACATGAATGTAAGTAGCTTTATTGCTACAGGGAAGTAAACAGAGACAATCGGCGTCCACGCTGAAACTGAAGCTGCAGGGGATGAGAAAGGTAAGCCGTTAAGGTTTTTTGTCATGAAAACCAATACTCTATCAGTATGTGGTTCTTTATCAATTATCAGCTGGAACAATTTTGCTGCTAACAATTTATTATAATTGATATAATGGCAATACATAAGAAATGGTATTTCCTTTAGTATACCTGCACAGTATTTAATCAATGTTCACCTCTTTGTTAAGTTCAAATGCTAAAAATGTTCATGAGTTAAACAAATTCCCATGGAAATTGAAAAAAACAACTCCAAAAATTTGAATATGAATAAACATATTGATTAGCTAATTTTGCATCAGTCATATGCTTAAGTGTAGCCATGCATATTATACATAGCAGCCAAACCTGGTGAGTTGTATGGAACTGAAGAACCACTTCTTGTGTATTTGATGTTTAGCCAATGTTTATTTAGTAGACGCCAGGGTAGATACATGTTGAATTTTAACATGCCGATCATTTGTTGCCAAGAGAATAAGCCGCTACTAGACATCTCTAGTAGCGACTTATTCTCTTCTCCCCATAGAGAACGCGTTCAGTCTTGGCTGGACCAAATGTGCATACGGATGGGGAGGTTGGGAAGAATAAGTATTGGTCAAACAAGCTTTTGGCTGATCATTTTACTGCAGTTTAGAGGTCAGCAGAAAAAGTTTTTCATTGATAACATTTACATTTTTCCCATTAAATAATAAGGCAGATATAGGATTGCAGTACATATGCAACTTTTGTCACATTTTGTTGTTTTGAAATAAATTTACAGACTTGCAAAAGAAGAATTCTTGGTTCCAAAGACGTGTTATATGTACATTTGTCGCCAACATCTATAAGCCTGTGTTCATCCAGTAAAAGGCATTGTTGACTCCACTAAATATATATTTTTTTCATGTAAAAGTACAGTTGTGTCATACAGCATTATCAGCTAATAGATCTAAAGCCTATTGGCTAAAGATAGACATTGCATTGGATTGTTTTTCTTTTTTTTCTTAAATAGACCCATTGTGCCCCTCCAATGGCAACTTAAGTGGCCACCTATTTTTTTGTCAACAAGAAGCAACTAAACATGGGTTTACGAAGGCTGACATTTATCATTAAACGACCGCAGGTCGACTGTTTACTCAAAGGGGTCATCCACTATTCGAATAAGCCCGTCTCGATCAGCATGTTTGCACCAGTACTATAAGAACACTTAGGCCGGGATCACACATGCGACGAAAACGTCCAATGCTCGCATGTGAAATCCCAGCTCTGGCACCGGCACGGGAGTGGAGTGCGCGGCTGCATGTATTTATATGCAGCCGCGCACTCCACTCCCGAGTGCCAGCGCCAGAGCTGGGATTTCACATGCGAGCGTCGGACGATTTCCTCACATGTGTGATCCCGGCCTTATACTCACCTCCGGTGCCAGCGTCAATCCAATTATATTAGCACTTGCTCTCCAAAGCTCGTGTGCGATTGTTATGTCATGTGAGCCCTGCACCCAATCAACGCTGGCGTCACTTTCCTCACCTTCAGATGTACTAGACATTAAGAGGAAGTGAGCGGTCAGCTGCTGCACTGACTTCCTCTAGATGTCTGATTCGTCTGAAGGCGCGGAGAGTGACACCAGCGATGATTGTGCATAGGGCTCACTTGACATACTCAAGCACTCAGGGAGACCAGTGCCAAGACCACTGGAATGGCGCTGGCACCGGAGGTGAGTATAAGTGTTGCTATTTTACTGGTGCAAACATGCTGATTGAGATGGGGTTATCTAAGGAGTGGGCAACCTCTTTAATAGCCTGTTTAGACAGGTAGACATCATCTCCTATGCACACAGAATGGCCAGTACTAGATTGTTGTATCTGCATAGGCTGCCTTTGTTCTTGACGGAACATGTCCTGTTCGCACAGGAGGATGTGCTGATGAAAGTAGTGATTTCTTTTTAGCTTTTTTGCTCATTCATCATGTGATTGGCAGCCTGTTTACACTGCACAATTATCGGGAACATTCATTCGTATTAATCATGCAGTGGAAGTACCCCCTTGTACAGTCCGTTCCTATACATGATGACTTGCACTGCTAGTCTTTGCTTTACTTATTGATGGATGATTATCGTCATACTGAAGTCTAAACATCGTAAAAATAAATTTAGCAAAATTGAATTGTGAACTCATTAAGCCTGATGGTCATAACAACGGATTCTGCTGTTGGAATAGAACAATTTAGTAGAACTAATGTTTAGTAACCTAAATTAGGAGCCCTTAATTTCAGCAGAGAATTAGTTACAGAACTGTAGGACAGTGAATTATCGGACACAACAGCTTAATATTTTGATACAACTGTTTTTGCCTCTTACCATTTCTTGGGGTTGGATCCTTTATGTGTACAGTGAATAAAAATATCTTAGTCTATGTCTCTTTCTATTTTATTTAGAAGAAATGCTGGCTACGTTTCTAACTTGTGTTCTCCGAGACGTAATAGAAAAATTGCTGTTTACAACAAATAGTCTGGTTTCTACTTATTCTTCAGACTAGAAAAATGTTTCCGTCTGGAAGAGTCAAATTATTTTCTTAGAGTTGTTTCTTCCACTTTAACTTCCACTGGATAGAAAAAAAATGCACATGCTTATAGGGAAGAAGATAATTAGCTGCCCTCCAGATTGCTGATACCAGGCAGTCGGGCAGGTCAGCCAGTACATCTTGCAATTTGTGACATAATAAATTACTCGAATAACACCGGAAGCAGTCTTTGAACCTAATTAACATCCCACCAGATTAATGTCAGGTCTCGGCAAGCAGTGCTTTACAATGATACCTTATTTATTTAATTATGGGTTAGTGTATAATGCTGTCCTTGCTTTAGCAATGAAACCTTCAATTGTGCCAGCTTTTATTCTTAAGTGGTTTAACGCATCTTTTCCTCTTCTCCCTTCTCTTTGTCGGCGTTTCGACTAATCAATGCAATGCTGAATGAGTTCATTTTAGTACACTCAATCATGGCTCTAATGTTTGTAGCTTACGGGCGCAGGCATCAGTAATGTAAGAATGTTATATGGCTTTAGTTTGGGCCATTTCATTAAATATTCATGACATCAAAAAATGTGCATCAAAATAGCGTCTGGAAGAATTACATTTATGTGCTTCTTTTATGGCAGCTTCCCATTTAAACCCATTTGTGTTAATATCAGTCTTTGCACTAGGAAAATGATGCAGCTGATGAAGCCATATGCATGTTTCCTTATTTAAAGCCTGGTCAGTACTTACAACTTGAATATATTAAATAAATTGAAGTGATGTTGATATATTTTGTAGCCTAGAAGATATGTCGATAAAGACAAGATCCACATGATGTACATAGAGATTTCATATAGAATTGTTCTTAGAAACTAAAACAGTCGTGGTTATACCAGAAACATGAAGATCAAATATATCTCATTTTATGTACTGTGGTGCTTGAAAGTTTGTGAACCCTTCAGAATTTTCCATTATTGTGCAAAAATTTAACTGAAAACTACATCAGATTTTCACACAAGTCCTAATAGATAGAGAAGCGTATCAAACAAATTCACCCCCAAATGCTAGTTTGACCACTTAGTGAATTTTATTTTTTGTAAGTCATTTTAGTTTCTAAGGCTAGGTGCCCACTACATTTATTATATACTATTTCCATAGGCCCATATTCATCAGATAGAAGCCATTTTTTAGGACTTTGTCTAACAGATATGTGTCTGAACACTGTTTATTTTAAAAATGACACTTTCCTATACAGAGAAAAAAACGTATCATGCTTCAGCATCCATCCTAGCTGTGACCACTGTACGGCACATATCATATGCGCCCAACAGTGGGCACAAACACAATGGATGCCTAGTCTAAGACTAAAAGGGTCTTATTTTGAACCTTTGAAACAGCACTCGAGGATAATTCACAAGCATTGATTTTCCCTTTTTGAGCACAACTGTTCTTTGAGAGCAGGACTGCTACCACAGGATTTTGTGACTGTAGAAGAGATTAAGCTGGCCCTAGTGTTTCTTATGACATTTTGTGAATGCCCCCATTCCCTTACTACTTAGTGCAGTGGTCAAAACTAACAATGGGCAGGTATTTAGTGTATGTATTGTGTATACTTTCATTCTATACTAATTAGGTTACATAATTGCTTGGTTAAAATATCTGCATTGTATGTCTCTTGCCTATTTGGAATGAAAATATATACAGTTTTGAATGTAAATGTAATGGTCAAGTAATCAGTCTTTACCTACTAGCTACATGGTGGAAATTTTTTTAATGACTATATGTGCTTTATAAAATTGTGTATTACAAACTGACTATTACTGGTTACTTGACCAAATGTAGTGGTGTATGAGGTTATATTTTGGTGTAATGTCTAATTGTCGCACCAGTGTTGATCATCATTAGGCTTGCTCCACTACTTTTATATAGATGACCTAGCTTTTGGATAGTATGCATACACTGTACATCAGCACATTGTGATTAATGAGTACAAGAATTCCACTATGGCAATACATGTAAAAATAGAGGTATTTGTGATGACACTGCGTCAGTCTGGCTACTGGTGTGTGGGTGAATTATTCTTAATTATGCCAGAAGTACTGTTCTTTTATTCAGTAGGTCAAGGGACATGAGCCTTCATGTGACATTGTCTGTTGGCCCTTGTATGTTAATTTTTGGAATGCCTGCTGATTACATATTTCATTGCCCCCTTCGATGTACTAGTCTGCACAACTTGGAGGACAAATATACAGTGTAAGTGAATAATTGAACAATGAGGGATTACCTCCCCCTACCTTCCCCCAAACCTGCGAGACAATGCCCTAAAAAGAGGGCTCTGGGATATAAAAGGGCCCTTCTCCTGTTACCAGTGTGACTCTACAGGATGTTAGCTCAGGAACACAGTTCCAGCTCGTGGAATACAGATCTGCTACACTGCCCATCACTGAGCCCACAGTCATTTGAAAAACACAGGTTGGGACAATCAGGTCACCTGGCCACATACCTCTCTGTGCTCAGTCAGCTTCATAAGCTCGCCACTATCTCTTCTCTGTGGGTGCCCTGAAGTCGCGGAGGTTCTAATCCCCATTTATTGTCAAACTACTGTGATTCCTTTTTTTAAATCATAATGACAGCCAAAATATCCAAATTACCCTGATCAAAAGTTTACATACCCTGGTCATTTTGGCCTGATAACATGCACTGAATTTGACAGAAATGGGTTTGAATGGCTACTAAAGGTAACATGCTCACCTGTTACCTGTGGCAAATGCCAGGAAAATTGTTCAGGATGCAAGGAAAAACCCACAAATAACATCAGCTGAAACACTGGACTCTCTGAAAACTAGTGGCGTGGCTGTTTCAAGATGCACAATAAGGAGGCATGGTCGAGTCGCCAGAAGAAAGCCATTACTGTGCAAATGCCACAAAGTATCTCACCTACATTACACAAAACAGCACAGAGACAAGCCTCAAAACTTCAGGAACAAGGTAATTTGGAGTGATAAGTCCAAAATTGAAGTTTTTGGCCACAGCCATAAACTTTACATTTGGAGAGAGGTCAACAAGGCCTATGATGAAAGGAACACCATTCCTACTGTAAAGCATGGAGGTGGATCACTGATGTTTTGGGGATGTGTGAGATACAAAGGCACAGGAAACTTGGTCAAAGTTGAAGGAAAGATGAATGCAGCACGTTATCAGCAAATACTGGAGGCAAATTTGCAATCATCAGCCTGGAAGCTGCGGATGGGACGTACTTGAACGTTCCAACATGACAACGATCCAAAACACAAGGCCAAGTCGACCTGTCCTTGGCTTCAGCAGAGCAAAGTGAAAGTTCTGGAGTGGCCATCTCAGTCTCCTGACTTCAATATCATTGAGCCACTCTGAGGAGATTTCAAGCGCACAGTTCATGCTAGACAGCCCAGGAATTTACAGGAATTGAAGGCTTTTTGTCAAGAAGAGTCGGCAGCTTTACCATCTGAGAAAATATAAAACCTCATCCACAACTGCCACAAAAGACTTCAAGCTGTCATTGATGTTAGAGGGGGCAAAACACGGTATTAAGAAATGGGGTATGGGAACTTTTGATCAGGGTCATTTGGCTTTCTTCTGGTGACTCGACCAAGCAGCCCATTTTTCTTCATGTGCCTCCTTATTGTGCATCTTGAAACAGCCACACCGCTAGTTTTCAGAGAGTCCAGTATTTCAGCTGATGTTATTTGTGGGTTTTTCTTTGCATCCCGAACAATTTTCTTGGTATTTGTCACAGGTCACAGATGAGAATGTTACCTTTAGTAGCCATTCAATCCCATTTGTGTCAACTTCTGTGCATGTTATCAGGTCAAAGTCACCAGAGTATGTGAACTTTTAATCAGGGTCATTGATATGTTTTGGGTTGTCGTTATGATTTAAAAAGAGAAAACACAGTAGTTTGACAATAAATGGCTTCATCCAACCACTAACCATGAGTGGAGAAAAAGTTTTAGTGTTATCATTCATATTCTCTGAAAAAAGGCAAAGAAAGCAAAAATTCTGCTGGGGTATGTAAACTTTTGAGCACTACTGTATGTTGTTGACTGTTGGTGATCCAATAAATTCTTACCAGAGTGAGATACCCTAAATTTGTGTTGTCTGAGTAGTGTTCTGCCCATCGGGAAGGAGTACTGGCGTTCAGTGGGATAAGCCCTGGCCTGTGCGATCTTTCTAAAGACAGCAGGTCCAACGGACGAGAGCAACCACTGACCCTCGTGTTTCCACAGTACTTAGTTAACATTTTCTCAGCAAATAGCGTAAAAGCCATCCAACCTTGATAATTTGTACCTAATATGGATCGTCCCTACCTCAAATGACTCACCTCTCCATGTGCCCAGACAGGCCTCTAATGAAATCTAGAAGAGATGGGAGCCAGGCTTGGCTCATAATGCAGGGGTAGGATGGCTTTTACGATTCTTGATAAAAAAAAATATTAACTAAGTGCCTCATGTTGTACACATTGTAGACTGTTCAGGGGTTTAGCTCCGGGATCGCCGTCTCGGGTAGACGGAGTGGCATAAAGAGTCCAATCACAGACAGCAGCACTGGTGTAAACTGGCCGCAGCCAGTTTTATTGAAAGTCCACAGCAATACACATAAATCAAATCATAAAATAAAATCCTAAGCCTGTCAGGCTGCTAGCTAAACACAGTCAGTTACTTCACTACCGTGAACTAGGCTCTAGCAGCCTGGCCACAACAGCACAAATTTATAATTACCAGGGATGGGCTTGCAGGAGACTCCAGCCGCGTCTGAAGCCAGATTCAGACTGAGAGCTCTGTCTGTGTAACTCTACCACCTATTTCTGGCTGCTTAATTAGGCAGCTGTGTGTACTCAGGGTTGAGCTGCAAGCCTGTACTGGATGGGGAGTGGAGTGAACGTACTATATATTCCTTATGCGACCCAGCTAAGAAACCTGGGCGAGATATACACCCCGTCCAGTACGCACCCCTTCACTGTCTCACATATCCCTCCCCTCTTATCCAGACCGGAGGGCTGGTCAACAACTCTAAAGAGACAGTGAACACTGGACAAGGCATCGGCATTACCCTGTAACTTCCCAGGTCTATGCTCTACCGAGAAATTGAATACTTGAAGCGAAAGGAACCACCTTGTCACCCTGGCATTCCTTTCCTTGTTCTGCTTCATCCATGCCAGAGGAGCATGGTCTGACTGCAATTTAAATTTCCTGCCCAAGAGGTAATAATGCAGCGAGTCCAGCGCCCATTTGATTGCGAGGCACTCTCGCTCCAGAATGGCATAATTTTGTTCAGCCGGTGTCAGTTTTCAACTTAGATACATGACCGGGTGCTCCTCACCCTTCACGACCTGCGACAACACCGCCCCTAACCCCACATTAGAGGCATCAGTTTGAACAAGAAACTCGTCCCTGAAATTAGGGGTGACCAGAACTGGTCTTTGACATAAAGCCATTTTCAAAGACTGAAATGCTTTTTCTGCCTCTGGATTCCATTCTACCATTTTTGACTTCCCACCTTTTGTCAGGTCAGTCAACGGGGCAGCAATGGAGGCATAATTTTGTACAAATCTGCGATAGTACCCAGTGATGCCCAGAAATGCTTTGACCTGTCGTTTTGTGAGGGGTGTAGGCCAGTTCTGAATCGCCTCTACCTTATCGATTTGTGGCTTAATCAGCCCCCTGCCAATGACGTAGCCTAGGTATTTGGCCTCTTCTAGGCCAATTGCACATTTCTCTGGGTTAATGTTCAGCCCAGCTCCGCCTATCGAGTCCAAGACGGCTTGTACCTTAGCGAGGTGGCTCTCCCAATCGGAACTGAAAATTACCACATCATCCAGGTAGGCAGCTGCATAGGCTTGATGCGGGCGCAGGATCAGGTCCATAAGCCTCTGAAAGGTAGCCGGGGCTCCATGCAACCCGAATGGCATCACAAGATACTGAAACAACCCGTCAGGGGTTGCAAAGGCCGTTTTTTCTTTGCCTCATCAGACGGGTATCTGCCAGTACCCTTTTGTCAGATCGAGGGTTGTAATATAACGGGCACATCCTAACCTCTCGATTAGCTCGTCTACCCATGGCATCGGGTATGCGTCAAACTTTGACACGTCGTTCAACTTCCTAAAATCATTACAAAACCTCCATGTTCCATTAGGTTTTGGGATCAGGACAATCGGGCTACACCACTCACTTTGGGCCTCCTCAATGACCCCGAGGTCTAGCATCCGTTTGATCTCAGTAGAGACTATCTCTCTGCGGGCTTCCGGTATCCTGTACGGCTTCAGCTTGACCTTAGTACCGGGCTCGGTCTCGATATGGTGTTTCACGAGAGAAGTCCGGCCGGGCAAGTCTGAAAACCTCTGCTGATTTTTCTGCAGAAACTCCCATACTTCCTATTTTTGGTGTACGGACAATGTCTCACCAATTGTCACAGGAGGTAGAGGTGGTTTTAGCCCTTTCTCTACTTCACCCGAGGCCAATAATGACTCTCTGTCCCTCCAGGGCTTGATCAAGTTGAT
Source organism: Oophaga sylvatica (assembly GCA_033576555.1). NCBI lineage: Eukaryota > Metazoa > Chordata > Amphibia > Anura > Dendrobatidae > Oophaga > Oophaga sylvatica. Next base: position 179,698,187 of record JARQOD010000001.1, on the reverse strand, counting down.
ATGATAGACCTGGTAGGGCTTCCGTCTCCCGGGTTGGTGTACTTTGTAGGTGACCTCGCTCATTTTCTGTACTATCTCGTATGGGCCATGCCACTTGGCCAAAAACTTACTTTCCACCGTGGGAATTAGGATTAGGACTCGATCCCCGGGGTTGGAAGTCCTAATTTTTGCTGACCGATTATATATCCTGCTTTGAGCTTCTTGGGCTCTCTGCAGATGATCCTTAACCAATGACATAATCTTACCAATTCTATCTTGCATCTGGGCAATATGCTCTATAACACTCTTGTATGGGGTTGCCTCGGTCTCCCATACCTCCTTGGCTATGTCTAGCAAGCCCCGCGGGTGCTGACCATATACCAACTCAAAGGGAGAAAACCCCGTAGAGGCTTGGGGCACCTCTCTGACCGAAAACATTAGGTAGGGTAACAGGTAGTCCCAGTCCCGACCATCTTTCTCCACTGCTTTCTTTAACATATGTTTTAACGTTTTATTAAAACGTTCAACCAGCCCATCCGTCTGTGGGTGATACACGGATGTTCGAATGTGCGAGATTTTAAGCAACTTACACAGTTCCTTCATCACCTTGGACATAAAAGGTGTGCCTTGGTCCGTGAGGATCTCTTTAGGGATTCCTGTCCTGGAAAACATATGAAAGAGTTCCCGTGCAATATTTTTGGACGCCATATTTCTTAAAGGGACAGCCTCGGGGTACCGGGTTGCATAATCAAGTACCACTAGTATGTATTGGTGCCCCCTGGCTGATTTCACAATAGGACCTACCAAATCCATCACTACCCTTTCAAATGGTATCTCTATAACCGGCAGCGGGACTAATGGACTGCGG
>JARQOD010000001.1:179650614-179697240 GCA_033576555.1 Oophaga sylvatica | reverse complement strand
AAAAATTATTCTTGGGGCCCACCATCATACTTCCCAACCTTTGAAGAAGGGAAAGAGGGACAAAGGCTGTGGCACGCTGTGCCTGCTGCAGCAAATTTTAGGCCATGCCACGTTGCACCACAGACTGTTCCAGGAGTTGGTGGATGCTTTAGTCCAGGTGTGGGAGGAGATCCCTCAGGAGACCATCCGTCGCGCTCATCAGGAGCATGCCCAGAAGTTGTAGGGAGGTCATACAGCATACCTCCCAAGTTTTGAAGACAGGAAAGAGAGTTAAAGGCTGCGGCGCGCGTAGCGCGCCGCTGCAAATTTTGGGCCACGCCCCGACCACACCCATTTCACAGCTAATCACACCCATATCCTCGCCCCAAGCGTACCCATTTAGCACTGCTGATCACACTGACTGGTAATGAGGGCACAGTGGCTGGTACTGAGGAAAAGAAAGAAAGAGCAGCGAGAGAGAAAGAACAAACAGAGAAAGAAAGAGAGGAAAGAAAGAAAAGAGAGAGAGAAAGAAAGAACAGAGAGAAAAAAGAACAGAGAGCGAGAAAGAAAGAACAGAGAGCGAGAAAGACTAGAGAGAGAAAGAAAGACTAGAGAGAGAGCCAGAGGCGTAGCTAGGGTTTTGGTTTAGTGGGGGCGAAACTTCTGAGTGGGCCCCTAATCAGAGAACTTCACAAATGACCGCGCTGTTGCCAAAAATAATCTATATATAAAAAGACCAATATTGATATTACCGCCATATGGTCTGTGGTAAATAATACCAGTCCTACAGAACATATAATAGATTACAGCACAGGTACAGATAATGACTTACCGCTGATGTTCTTTCTAATGGAATTGTTCACTTTTCATGTCTTTTCCATCTGGCCCAGACCGACATGACGACTTCTCCAGCCAGGACTCGACTGCAGAGACTACAACAAAGACACATTTCACTTCTCATATTTTTAGCACTGTCACGGTCACCAATTGGACTATTCTCAACCTGCACAAACTCCTCATCCTGCTGATACCCCAATACTGAGCCGCTGATGCCATATGTGTCCCTATTTCTGCACCTGATACCCCAATACTGAGCCGCTGCTGCCGTATGTGTCCCTATTACTGCACCTGATACCCCAATACTGAGCTGCTGCTGCCGTATGTGTCCCTATTACTGCACCTGCTGTGTGGTTCTGTGTGACCTCTAAATTTTAAAGCACCCCTCTAGAATATAGTAATGCCGGGTGCAAGTGCCCTAGAAAACAGTGCCCACATTTTGTCCCCTAGACTGTAATAATGCCCTGTGTGCCCCTTTGACAGTCACAGTAACCCGAGTTCCCCTATAACAATAAGTGTCCACTTTACATTTAATAATGTCCCAAGTCTCCCCTGTACATCTTCCCTATACACAGAATAATGCCCCCTCACTGGATATATACTGACCCCTTAATGTCCCCAAACTATTTAATGGGTCCAACACTGTATGATGGCCCCTAGATAGCATCCATACAGCATAATACACCAGATAGTCCTCAATATAGTATAATGCACCCCCATAGGCAGCCTCTATATTATAATAAACCCCCATAGGCAGAGTCTATAATATAATGCACCACCATAGGCAGCCGCTATATTATAATGCACCCCCATAGGCAGCCTCTGTAGTATAATGCATCCCCATAGGGAGTCTCTGTAGTATGATGCACCCCAATATGGAGCCTATGTAGTATAATGCAGCCCCCATATACAGCCTCTGTAGTATAATGCACCCCCCATATACAGCCTCTGTAGTATAATGCACCCCCATTAAATTAAAAAAAAAACAATACTCACCTCCCGGCTCCTGTGCTGCTCACTGTTCTCCCTCTCAGCGTCTGACAGCGGGCGCCGGCAGGTGATGTCATCGCGCCCGCTGTCAGACGCTGAGAGGGGGATTATGGGAGAGAAGGAGCGCTCGCTCCTTCTCTCTCTATGCGGTCAGCTGTATCGGCTGGATGCCGATACAGCTGACCCTCCGATGACGGGTGGGGGGCCCACTGCTGGCACCGGGCCCCCCCACCGCCTGTTCAGGCCCCATAGCTTCCGGGCGGCAGAGCAGGGAGAGCGATTCTCCCTGCTCTGCCGCAGAATGTAACTGTATCGGCGTGCTGTGCGACCTATCCTTTCAAATCAGGGCCCACCACGCAGGAGCTGGGGCCCACCGGAGGTTTATCCGGTGTCCCGGTGGCTCAGTCCGACCCTGCTTGCCAGCCTGATAATACCAGGCCACAGCAGTCTGCTTATCTTTGCTGGTTAACAAAAATAGGGGATCCCGTCGAAAAAAATTGGCGTGGGGTCCCCCCTATTTTGTTAACCAGCCAGATGAAGCAGACTGCTGAGGCCTGGTTTTTCAGGCGTTTAAGGAGTCAAGATCCATGGACCTTGCCAGCCTGATAATACCAGGCCACAGCAGTCTGCATATCTTGGCTGGTTAACAAAAATAGGGGATCCCCTCGAAAAAAATTGGCGTGGGGTCCCCCCTATTTTTGTTAACCAGCCAGATGAAGCAGACTGCTGAGGCCTGGTTTTTCAGGCTGTTAAGGAGCCAAGATCCATGGACCTTGCCAGCCTGATAATACCAGGCCACAGCAGTCTGCATATCTTGGCTGGTTAACAAAAATAGGGGATCCCCTCGAAAAAAAATTGGCGTGGGGTCCCCCCTATTTTTGTTAACCAGCCAGATGAAGCAGACTGCTAAGGCCTGGTTTTTCAGGCTGGTAAGGATCCAATATCCATGGACCTTGCCAGCCTTATAATACCAGGCCACAGCAGTCTGTTTAGCTAGGCTGGTTAACAAAAATAGGGGATCCCCTCGAAAAAAAAAAACGGGTCCCCCTATTTTTGTTCACCAGCCAAGTAAAATGCAGACTGCTGCGGCCTGGTATTAAAAGACTGTCAAGGCCCATGGATTTTGGCCCTCAACAGCCTGATAATACCAGGCTACAGCAGCCCCACATTTGGCGCATCAAAAGATGTGCCAATTGTGGCACTTTACCCGGCTCTTCCCACTTGCCCTGTAGCGGTGGCAAGCGGGGTAATAAGGGGTTAATGTCACCGTTGATTGCACGGTGACAATAAGCCCGGTTAATAATGGAGAGGCGTCAATAAGACACCGATCCATTATTAATCCCAAAGTTTTTAAATGTTTAAAAAAAAGACACAGCAAGAAAAAAGTCTTTTAATGAAATAAAAGAGACAACACAGTTTTCATTAATTTTATTACTCTCTCATTCCTGCGACGCCATCGATCTCCTGTAAAAAAAGAAAAAAACAAACCAACAGTATACCACCTGTCCGACGCAGTCCATAGTAACGAGTGTCCCACGACGATCCAGCTCTGCTACATCGGAATGCCAGGCAGAGCCTGACATCCCGGCGCAGCACAGCTGATTACCTGCTTCCCCGGCGGTGACGTCATCGGACTGCTTTACGTCCGCGATTACCCAGCAGTCACTGCAGTTATCGCGAGAAACTGCATGTGACCGCCAGGGAGAAGATGGTGGCGGCCATCAAGCAGTCCAGGACGTGACCGCCGGAGATCTTCTGCCGGGTAAGTGCCGCTGACTCCTGACAGACCCGACCGACGGACACTGACAGTGACAGTGACATTCCGATATCCGATATGACGAAAATATCGGTACTCGGAATCGGAAGTCCGATACAGCTAATATCGGCCGATACCCGATATTGCAGTATCGGAATGCTCAACCCTATCAAGGAGGCATCTGGCTCCAGATTATGCAGCAGGACAAGGAGCCCAAACATACAGCCAATACCATTAGGATATGTTTCCACGGACAGGAAACAGTCCGGATTTGCTGCGTGTTTGACGCTGTGCATTGGCGCAGCGTCAAAAACGCAGCGTCCAGATGTTACAGCATAGTGGAGGGGATTTCAAGAAATCCCGTCTCCACTATGCTTAAAAACACGCAGGCGGCAGACCTGCGTTAACGGACATGCGGCGCGTCTTTTTAGACCGCAGCATGTCCTATTCCCTTGTGGCGACGCTGAGTCGCCACAAGGGAAATAACACAGGGCGGTCATTCTGGATGTGTTCCGGATGTGTTCCATGAACACATCCGGATTGACCGCGCGTTCAGAAGGGGGCGGGGCTTTGGGCGGAGCGGAATTTCCGCTCTGTCCAAAGCGCTGTGTTTCCTGATCATGGAAACACAGCCTTAAAGGGGCAGTCCAGACTTAGAACAAGAGTCTGTATTCATGCTGTTACGATTCCCTGATGCAAGAAAGCGATCCCGTGACCTTATGCATGTGATTTGCATACCTGCAGTCACATGCCAATTCGATGTATTCGGCTTCTCTCAATAATAGTGAATTGATTGCATTTGTTTCTTAGTGATAAACTTGAATAAAAATGTGACCTTCCAAGGGTTTTGTATTGGCTGGAAGTGATCGCCTCTTCAGTGAAACAAAACGTGAGGAAAAAAAAATTTAAGCAACCTGGATGACAACTGAGAAAAACTCAGTCGGCTTCTCTCAGATTGTAACACATGGATGTGTTATCTATGATCAGATTGTCGGCGGGTTTAGCTAACCTTAGGGTCCCGTCACGCTCTTCAATGTCCCAGCCAGGGGTGAACCTAGCCTCTCTGCCGCCTGAGGCAAACTGCAAAACGGCGCCCCCCCCCATAGTCAATTTTTAAAATTGGTAGAAATTAATCTGGTTCATACAGATTTATATTTATCCTGTAAAAATATGTACAATAGTGGACATTTTAATTTAGAGACATAGAAAAAAAGATGTCCAAACACAAGGATGTCAGCGCCATCACCGCACATACAAGAACCACACAGAAGAATACAGAACAAGGATCATTAATGGCAATGGCAGTCCTGGCACAAGCATACAGACACACAATGATGGCTGCAGAGCGGTGGTCCTGTAGCAGGACCGGACTGGGACAAAAAAAGCAGCCCTGCCACACAAACCCCACCAGCCCACATACTATAACACGTCCCACCCCAGATCAGTGAATTTTTGCTATACTTTGTCGTCCCCTCATCACTCTCTTATAGGAGTTATTTGAAGACCAACATGTGAATGGCGCTGCAGGGCGTATGATCTACCACAGCTCCATTTACATGGTGCTCTTCAAAGCCTCGTTTCCCAGGATCATGGGGGTCCCCACAATCAGATCCACAACAAACAGAAAGTCATCCCCTATCAAGAAGAGCGAAGAGCGCCAGGGAGGCTAGTCCTGATCTGGCACACCCCAATAAGTTTGCAAAGTTGGCAGATGAGGGGGTTGTCAGTACAGGGGTAGCACTGCTGCAGCCAGGCATGACCTCTGAAAGCCGGGGGAGTGTCTGCTCCAGTAAGGGGGAATTAGGAGAGCAGGGCAGGCCAGACAGGTGCTGGTAGTGGGGGACTCAATTATTAGGGGAACAGATAGGGCAATCTGTCACAAAGACAGGGATCGTCGAACAGTGTGCTGCCTACCTGGCGCTCGAGTCCGACACATCGCTGATCGGGTTGACAGATTACTGGAGGGGCTGGTGAGGACCCAGCGGTCATGGTGCACATTGGCACAAATGACAAAGTTAGAGGCAGGTGGAAGGTCCTTAAAGATGATTTCAGGGAATTAGGCTGCAAGCTTAAAGCAAGGACCTCCAACGTGGTATTTTCTGAAATACTGCCGGTACCACGTGCCACACCAGAGAGGCAACGGGAGATTAGGGAGGTTAATAAGTGGCTCAAGAATTGGTGTAGGAAGGAGGGGTTTGGGTTCCTGGAGAACTGGGCCGACTTCTCAGTTGGCTACAGGTTCTATGCTAGGGATGGGCTGCACCTCAATGGGGAGGGTGCAGCTGTGCTGGGGAGAAAATGGCTAGAAGGTTGGAGGAGTCTTTAAATAGGGACTGGGGGGGAGGGTATTCATTTTATAGGAGGGGAAGGCAGTGCAGATAGAGACCTGGGCACAAATAATGAAATTGGGGGTGGGGGTGGCATGGGGGGTGGGGTTAGAACAGTTAATAATTTAAGAAAGAATAGAGGTTCAGAGAGATACATAAAGTGCATGTATACTAATGCCAGAAGCCTCACCAACAAAATGGCGGAATTAGAATTTTGTTGGAACATAATTATGACATGGTGGGGATATCTGAGACTTGGCTGGATGAGAGCCACGACTGGGCGGTTAATTTACAGGGCTATAGTCTGTTTAGAAATGACCGTAAAAATAAGCGAGGTGGGGGTGTGTGTTTATATGTAAAATCATCCTTAAAACCCATCCTGCATGATATCTGTGAATCTAATGAAGATGTAGAGTCTCTGTGGTGGAGATTAGGGGAGGGGGGAAAAATAATAAATTACTGATAGGGGTTTGTTATAAGTCTCCTAAAATAATGGAAGCAACAGAGAATATCCTCGTAAAGCAAATAGATGAAGCAGTGACTCAAGGAGAAGTCATTATTATGGGGGACTTCAACTACCCTGAAATACATTGGGGAACAGAAACCTGCAGTTCCAGCAAAGGTAATAAGTTTTTGGCAACTATGAGAGAAAATTACCTTTTACAACTAGTTCAGGACCCAACAAGAGGGGGGGCACTGCTAGACCTAATATTATCCAACAGGCCAGACCGCATATCAAATATAAGGGATGGGGGTCACTTGGGTAATAGTGATCACAAAATAATAAGCTTTCATGTATCCTTTAATAAGATGTGTAGTCGAGGGGTTACAAGGACACTAAACTTCAGGAAGGCAAATTTCCAACGGATGAGAGATGATCTTGGTGCAATAAACTGGGACGATATCCTGAGACATAAAAATACACAAAGAAAATGGGAGACGTTTATTAGTATCCTGAATAGGAACTGTGCACAGTGTATACCCTATGGGAATAAACATGCTAGAATTAGGAGGAAACCACTATGGCTAAATAGAGCTGTAAGGGGCGCAATAAGGGACAAAAAGAAAGCGTTTAGGGAATTAAAGCAAGTAGGTAGTGAAGAGGCATTAAATAAATACAGAAGACTGAATAAATTCTGTAAAAAGCAAATCAAGACAGCAAAGATTGAGGCAGAGAGACTCATTGCCAGAGAAAGTAAAAATAATCCCAAAATATTCTTTAACTACATAAATAGCAAGAAACTAAAAAATGATAGTGTTGGTCCCCTTAAAAATAGTCTGGGTGAAATGGTGGATGAGGATGAGGAAAAAGCCAATATGCTAAATGACTTTTTTTCAACTGTATTTACACAAGAAAATCCCATGACAGATAACATGATCAGAGATAAAAAAATTTCTCCATTAAATGTCACATGCTTAACCCAGCAGGAAGTACGGCGGCGTCTAAAAATCACTAAAGTTGACAAATCCCCGGGCCCGGATGGGATACACCCCCGAGTACTGCAGGAATTAAGTAAAGTTATAGATAGACCATTATTTTTAATCTTTAAAGATTCCATAATAACTGGGTCTGTACCACAGGACTGGCGTATAGCAAATGTGGTGCCAATATTCAAAATGGGGGCAAAAACTGAACCTGGAAATTATAGGCCTGTGAGCTTAACATCTACTGTGGGTAAAATCCTGGAGGGTTTTTTAAGGGATACTATATTGGAGTATCTGAGGCTGAATAACCTCATGACACAGTATCAGCATGGGTTTACAAGGGACCGTTCTTGTCAGACTAATCTGATAAGCTTTTATGAAGGGGTAAGTTCAGGACTGGACCAAGGGAATGCAGTGGACGTGGTGTTCATGGACTTCTCAAAAGCTTTTGATACAGTGCCACACAAAAGTTGATACATAAAATGAGAACAATGGGGATAGGGGAAAATATGTGTAAGTGGGTTAAGAACTGGCTCATGGATAGAAAACAAAGGGTGGTTATTAATGGAGCACACTCGGACTGGGTCACGGTTAGCAGTGGGGTACCACAGGGGTCAGTATTGGGGCCGCTTCTCTTTAACATATTTATTAATGACCTTGTAGGGGGCATACCGAGTAGTATTTCAATATTTGCAGATGACACTAAACTCTGCAGGGTAATAAATACAGAGGAGGATAATTTTATATTAGAGGAGGATTTATGTAAACTAGAAGCTTGGGCTGATAAATGGCAAATGAGCTTTAATGGGGATAAATGTAAGGTCATGCACTTGGGTAGAACAAATAAGATGTATAATTATGTGCTTAATTGTAAAACACTGGGCAAAACTGTCACTGAAAAAGACTTGGGTGTATGGGTGGACGACAAACTCACATTTAGTGGCCAATGTCAGGCAGCTGCTGCCAAGGCAAATAAAATAATGGGATGCATTAGACGAGGCATAGATGCTCATGAGGAGAACATAATTTTACCTCTATACAAGTCACTGGTGCGACCACACTTAGAATACTGTGTGCAGTTCTGGTCTCCGGTGTATAAGAAAGACATAGCTGAACTGGAGCGGGTGCAGAGAAGAGCGACCAAGGTTATTAGAGAACTGGGGGGTCTGCAATACCAAGACAGGTTATTACACTTGGGGTTATTTAGTTTGGAAAAACGAAGGCTTAGGGGTGATCTTATTACAATGTAAAATATATGAGGGGACAGTACAAAGACCTTTCTAATGATCTTTTTACTCTTAGACCTGTGACGGGAACAGGGGGCATCCTCTACGTCTGGAGGAAAGAAGGTTTAGTCATAATCACAGACGCAGATTCTTTACTGTAAGAGCAGTGAGACTATGGAACTCTCTGCCGTCTAATGTTGTAATGAGTGATTCCCTAATAAAATTTAAGAGGGGACTGGATGCCTTTCTTGAAAAGTATAATATTACAGGCTATATTCACTAGTTTCCTAGATACAGCGTTGATCCAGGGAGCTAGTCTGATTGCCGTATGTGGAGTCGGGAAGGAATTTTTTTCCCCAATGTGAAGCTTACTGTTTGCCACATGGTTTTTTTTTGCCTTCCTCTGGATCAACATGTTAGGGCAGGTTAGGATAGGATATGGGTTGAACTAGATGGACTTAAAGTCTTCCTTCAACCTTAATAACTATGTTACTATGTTAAGAAGATAGGGATAACTTCCAAATTTTAGATAACTTAAACAAGTTTTTCATGACTAATTTTATTTACATTTATAGGAATGTAGAAAATAATAAACCAATAATGACAGAGTATAAATCAGGCGTGTGTGATTTTTTTTATCAGATAGCACACTGACCGATGTTATACAATGAGGCGCGCAGAGAAACATTTTTTTTCGAAAACTGATTTAGTGTGAGAAAAAAAAATCCTATCATGTTCCGATTTGGCTCTGCAATTGAATGAGACTCAGCCATTCAAGTCTATGGGTGGAGAAAAAAAAAATGAATACCTCAGTATAGCATCCCATATTTACGGTTACATTACAATTCTGTTACATAGAGAACTGTAAATGAAACTGTAAATGATTAATAACTGCTCAGAAAAAAAACTGACTGCAAATGGACAAGTAAGAAAAAATCGTCCCACTCTCCTGGATGAAAACAGATAATTTTATATGATGTACAGGGAAATATGGGTATAGTCCAATGCCAAAGATTTCACTTCTTACATTACATGAGCGATATCTATTGTACATTCTACAATAGATCAGAAACCGGCGAATCCTTGCACCGCACAGTGCGAGCCCTGGGAGGATTCAGAAGTCTGCAGTCACACAGAGTGACACACTGAGTGAGTGCAGACAGCATAGTCCTCCATACAGTATTATAGGCGCCACGTAGTCCTCCATACAGTATTATGGGCACCACATAGTCCTCCATATATTGTTATGGGCACCATATAACCCTCCATACAGTATTATAGACACCACACAGTCCTCCATACAGTATTACGGACACCACATAGTCCTCCATACAGTATTATGGGCACCACATAGCCCTCCATACAATATTATGGGCACCACATTGTCGTCCATACAGTGTTATGGGCACTACATAGTTCTCCAGTGTTATGGGCACCATATAACCCTCCATACAGTATTATAGGCACCACATAGTACTCCATACAGTGTTACGGGCACCCCAAAATCCTCCATACAGTATTATAGGCACCATATAAGTCTCCATACAATATTATAGGCACCACATAATCCTACATACAGTATTATGGGCACCACATAGTCCTCCATACAGTGTTATGTGCACCATAAAACCCTCCATACAGTATAATGGGCCCACATAATGCTCCATACAGTATTATTGTCCCCATATATTGCTCAACACATTATAATGGCCCCATATATTAATCCATACAGTAACATGGGCTTCAAATATTACTTCATACAGTATAATGGGCCCTATATAATACTCCATGCATAAAAAATCATCAAATATTCACTTCTCCCTGTACCCCACTGCTCTGGTCTCCTCAGCGTAGTCTGACTCTTTACACTGCTCAGTACAAATTATGCGCTGAAGTGATGTAATTGCGTCCTCTGCGTTAAAACGTCACAGAGCTCAGACACAGAGGGGGAATGACGGGAGAGGGAGCATCAGCAGATTGCACCCTCACTCATTGTTTTCAACTGTGTCATCGCTGGCATTGGGTCCCAGACTCCCCACTACTTACGAGCCCTATAGCATGCCATATCCCCGACGACTTGCCAACTTGCGCTGAGTGGTGATGTTAGCCCTGATAAATGTGTCATAACTGAGCACCAGCGCACCACCAAATATTAAGCAGTGGGTGAAATGCTTTTAGGACACACACCCTTAAATCAAAGGGATTTAAAAAGAAAATAACCGGCACACCGATTAAATAAGAGAGAAGTGGAGGACACTTTATTAGTCCATTTGGTAACATTTAAATTCCATAGCAGAGAAATGTTCTGTTATGAATCTGAAGCGTTGCCACATGGGCTGATAAAGAGTCCGCCACTTTCCACAATTAATCAGAGTGCTTCTTATTTTCATATATATAACACACACACAGAGCAGATACTTCTATTTACACCATGTATACAGGAAAGGAGGCGTATACACAATGTACACAGCTCCACAATATATACTGTGGTTAGGAATGTAGAGTGGAGCGGTGTATATACTATATAGTGTAGAGATGTGCCAGTGTATATAGTGTGGATTCCATACTATATACACAGCACGCTACTATATGAACAGTCTTTCACTATATATACACAACTCTACATTATATAAGACAGTATTATACTATATTATGATGCATACATCACATAGGAGAAACACATATATATCATATAGGAGACACTGCAACTGTTGAATATATATATATATATCACATTAAGACTACTGTATATACATTATATAGATGATACTGCAACTGCTCTGTATAGTCACAGTATCACTAATATAATGTATATATAGCATTATACCTATATAATGTGTATACATTATATAGGTAATACTGTGACTGCTGTATATTTGTAATGTAGGTGACACTGGAATTATACACAGCAATCTATATTACAGCAACTGCTGTGCATAATTGCAGTATCACCTATGAAATGTATATACAGCAGTAGCAGTATCACCAGCATAACGTATATAGAGCAGTCTGTATACATCATATAGGACCTCAGAGGTCTCAAACTGCATTCCTCGAGGGCCGCAAACCGTGCGTGTTTTCAAGATTTCCTTAGCATTGCACAGGTGCTGGAATCATTATCTGTGCAGGTGATTAAATTATCACCTGTGCAATACAAGGAAATCCTGAAAACATGACCTGTTTGCGGACCTTGAGGACTGGAGTTTGAGACCTCTGATATAGGTGATACTGAAACTGTTATATCTAGAATATATATGATACTGCAATTATACACAGCAATTGCTGTAATATAGATTGCTGTGTATAATTCCAGTGTCACCTACATAACATATACAATATGCAGTACTAGCAGTATCACATATATTGTATATACATGATACAGGCACATAGAAATATTTAATCCTTGAGATGAAAATTGAAAAAGAGCTGCAGCATTGGACATGCAGAGGAGCGGATCCCGAATTTTACCTGTGACAGTGAGCAGAAAAAAACTTTTGAATGAAGCCCCTGTGTGCGCACGCACTGTATCTCAATTGCTTGCGCTGAGGCCCATTGACGTGGCTGTGCACGCGTCATGACAAGAGCTGCTGCGGCTGCAGTGCGCGTGACATCACAAGGTCCGCCGCTGTGCACGCTTTTACCCCGTAGTTCTTCATATGGTATAATGTATTCCCCATAGTCCTCGATACAGTATAATGCAGCCCACATATAGTATAATGCAGTCACGCCCTAGAGCATAATGCAGCCACCCCACAGAGTATAATGCAACCACCCCACAGAGTATAATGTAAACCCCCATAGAATATAATGCAGCCCCTATAGAATATAATGCAGCCCCCCTATATAGTATAATGTAGCCCCTCCATAGAATACAATGTAGCCTTCCTCATATAGTATAATGCAGCCCCCATAGAATATAATGTAGCCCCCATAGAATACAATGTAGCCACCTCATATAGTATAATGTAGCCCCTTCAGAGTATGATGCAATCACTCCTCATAGAATATAATACAGCCCCCTCATAGAATATAATGTAGTCCCGAATAGAATATAATACAGCCCGCCTCCCCATAGAATATAATGTAGCCCCCCATAGTATATAACACAGTCACATAGTATATAACACAGCCTCCCCCATAAAATAATATACCCCAATAGTATATAACACAGACCACATAGTATATAGCGCGGCCCACACAGCATATAGCGCGGCCCACACAGCATATAACGCGGCCCACACAGCATATAACGCGGCCCACACAGCATATAACGCGACCCACACAGCATATAGCACGGCCCACACAGTATATAGCGCTGCCCACACAGTATATTGCACGGCCCAAACAGTATATTGCACGGCCCACATAGTATATTGCACGGCCCACACAGTATATAGCGCGGCTCACATAGTGTACTGCGCGGCCCACATAGTATATTGCACGGCCCACATAGTACAGTATATAGCACGGCCCACATAGTATATAGCGCGGCCCACATAGTATATAGCGCAGCCCATATAATATATAGCGCGGCCCATACAGTATATTGCACGGCCCACATAGTATATTGCGCGGCCCACATAGTATATTGCGCGGCCCACAAAGTATATTGCGCGGCCCACATAGTATACTGCACGGGCCACATAGTATATTGCGCGGCCCATATAGTATATAGCGCGGCCAACACAGTATATATATAGCGCGGCCCACATGGTATATATATAGCCGGCCCACACAGTATATAGCACAGCCCACATGTATACTGCACGGCCCACATAGTATATTGCATGGCCCATTATAGTATATAGCGCGACCCATATAATATATAGCAGGGCCCACATAGTATATTGCACGGCCCACATAGTAGATTGTGCGGCCCATATAGTATACTGCACGGCCCATATAGTGCGGCCCACATAGTATATAGCGCGGCCCATATAATGTATAGCAGGGCCCATATAACACAGCCCTCATGCCCCCCAGTAATGGCCCCACAGCCACAGTCCAGTACTCACTGACATAAAAAAAAAAAACACACTCATCACTTCTCCTTGTGCCCGCGCTGCTCCCGCCTTCTGTCTCCTGCTCTGCCTGGTACAGAGTGAGTGCGTGAAGACGTCATCGCGCACTCGCTGTGTCAGAGGCAGAGCGGGAATGATGGGAGAGGGGGCGTCAGCTGACGCTCTCTCCTCCATCATTGCTTTGAACTGTACCGGCGGGGGGAGTCGGCGCTGGGGGCAGGCAGGCCCCCCTGAATTACAGGGGCCCCCATAGCGGCTGCGTGATGTGCCGCTAGCTGGGGGCCCCTTGGGGAGCGGGGGCCCCTTGGGGAGCTGCCGGCCCTGCCCACCATGTAGCATGCACACATACCGCATGCTGCTCTGCTCAGGCGGAATGAGGAAGTGGAGCAGAGCAGCGTGTGACATCACGTGGGGCGACGCTGGCTGGACCACGGTGCATCAGGAGGAGGGGAGGGCCCGGGGGAGGGGAGGGCCCGGCAGGCTGGGTTATCAAGCACTGGTGAAGCCTGAACATTGAACAAAATGTAGAGAGGGCCCGAGCGCGGACCGGGCTGCCAGTGTGCTCGGGCCCTCTAATTACCGGGCCCCATACAGTTGTAATGGCTGTAATGCCCTGATGGCGGCCCTAAGCAGAGCGCATATGCCGCCCTCTCAGCAGCTGCCTGACGCCTGAGACAAGAGGCTCAACTTGCCTCATTATAGGTGCGCCCCTGGTCCCAGCGATCCCACCAACGATCCGTCGTGGATGGGATCGCTGGGACATCATTAGCTGATCGCTGGTGGTGAGCTGTCACATGGGCACTCACCAGCGATCAGGACCAGCGAGCACGTTGGTATCCAGTGTACACATTGGGTAACTAAGCGCTGTGCCGCACTTAGTTACCCGATGTGTACCCTAGATACCAGCTCCCAGCTTCTGCTGTACGCGCTGGGAGCTCGCTGATCGTTGGTCTCCTGCTGTCACACGCAGCGATGCGCGCTGGCCAGCGGGAGACCAACGATGAAAAAATGGTCCAAGCCATTCGACGACGATCTGCAATATCCAGCAGGGGTGCTGGTCGTCGCTGCATGTCACACTAAGCCAGATCGCTGGCTAGGTCGCTGTTGCATCACAAAATCGGTGACGCTTCAGCGATCTCGCTTAGTGTGAAGGGGGCTTTAGTCTAATGTGTATGGGTACTGTAACTACTATTTAATGGTAACGGGCACTTTTCAGCATCTTTCACTCGTCTGTGCTTAAACACGTACGTGTAAAATGGTTCCGGTGTCATCAGTGTACGGTCCGTGCGTCATCAGTGTACGGTCCGTGTGTCGTCAGTGTACGTACGGTTTGTGCACAATCAGTGTAGAGTCCGTGTATCATTGGTGTACGGTCCGTGCGTCATCAGTGTACGGTCCATGCATCATCAGTGTATGGTCCGTATGTCATCAGTGTTCGGTCCGTGCGTCATCAGTGTATGGTTCGTGCGTCATCAGTACCCAGTCTGTGTCTCATCAGTACACAGTCCGTGTATCATCGGTGTACGGTCCGTGCGTCATTGGTGTACGGGCCATGCGTCATCAGTATATGGTCCGTATGTCATCAGTGTTCGTTCCGTGTGTCATTATTATTATTCATTTTTATAGCGCCATTTATTCCTTGGCACTTTACATGTGAGGGGGAGCGAATATAGACAAGTACAATAAATATGAGCAATACAGGACACACATAAGTACAGAAGGAGAGAGGACCCTGCCTGCGAAGGCTCACAATCTATAGGGTCAGTGAATGGTTCCTGCGTCATCAGTGTATGGTCCGTGTGTCCGTTTTTACCATTAGTTATCATAAGTGGTTTTCACAGATGGATAAATAAATGACGAAGCCTCTGTTATACTTTACAATATTAATCACAGGCAGCACACAGATGGCGCACAGACGGTATACTAATGCTAACCGTGTGATATGGTTTTTTTCTGGACCCATAGACTTGTATTAGCACTTTTGATATGTTGTACTGTAAAAAAACAGACAAATCTCCATAAGTTTTGCACAGGCACACAGTGCGTGAAAAATCACAGATGTGTGGACTGCCTCATAGACTATAATGGTCACCTGTGGTTGTGAAAAACACGGACACAATTTGTAAGTGTAACACTGACGGCTGCATGAGACTGTTGTCTGACTTACCAATAGGGGGAGTGACCACTTACAGTGCCTAGGGCAGCATGAATGCCAAATACGGCCCTGTATACAGTGCCAGCCATTGTGAGCTACTCTGTAAAGTGGCAGCATGGGCGTACCCATCGTGGGGCAGGGGGGGCAACTGCCCCCCCCAAGAAGCAGGGGCGCACAGTGCTTGATCCGGCCCGTCGGCCCCGCCGACACTGAACTGACAGTTCAGTGCCGGCGGGCCCTTTAATCGCGGGCGGAATGTGTGAGGAAGACCTTGCGGCTTTCCATATGCAGCACAGGCGACGTGATCGTCATCACGCCGCCTGCGCGCCCTGATGACATCACGCCGCCTGTGCCAGGAGAAGACAGAGTCCAGAGCGCGCTTCTTCAGAGCAGTGGGGGAGATTGGTGAGTACCTTTTTTTTTTTTTTGGACGCCGGGCCTGGCCTATGGGGGATAATGCTGCCTATGGGGGATTATGCTGGCTATGGGGGGATTACGCTGGCTATGGGGGATTATGCTGGCTATCGGGATTATGCTGGCTATGGGGGATTCTGCTGTCTATGGGATTATGCTGGCTATGAGGGTTTATGCTGGCTATGGGGGATTATGCTGGCTATTGGGGATTATGCTGGCTATGGGGGATTATGCTGGCTATGGGGGATTATGCTGGCTATGGGGGATTATGCTGGCTATGGGGGATTCTGCTGCCTATGGGGATTATGCTGGCTATGGGGGATTACGCTGGCTATGGGGATTATGCTGGCTATGGGGATTATGCTGGCTATGGGGGATTCTGCTGCCTATGGGGATTATGCTGGCTATGGGGATTATGCTGGCTATGGGGGGATTACGCTGCTATGGGGGATTATGCTGCCTATGGGGATTATGCTGGCTATTGGGGGATTATGCTGGCTATGGGGGGATTATGATGGCTATGGGGATTATGCTGGCTATGGGGATTATGCTGACTATGGGGGATTATGCTGCCTATGGGGATTATGTTGGCTATGGGGGATTACGCTGGCTATGGGGATTATGCTGGCTATGGGGGGATTACGCTGGCTATGGGGATTATGCTGGCTATGGGGGATTATGCTGCCTATGGGGATTATGCTGGCTATGGGGGGATTACGCTGGCTATTGGGGGATTACGCTGGCTATGGGGATTATGCTGCCTATGGGGATTATGCTGGCTATGGGGGATTACGCTGGCTATTGGGGGGATTATGCTGGCTATGGGGGGATTACGCTGGCTATGGGGATTATGCTGGCTATGGGGGATTCTGCTGCCTATGGAGATTCTGCTGGCTATGGGGGGATTACGCTGGCTATGGGGATTATGCTGGCTATGGGGGATTATGCTGCCTATGGGGATTATGCTGGCTATGGGGGGATTACGCTGGCTATGGGGGGATTACGCTGGCTATGGGGGATTACGCTGGCTATGGGGGGATTATGCTGCCTATGGGGATTATGCTGGCTATGGGGGGATTACACTGGCTATGGGGGATTATGCTGCCTATGGGGATTATGCTGGCTATTGGGGGATTATGCTGGCTATGGGGGGATTATGCTGGTGTCAGAGCTAAATCAGCATTTCTTCAGAAGACCTTGGTTTGTCAGAAAGGCTGATGCATACTAGAAGTTGAGATAAGATGTTCCTTTTTTGTACAATACACAACCTTCCCCCTCCCCGCCTGAGTTATGAAAAGACACTCTGTGTTGGGAGCTAAGGGAAGGATGAAGTTTTCAAGGTAAAACCAGTATTCTATCTATTTAGTAATAAGTTGTGTAAACACCATATATGGTAATTCCACTTCCTGCTTATGGGATGTATATAAATCCCTTTGTTAGCAATAAAGAGCAGAGTTTATTGACGCATACTTTGGTCTGTGTCTTATTCTCTCTGGTACCACATTCCGAGGAGGAAAGGGTTAACGAGATAACAGCGACGACAGCTGGCGCCCGAACAGGGACCTGAGTTATTCTATTCTGAGAAAGTCCGACCGGTCCAGAGACGTGGGATGAGCGGAGCTTTCTGTTGGTGATATACATACAGCGCTGAGGTAAGAATACTTATTATATTCTACCTAAAATCTATATCACTGTATAGTGGACTCCCTCCTCCCCGAGCGGTCGGCTTTCCAGGTAATTCACAGGTATTCCTGGCTCAGGTCCCTTTGAACCAGTAGACCTTCAGATTAATTGTCAGTCCTGCCTTTCCTCCTTTGGAAAAATGACAGTATGGATCCAATGATTGTGTTGTGGTTTTGTCTTGGTGTTTGTGTGATTGGATTGTTTATTTGGTTGGCGTATAAATCTTGGAAAGCGAGCAGTGGAATGGTTCAGAAACCTTTGTGGCCCATTGTCTTGGTGACAGAGTCTTGGTGACAGAGTCGTGGTGACAATTGTCTTGGTGACAGAGTCTTGGTGACAGACTCAGATGCAGAGTCAGATGCAGGCTCAGGTGCACCAGGAGGAAGTAGAAAAGTGGGAAAAAGAAGGTGCATGTCTGAATGAAGCAAATGGGGTATGGGGAAGAGGGATGCGTCGATGCCTTCCAAGGGTGTTGTACCCTGCGGTCGCCCAGATGTTACATGGGCCAACCCACCAGTCCAAAACTGCTGTAATGAGTGTGATGCAGAAGCATTGGGTAGCACCAGGCTTTTCCACCTGTATAGAAGGTTTGATCCAGGGATGCATGGTATGTGCTACACATAATCAGGGAAGGGTAGTCAAGACACCACCCAAACACACCCTCGGCCCCTCTATCCTTTCCAGAGACTGCAGATTGATTATATTCAGCTGCCAAAAATCAGGGTCATGGGAGTACGTGTTGGTGTGTTTTGATTTATTCTCAGGTTGGCCGGAGGCTTTCCCGATTGCCAAGGCTACGGCTGCGGCAACCGCAAAGAAGCTGCTTGCGGAGGTGGTGTGCAGGTATGGAGTACCAGAGGTGATCGAAAGTGACAGAGGTACACATTTCACAGGTGAAATAATGAATGAAGTCTTGACAGCTCTGGGAATTCAACAAGCTTTCCACACCCATATCATCCACAAAGCAGTGGAAAAGTAGAAAGACTAAATGGGACATTGAAGTTAAAAATCCAAAAGGCCATGGCTGAAACAGGGAAATCTTGGCCTGAATGTTTACCATTAGCCCTATACTCTGTAAGGTACACTCCAAATAGGAAAACTGGACTTTCTCCGTATGAAGTACTATTTGGCAAAGTGCCTAGCTTAGGATGTTTCTTTCCCCAAGCACTGGAAATGAGTAACCATGTATTAAGCTCATATGTAAGGGATTTGCATAAAAGACTTAAGAAAGTACATGATAATGTCTTCAGTTATCTTCCAGATCCGAACCAGGATCCTGGGAGTCACAGCCTGCAGCCTGGAGACTGGGTAGTCATTAAAAGACACGTGAGAAAGAGTCTGGATCCGAGATTTGATGGACCTTTTCAAGTTCTACTGACGACAAGTACCGCAGTCAAGCTACAAGGCAAGGAAACTTGGATCCACGCATCGCATTGTAAGAAGATCCTTGGAGAGCCTCCAGAAGAGGAATGATGCTACTAATGACATTTGCTTGCATCCTTGCAGTAACGGATGCTTGGAACAGACTTAGCCGTGCAGATGGTGATGATAACAGGTTCATTAGACACCACTTAGCTTTAGTGGATGGATTGAAAGAACAAAACCAAAATGTTGCAAACTGTTGGATTTGTACACACGCGCCGGTGACGTCCACCAGTCTACCATTTCTTGCAGTCCCAGTCTCGTGGGAAGAAATTAACTCTTGGGGTAACTGTGCAGACACATTAAGCAACAATGCCACTCAAAAACTTTGGAACACTACGGTAGGAATACCGTAGTGGGTTGGACTGATTTTCCATGGTGGCAGGGAATCTAACAGGACAGATAATTCCAAGACTGTATCTATCTTTTAAAGGTGGGGCATGGGTACCCAGAAATAGAACTAGTTTAACCTCTTTGGGAGAAATACCGACACAGGGGTTAAAGATAAGTTTTGGGGTCACTACAGGAAGCTTAGATGCTTTCAAACCCTCCCTATTAGAACGATATCTACACACTGATAAATGGGAAAAATAATGTTTTCTTTGAGAATGGAAAAGATGAAACTTGTGCTAACAAACCAGGTAACCTGAGGTGTAATAAAGATGAAGGGTATCAGAAGAACACTCCCACCTGCGGAGAACCTACCGCAGGATACTGCTCCCCACTAGGACAAAAGCCCAGGTGGTGCATGATGAGTAATATTTCAAAGTTTATAGATTTGGCACACCGATTAGTATTACAGCATTCAGCTATATGGAACCTTCCACCATCAATGTATTGGGTATGTGGGGACAAGGCATTTAAGTGGCTTCCAGTAGGAGTCACCGGGAAATGCACCCTAGCTAGATTGACACCAGCCACCTATCTCATCACTCCAGATAGATTAGATCCATTGTCTATTCCAAAATATACACTACATAAACGATCTGCAGACAATAGACCTCGCCCAAATGGGAGACCACACATAGTGGAGATGGGGATAGCAAATACATTTTTCAGTGCATTATTCATCTACCCTATGATAACTCAGACATGGGATAAGTTGGTAGAATCCACAGACTACCTAGATGATCAAATATGGGATATTTTAGATATCCTCAATGGGTCCCTTGCAGTACAGAACCAGCTAATTATTGTTACTAACCAACATACCCTCGTGTTAGATTACCTGACTGCAGCTCAAGGAGGGATGTGCCAGATTATTGGACCTGCATGTTGTCATTATATTGATAATTCTAGTGTTTTAACCCTTAAACATAAGCTAGAGGATGTCATAAAGTTAAGGAAACTATATGATGAGGCAAATCTGAAGAATCAAGATTCATGGTGGGCAAATACTTCTCCTTTCTTAACCCCGCAAATTGGTTCAAAGGCATAGGGGGATGGCTGACTGGGATAATACAAGCTGGCCTACAGGTTTTATTAATATGTCTTGCTATCTATTTAGTTTTTAAAATCTCTTTGATGTGTATTAAACGATGTACTAGGACACAGAGGAGGTATGAAGATGTGTATTGATCAAATGAAGGAACAAAAGGAGGGAATGTCAGAGCTAAATCAGCATTTCTTCAGAAGACCTTGGTTTGTCAGAAAGGCTGATGCATACTAGAAGTTGAGATAAGATGTTCCTTTTTTGTACAATACACAACCTTCCCCCCCCCGCCTGAGTTATGAAAAGACACTTTGTGTTGGGAGCTAAGGGAAGGATGACGTTTTCAAGGTAAAACCAGTATTCTATCTATTTAGTAATAAGTTGTGTAAACACCATATATGGTAATTCCGCTTCCTGCTTATGGGATGTATATAAATCCCTTCGTTAGCAATAAAGAGCAGAGTTTATTGACGAATACTTTGGTCTGTGTCTTATTCTCTCTGGTACACATTCCGAGGAGGAAAGGGTTAACGAGATAACAGCGACGACACTGGCTATGGGGATTATGCTGGCTATGGGGATTTTGCTGGCTATGGGGGATTCTGCTGGCTATGGGGGATTATGCTGGCTATGGGGATTATGCTGGCTATGGGGATTATGCTGGCTATGGGGATTATGCTGGCTATGGGGGGATTATGCTGGCTATGGGGATTATGCTGGCTATGGGGATTATGCTGGCTATGGGGATTATGCTGGCTTTGGGGGATTCTGCTGGCTATGGGGGATTATGCTGGCTATGGGGGGATTATGCTGGCTATGGGGGGATTATGCTGGCTATGGGGAATTATGCTGGCTATGGGGATTATGCTGGCTATGGGGGATTATGCTGGCTATGGGGATTATGCTGGCTATGGGGGATTATGCTGGCTATGGGGGATTATGCTGGCTATGAGGGATTATGCTGGCTATGGGGGATTATGATGGCTATGTGGATTATGCTGGCTATGGGGATTATGATGGCTATGGGGGATTATGCTGGCTATGGGGATTATGCTGGCTATGGGGGGATTATGCTGGCTATGGGATTATGCTGGCTATGGGGATTATGCTGGCTATGGGGGATTATGCTGCCTATGGGGGATTACGCTGGCTATGGGGGGATTACTCTGGCTATGGGGGGATTATGCTGGTATGGGGATTATGCTGGCTATGGGGATTATGCTGGCTATGGGGATTACGCTGGCTATGGGGGATTATGCTGGCTATGGGGATTATGCTGGCTATGAGGGATTATGCTGGCTATGGGGATTATGCTGGCTATGGGGGGATTATGCTGGCTATAGGGATTATGCTGCTATGGGGGATTATGCTGCCTATGGGGGATTACGCTGGCTATGGGGGGATTATGCTGGCTATGGGGATTATGCTGCCTATGGGGGATTATGCTGGCTATTGGGATTATGCTGGCTATGGGGGGATTATGCTGCCTATGGGGGATTATGCTGGCTATGGGGGGATTATGATGGCTATGGGGATTATGCTGCCTATGGGGGATTATGATGGCTATTGGGGGATTATGCTGGCTATAGGGATTATGCTGGCTATGAGGGGATTATGCTGGCTATGGGGATTATGCTGGCTATGGGGATTATGCTGGCTATGGGGGATTATGCTGCCTATGGGGATTATGCTGGCTATGGGGGATTATGTTGGCTATGGGGATTATGCTTGCTATGGGGATTATGCTGGCTATGGGGGATTATGCTGGCTATGGGGGGATTATGCTGGCTATTGGGGGATTATGCTGGCTATTGGGGGATTATGCTGGCTATTGGGGAATTATGCTGGCTATTGGGGAATTATGCTGGCTATTGAGGGATCATGCTGGCTATGGGGGATTATGCTGGCTATTGGGGGATTATGCTGGCTATTGGGGACTATGCTGCTTATGGGGGATTATGCTGGCTATTGGGGACTATGCTGCCTATTGGGGACTATGCTGCCTATGGGGGATTATGTTGGCTATTGGGGGATTATGCTTCCTATGGGGGATTACGCTGGCTACTGGGGGATTACGCTGGCTATGGGGGATTACGCTGGCTATTGGGGATTACGCTGGCTATTGGGGGATTACGCTGGCTATTGGGGGAGTATGCTGGCTATTGGGGATAATGCTGGCTATTGGGGGATTATGCTGGCTATTGGGGAATTATGCTGGCTATTGGGGAATTATGCTGGCTATTGAGGGATCATGCTGGCTATGGGGGATTATGCTGGCTATTGAGGGATTATGCTGGCTATTGGGGACTATGCTGCTTATGGGGGATTATGCTGGCTATTGGGGACTATGCTGCCTATTGGGGACTATGCTGCCTATGGGGGATTATGTTGGCTATTGGGGATTATGCTTCCTATGGGGATTACGCTGGCTACTGGGGGATTACGCTGGCTATGGGGATTACGCTGGCTATTGGGGGATTACGCTGGCTATTGGGGGATTACGCTGGCTATTGGGGGAGTATGCTGCTATTGGGGGATTATGCTGGCTATTGGGGGATTATGCTGGCTATGGGGACTATGCTGTTTATGGGGGATTATGCAGCTACTGGGGACTACTATGCTGCCTTTTGGGGATTATGCTGCCTTTGAGGACATGCTGCATATTGGGGACCTATGCTGCCTATTTGGACATTTACCTGACTATTGGGGACCTATGCTGCCTATTGGGACATTTACCTGCCTATTGGGGACCTATGCTGCCTATTGGGACTTATGCTGTCTATTGGGATCTATGCTGCTATTGGGGACCTATGCTGTCTATTGAGGACATATGCTGCCTATTGAGGACCTATGCTGCCTATTGAGGACCTATGCTGCCTATTGGGGACCTATGCTGTCTATTGAGGACATATGCTATCTATTGAGGACATATGCTGTCTATTGAGGACATATGCTATCTATTGAGGACATATGCTGCCTATTGAGGACATATGCTGCCTATTGGGGACATATACTGCCTATTGGGGATCAATGCTGCCTATTGGGGACATTTACCTGCCTATTGGGGACATTTACCTGCCTATTAGGGACTCTCGCACCACACCAGTCTGAGCCTGAGCTAAAAGCGGAGTTGCGCCAATATGTGCACTGATGAGGATGAAATTATATGGATTGGCAAGGCTGCAGTGATGGGCAGTGCAGGCTGTATGTCTCTGTGTGGGCAGTTTTATTGCTGGTATATTGTTTTTGTAGCACTGTATATATATTAGTATTTTACTAATAGCAATTTGGAATCCCTAGGAAATAATGATATCAAGAAAGAGAAAAATTGCTTCACTTGTGACAAATATGGAACCGAACATTGACCATCTCATTAGCCAAAAGCAGGCCCATAGTTCCCATTGAAATACCAGTAAGTTGTTGATTTTTAACTTTACTTGTTCTTTATTTTAAGTATTGTATTTGTTCCTGTTTCTTTTTATTTTTTTTTACTTCAAAATAAGAGTGTAACAGGGTCATACACATCGTGTGCGGTATATAGAGTGTAGTATATGGTGTATACAGGTCATACACATCGTGTGCGGTATATAGAGTGTAGTATATGGTGTATACAGGGTCATACACATCGTGTGTGGTATATAGAGTGTAGTATATGGTGTATACAGGGTCATACACATCGTGTGCGGTATATAGAGTGTAGTATATGGTGTATACAGGTCATACACATCGTGTGCGGTTATAGAGTGTAGTATATGGTGTATACAGGTCATACACATCGTGTGCGGTATATAGAGTGTAGTATATGGTGTATACAGGTCATACACATCGTGTGCGGTATATAGAGTGTAGTATATGGTGTATACAGGTCATACACATCGTGTGCGGTATATAGAGTGTAGTATATGGTGTATACAGGTCATACACATCGTGTGCAGTATATAGAGTGTATATACACTGCTGTATTATACTTTTCATATACAGGTTATAATGCCTCTTATTCTTTGTATAGAGGTGAGTGTGCCATGTATAATATATGGTATATACAGCGTAGTGTCGCATACACTGCTGTATTATAGAATATACAACTGTTCTAATGCTCCATACCTAATATGCAGGATAATGTACAGTGTATATGATGTAACCTGTATAAGATGTGACATTGGCTTGCCCCCCCTAGTTTTGATCCTGGGTACGCCCATGAGTGGCAGTTTGTACATAGCGCTCTATACAGTGCCAGATTCTGTGAGCCCTTTTATACAGTACCTTCTGTACTCTATACAGCGCCACATTCAGTGCCCCCCCGTCCATACAGCGTCAGCCAGTAACAGAATGCATGTGCCGCTATATATATATAGAGAGCTGCAGTCACAGTCACCCCACATAGTATAAGTCACAGATTTCCAGCAGCATGTGCGCTCCCATACACAGTGCCGCCTACAATGCTCCTCTCATACACCAGCCTCCATTTGTTGGCAGCAGTTTCCCCTCTAGTCACAGTGTGGCCTGTGCTCTGCAGCCGCAGCGCAGGAATCTCGGGATGAGGAGATCCGAACTCCGACCTACCTGGACCCCGCACGGCTCCACTTCCCAGAGAGCAGAGTGTACTGCGTATCCATGGCAACCAGATACAACACGAGGTGCAACCATTCCACGCCCACTGTGATGTACCCAGCCAATCAGCAATATGTGTCCTGAGCTCCAATCACTGCACCTCTGTCTGTGCACGCACGGACCCTGAAAGAGGCTTCAGTCTGATCAATGTACAGCAACGGTCACATGTGCGAGGCCTGCGTTATATACACTGTATAGTGTGTACGGGGCCTGCGTTATATACACTGTATAGTGTGTACGGGGCCTGCGTTATGTATACAGTGTATAGTGTGTACGGGGCCTGCGTTATATACACTATAGTGTGTACGGGGCCTGCGTTATGTATACAGTGTATAGTGTGTACGGGGCCTGCGTTATATACCGTATAGTGTGTACGGGCCTGCGTTATGTATACAGTGTATAGTGTGTACGGGCCTGCGTTATATACACTGTATAGTGTGTACGGGGCCTGCGTTATATACACTGTATAGTGTGTACGGGGCCTGCGTTATATACAGTGTATAGTGTGTACGGGGCCTGCGTTATATACAGTGTATAGTGTGTACGGGGCCTGCGTTATATACACTGTATAGTGTGTACGGGGCCTGCGTTATATACACTGTATAGTGTGTACGGGGCCTGCGTTATATACGCTGTATAGTGTGTACGGGGCCTGTGTTATGTATACAGTGTATAGTGTGTACGGGGCCTGCGTTATATACACTGTATAGTGTGTACGGGGCCTGCGTTATATACAGTGTATAGTGTGTACGGGGCCTGCGTTATATACACTGTATAGTGTGTACAGGGCCTGCGTTATATATACAGTGTATAGTGTGTACGGGGCCTGCGTTATGTATACAGTGTATAGTGTGTACGGGGCCTGCGTTATGTATACAGTGTATAGTGTGTACGGGGCCTGCGTTATTATACAGTGTATAGTGTGTACAGGGCCTGCGTTATATACACTGTATAGTGTGTACAGGGCCTGCGTTATATACACTATAGTGTGTACGGGGCCTGCGTATATACAGTGTATAGTGTGTACGGGGCCTGCGTTATATACACTATAGTGTGTACGGGGCCTGCGTGATATACAGTGTATAGTGTGTACGGGGCCTGCGTTATATACACTATAGTGTGTACGGGGCCTGCGTTATATACAGTGTATAGTGTGTACGGTGCCTGCGTTATTATACACTGTATAGTGTGTACGGGGCCTGCGTTATATACAGTGTATAGTGTGTAGGGGGCCCGCGTTATATACACTGTATAGTGTGTACGGGGCCTGCGTTATATACAGTGTATAGTGTGTACGGTGCCTGCATTATATACACTGTATAGTGTGTACGGGGCCTGCGTTATATACAGTGTATAGTGTGTACGGGGCCTGCGTTATATACACATGTATAGTGTGTACGGGGCCTGCGTTATATACAGTGTATAGTGTGTACGGGGCCTGCGTTATATACACTGTATAGTGTGTACGGGGCCTGCGTTATTAACATGTATAGTGTGTACGGGCCTGGTTATATACACTGTATAGTGTGTACGGGGCCTGCGTTATGTATACAGTGTATAGTGTGTACGGGGCCTGCGTTATGTATACAGTGTATAGTGTGTACGGGGCCTGCGTTATATATACAGTGTATAGTGTGTACGGGGCCTGCGTTATATACACTGTATAGTGTGTACGGGCCTGCGTTATATACAGTGTATAGTGTGTACGGGGCCTGCGTTATATACACTGTATAGTGTGTACGGGCCTGCGTTATATACACTGTATAGTGTGTACGGGCCTGCGTTATTATACAGTGTATAGTGTGTACGGGCCTGCGTTATGTATACAGTGTATAGTGTGTACGGGCCTTGCGTTATGTATACAGTGTATAGTGTGTACAGGGCCTGCGTTATATACACTGATAGTGTGTACGGGGCCTGCGTTATATACACTGTATAGTGTGTACGGGCCTGCGTTATTACACTGTATAGTGTGTACAGGGCCTGCGTTATATACATGTATAGTGTGTACGGAGCCTGCGTTATATACACTGTATAGTGTGTACGGGCCTGCGTTATTATACAGTGTATAGTGTGTACAGGGCCTGCGTTATATACACTGTATAGTGTGTACGGGCCTGCGTTATTATACATGTATAGTGTGTAGGCCTCTAGTGCCTTGCTGCTTATATACACTATAGTGTGTACGGGGCCTGCGTTATATACACTGTATAGTGTGTACGGGCCTGCGTTATTATACACTGTATAGTGTGTACAGGGCCTGCGTTATTATACAGTGTATAGTGTGTACAGGGCCTGCGTTATATACACTTATAGTGTGTACAGGGCCTGCGTTATATACACTGTATAGTGTGTACAGGGCCTGCGTTATATATACAGTGTATAGTGTGTACGGGGCCTGCGTTATATACACTTATAGTGTGTACGGGGCCTGCGTTATATACACTGTATAGTGTGTACGGGTCCTGCGTTAGTATACATGTATAGTGTGTACAGGGCCTGCGTTATATATACATATAGTGTGTACGGGCCTGCGTTTATGTACACTGTATAGTGTGTACGGAGCCTGCGTTATATACACTGTATAGTGTGTACAGGGCCTGCGTTATATAACATGTATAGTGTGTACAGGGCCTGCGTTATATACACTGTATAGTGTGTACGGGGCCTGCGTTATAACACTGTATAGTGTGTACGGGCCTGCGTTATATACACTGTATAGTGTGTACGGGGCCTGCGTTATATACACTGTATAGTGTGTACGGGGGCCTGCGTTATATACACTATAGTGTGTACGGGCCTGCGTTATAATACATGATAGTGTGTACGGGCCTGCGTTATATACATGTATAGTGTGTACGGGCCTGCGTTTATATACACTGTAAGTGTGTACGGGGCCTGCGTTATATACAGTGTATAGTGTGTACAGGGCCTGCGTTATATACACTATAGTGTGTACGGGCCTGCGTTATATACACTGTATAGTGTGTACGGCCTGCGTTATATACATGTATAGTGTGTACAGGGCCTGCGTTATATACACTGTATAGTGTGTACAGGGCCTGCGTTATATACACTGTATAGTGTGTACGGGCCTGCGTTATATACATGTATAGTGTGTACGGGCCTGCGTTATATATACACTGTATAGTGTGTACGGGGCCTGCGTTATGTATACAGTGTATAGTGTGTACGGGGCCTGCGTTATGTATACAGTGTATAGTGTGTACGGGGCCTGCGTTATGTATACAGTGTATAGTGTGTACGGGGCCTGCGTTAT
The DNA here is from genome assembly GCA_033576555.1 of Oophaga sylvatica. NCBI lineage: Eukaryota > Metazoa > Chordata > Amphibia > Anura > Dendrobatidae > Oophaga > Oophaga sylvatica. The sequence goes on along the minus strand of JARQOD010000001.1, from coordinate 179,668,679 downwards.
ATACACTGTATAGTGTGTACGGGGCCTGCGTTATATACACTGTATAGTGTGACGGGGCCTGCGTTATATACACTGTATAGTGCATACGGGGCCTGCGTTATATACACTGTATAGTGTGTACGGGCCTGCGTTATATACACTGTATAGTGTGTACGGGGCCTGCGTTATATACACTGTATAGTGTGTACGGGGCCTGCGTTATATACACTGTATAGTGTGTACAGGGCCTGCGTTATATACACTATAGTGTGCACGGGGCCTGCGTTATATCCAGTGTGTAGGGGGCCTGCGTTATAATCCAGTGTATAGTGTGTACAGGGTGTCACGCTGTCTAGCAGATGTATAAATATATAATGTCAGTAATCTATCAAGTGGGACAACATTCTATATAACATATAAATAGGTAACATTAACATGTATATATAGCATAATATTACCTGACATAATATCCTGTGGGTCAATACTGAATCCTTTTCACGCTGTCTCTGGCTAGAGGTGGACCGGGGTCTATGCTGACCCTAAACTGGGGTCCTGACTAGTCCCTCTACCTGGAGGTACTGTTAATGGTACAGAGGTCCAGGCCACCAGCGTAAACCCTGTCTCCTATAAATCCCTGACCACTGTAATCTAGTCCTTAGAAGGACCCTGATTACCACCATAGGGAATGGACAGGTAAAGGTTAACAAACAGTATAGACAAACGAGACAGACAGGGGATAAAGTAAATACTGTCTTGCATACAACATTAAAACACAGAGGGAACACCAAAGGTCTAGGAGATAAACTATAAGCAAGGTGAGGAGAAACAACAAAAGAGCTCTTAGCTTAAGTCTTCTCAGAACCGATCCTATCTGCAGTCTGTATGAATGCTTTCACCGGCATCTAACCAGCAGACTGGCAGCTATATAAAGGAAGCTAATTAGAACATAATCAAAAGCAGCCGGGCGAGGCTGGACCTAGTCTTAGCAAAGAGCTAGGTAAAATTAACTCCCACATTACCAAACACAAAGAAACAGCAACTCAGCTGCGAGAAGTCAGAATGTGCAATCGCGACAATCTTCGTGGCGATGCACCCAGACAGTACCCCCCCTTCTACGAGGGGCCTCCGGACCCTCAGGGCCAGGTCTGTCCGGGTAAGTCGTGTGGAAGGTCCGAACCAATCGATCTGCGTTAATCTCAGACGCAGAGACCCACGTCCTCTCCTCAGGACCATATCCCTTCCAATGAACCAAATACTGAAGGGACCGGCGATTCAGACGTGAGTCAATGATCTTCAACACTTGAAATTCTAAGTTACCATTGACCACCACTGGAGGAGGAGGTAGAAGTGACGGTATAACTGGCGCCACGTACCTCTTAAGCAACGATTTGTGGAATACATTATGGATTTTAAACGTAGGAGAGAGGTCCAGACGAAATGCCACAGGATTAATTATAGAACTGATCCTGTATGGACCGATGAACCTGGGACCCAGTTTCCAGGAGGGAACTTTGCGTTTTATATTCTTGGTAGACAACCACACCAGATCGTTCACACCTAGGTCCGGACCAGACACTCTCCTCCTATCAGACCTCCGCTTGAAACAGTTCCCCATAGCACTCAGACCATTCAGCACTCCTCTCCAAACTGAAGCAAGTGACGACGAGAATCGTTCCTCCTCAGGAACCCCAGATGGACGGGTATGTGGGGTCTTAGAGCGAGCACAAACTCCACAGGACGCGACAAAAGTTATTACCTCTTTATTTAAGTTAGGCCACCAAAACCGGCGAGAAAGGAGATCCACAGTTGCTTTACTCCCTGGATGTCCTGCTAAAGCAGAACTATGATGTGCCTCGATAACTTTTTGTCTTAACTGATTAGGAACAAACAGTTTCCCTGGAGGTCCTACAGGGGCGTCCCCCTGAGCCTCCAACACCTCCTCCTCAAGCTCAGAGCACACAGCCGACACCACCACTTCTTCCTGAAGGATAGGAACCGGGTCATCCGTCTTTCCGGCCCCTGGGAAACTACGAGATAAGGCATCAGGAAGCAATTTTATTGAGCAGTCATACGTGCGATGAGGAGGTAACTTTTGACACCCCTCCTCTGAGAACATCTCCCCAAAGTCCTCCAGAAAAGGAGGCAAAGTCCTAGGCACGACCGCACCGATGACCGTGTTCATGCAGTTATTCTTGCAAAATTCACCCCACTGGCTTATCTTTCTGGATTGCCAATCAATCACTGGGTTATGTTTAGCCAACCAGGGAAGTCCCAACACAATAGGAGTAGGAAGACCCTCCAACACATAACAAGACAACTGTTCTTTATGTATTGCCCCTACTCGAAGGTCTATGTTATGAACAGCTTGTACAAAGCTACCTTGACCGAGAGGTCTGGCGTCAATAGAAAGTATAGGGATCGGTTTGGCCAATACACTCAGTTGCATACCTTGCACCTGGGCAAACCGAGCGTCCACCATATTAGCCCCAGACCCACTATCAAGAAGAACAGAAATCCTCTCAACTCTCGCACCAACCACCACCTCCGCAGGCACGAGAAATTGAGACGGACCTGGGGACGAAATACCTACTCCCAGGTTGTCGTCCACCACACAACCTGGGATTAACAGTTTTTCGGTGACTTTTTTGCTCAATGAGGCACGGGAGGGACACCCCCCAACAAAATGTCCCTCTCTCCCGCAGAAGAAAACCTTCTTGTCTTGCGGCGCACCGCCGATTCCCTCCTACAAAATGATGTCCCACCCAACTGCATAGGTTCCTCAGAACAGACCAGGGGAACCTCCATATAAGGGACTTTAGTAGTGGGTGGAGTAATAACAGGGGCGGAGTTACCTCGCACCTCCCCCGAAGCCGTCTATCAATACGAATAGCAAGGGCCATAGCAGCCTCCAGTGACGGAGGAGAATCATACTGAGCCAAAACATCTTTTAATTTGTCAGATAACCCTTGACAAAACTGGCTCCTAAGAGCTGGGTCATTCCACTGAGTATCTGTGGCCCATCTATGGAACTCAGAAGAAAATTCCTCCGCCGGACGATCTCCCTGCTGTATCCTACGTAACTTCTTTCAGCAAGGGAGACCCGATCCGGGTCATCATACACCAGCCCCAGGGCAGCAAAAAATCGATCTACTGACTGGAGGGCCGGGGAGCCCGGAGGAAGAGAGAACGCCCAGGATTGAGGGTCCCCTTGTAAGAGCGAGATGACAATTCCCACCCTCTGCTCCTCACTCCCCGATGACCGAGGCCGTAGCCGAAAGTACAATTTACATGCCTCCCGGAAGGTAAAAAATTTGTCCCGCCCACCAGTGAACCTGTCCGGGAGAGCAACCTTAGGTTCAGATCTGGTTTGCTCCGGGGGGGACAAAACCTTGGACTTAATGTCCATAAACTCCATGGACAATTTCTGCAACTGCAGGGCAAGCTGGGCTACTGGATCCATGGTAGCTGGGGAGAATCTATAGTTGGGCCGGTGAAAATGTCACGCTGTCTAGCAGATGTATAAATATATAATGTCAGTAATCTATCAAGTGGGACAACATTCTATATAACATATAAATAGGTAACATTAACATGTATATATAGCATAATATTACCTGACATAATATCCTGTGGGTCAATACTGAATCCTTTTCACGCTGTCTCTGGCTAGAGGTGGACCGGGGTCTATGCTGACCCTAAACTGGGGTCCTGACTAGTCCCTCTACCTGGAGGTACTGTTAATGGTACAGAGGTCCAGGCCACCAGCGTAAACCCTGTCTCCTATAAATCCCTGACCACTGTAATCTAGTCCTTAGAAGGACCCTGATTACCACCATAGGGAATGGACAGGTAAAGGTTAACAAACAGTATAGACAAACGAGACAGACAGGGGATAAAGTAAATACTGTCTTGCATACAACATTAAAACACAGAGGGAACACCAAAGGTCTAGGAGATAAACTATAAGCAAGGTGAGGAGAAACAACAAAAGAGCTCTTAGCTTAAGTCTTCTCAGAACCGATCCTATCTGCAGTCTGTATGAATGCTTTCACCGGCATCTAACCAGCAGACTGGCAGCTATATAAAGGAAGCTAATTAGAACATAATCAAAAGCAGCCGGGCGAGGCTGGACCTAGTCTTAGCAAAGAGCTAGGTAAAATTAACTCCCTTATTACCAAACACAAAGAAACAGCAACTCAGCTGCGAGAAGTCAGAATGTGCAATCGCGACAATCTTCGTGGCGATGCACCCATGACACAGGGCCTGCGTTATATACACTGTATAGTGTGTACGGGGCCTGCGTTATATCCAGTGTATAGTGCGTACGGGACCTGCGTTATATACACTGTATAGTGTGTACGGAGCCTGCGTTATATACAGTGTATAGTGTGTACGGAGCCTGCGTTATATACGCTGTATAGTGTGTACGGAGCCTGCGTTATATACACTGTATAGTGTGTACAGGGCCTGCGTTATATACACTGTATAGTGTGTACGGAGCCTGCGTTATATACACTGTATAGTGTGTACGGGGCCTGCGTTATATACACTGTATAGTGTGTACGGGGCCTGCTTTATATACACTGTATAGTGTGTACGGACCTGCGTTATATACACTGTATAGTGTGTACGGGGCCTGCGTTATATACACTGTATAGTGTGTACGGGGCCTGCGTTATATACACTATAGTGTGTACGGGGCCTGCGTTATATACACTGTATAGTGCGTACGGGGCCTGCGTTATATACACTATATAGTGTGTACGGGGCCTGCGTTATATACACTGTATAGTGTGTACAGGGCCTGCGTTATATACACTGTATAGTGTGTACGGAGCCTGCGTTATATACACTATAGTTGTACGGGGCCTGCGTTATATACACTGTATAGTGTGTACTGGGCCTGCGTTATATACACTATAGTGTGTACGGGGCCTGCGTTATATACACTGTATAGTGCATACAGGGCCTGCGTTATATACACTATAGTGTGTACGGGGCCTGCGTTATATACACTGTATAGTGCATTCGGGGCCTGCGTTATTTACACTGTATAGTGTGTACGGGGCCTGCTTTATATACACTTATAGTGTGTACAGAGCCTATGTTATATCCAGTGTATAGAGCGTACGGGGCCTGCGTTATATACACTGTATAGTGTGTACAGGGCCTGCGTTATATGCACTGTATAGTGTGTACGGAGCCTGCGTTATATACACTGTATAGTGCGTACGGGGCCTGCGTTATATCCAGTGTATAGTGTGTACGGGGCCTGCGTTATATACACTGAATAGTGTGTACGGGGCCGTGTTTGATGCCGTGTACATTGTGTACGGGGCCTGTGTTTGATGCCGTGTACATTGTGTACGGGGCCTGTGTTTGATGCCGTGTACATTGTGTACTGGGCCTGTGTTTGATGCTGTGTACATTGTGTACGGGGCCTGTGTTTGATGCCTTGAACATTGTGTATGATGCCTGTGTTACGTTATGTGCCCATTGCTGTGGTTTTGATGCTGCATATGTATACAGTGTCAAAAACACAGCGGCCAGATGTTACAGCATAGTGGATGGGACTTCTAGAAATCCCTTGTCCACTCTGCATGTATGTGCACTTTCGGATCACCTGCAGAAGCTGACATGCAGCTCAGGTTTAGGAGCCCCAGCATGTGAACTTCCCTTGTGGAGACGCTAGTCTCCACAACAGAAATTTCAACAATAGAATGTGTCTGGATGCGGTAAATATGCACGGTTCAGTGAACATGTGCGGATTTACCTGCGTCATTAGAACACAGCATTTTGGACGCAACAAAAATATGCGGCGTCCAAAGCACTGGTACTTCCTGATCTTGGGAACGTACCCTTAGATGCCGTGTACAGAATGTACGAGGCCTGTGTTATACACCATGTAAAGTGTGTATGGGGCCTGTGTTTTATATGCCATGTGCTTGTGTTTTAGGCCACATTCAGTATCTTGGTGAGAATTTTGCATCAGTTTTTGTGAGCCAAAACCAAGAAAAATGCAGAAGTTGTGCATGTGTTTCTATTATACGTTGCCTCTGATTGTAAGCCAAAATCAGGAGTGGAACAAATACTTATGTAAAATGCTGACCAAATCCTGAACATGAGAACGTGCCTTGTATTGTGTGTACGGGGCCTGTTTTGTACTGTGTATAGTGTGTTCGGGGCCTGTGTTGTGTATAGCATTTTCTGTGCAGCGCCTTGGATTATACAATAACGTATATATACCAAGCCACCACCTAATTACCACTAATCGTGAGACCAGTATCTAGAAGTGGAAGGATGTATGAAAGGGTTCAGTGCAAGAGTAAACTAAATCATATAAGAAAAAAGCACCAATAGAACCAATAATAATAAAAGTAGAAAATTTATTAAATTGCAATAAAATAGATTGTAAAAAATATAAAGCAATACACAGGGAATGACAAAGGTGTGCCAGGAAAAAAGGGATGACACTGCAGAGATACATCAGGCATAAAAACCACAGGCAAGTAAAGCCATTGTAAATAAAGGGGTCAGCTCAAAGTGCAAGTGCAGAGTGCTAAAGGATATGCGTTAAAGTATAAGCAAATAAATCCAATGATAAGAATACGCTTAAGGGTCCCGTTACACATAGCGACTCACCTGCGATCCCGACAACGATATGAACTTGTCAGGATCGCTGGTGTGTCGCTACATGATCGCTGGTGAGCTGCCAAACAGGCAGATCTCAGCAGCGATCAGGACAGCGACTACGCGGGTAACAAACGATGCACATCGCTTAGTTACCCGCAGTGTACGTTAGATACCAGCGTGCTGGTGCAGGGAGCTGGTAACCAAGGTAAGCAGCGGGTTTCTAAGCGCCGCGCGGCGCTTAGAAACCCACTGTTTACCTTGGTTAGGGTTTCTAAATTCTAAGCGCCGCGCGGCGCTTAGAAACCCGCTGTTTACCTTGGTTACCAGCTCCCCTGCACCAGCGCGCAGGTATCTAACGTACACATCGGGTTTCTAGACGCCGCGCGGTGCCTAGAAACCCGATGTTTACCTTGGTTACCAGCTCGCTGATCGCTGGTCTCCCGCCTGCCACATGCAGCGATGCGTGCTGGCCAGCGGGAGACCAACGATCAAAAAATGGTCCAGGACATTCAACAACGACCAGCGATACCCAGCAGGGTGGCTGGTCGTCGCTGAGTGTCACACTAAGCGATATCGCTGGCTAGGTCGCTGTTGCGTCACAAAATCGGTGATGTTTCAGCGAGATCGCTAGCGATCTCGCTTAGTGTAACTGGGGCTTAAAGCATAATTATACAAATAAATGAATAAAAGAGGTAAAGAGCTGAAGACCCATGATATAAGATAACATAAATTTCATGATCCAGTCCAGAGTTTGTTTTCTGCTGTCTTCTCTCTGGACTGGTCATGTGGAGGTTAATCCCCTCTGCCTTGTTTTGGAGCTGGCTGGGCTAGTTCAGTCCTCTGCAGCCTAAGGGCCAGTGTCAGCTGTACTTCAAGCTTCCAAGCTAGTGCCTCTGACCTGTATTCCTTTAGTGATCCTTTTGCCCCTGACTACCTGTACTTGTGTATGACTTGGCTTGTTCTCTGGTTTTCTGTTTCTGGTACCACGTTCCTGTTAAACTGACTTCTGGCTTGTACCCCAACTACGACTTCGTCTTCCGTTTTGGACACCACATACCTGGAATGCCCTGACTTCTTGTTTGTCCCTGACTACGCACTTGCTGTTTCCTTTGGTACTTCTGCTCCTGACAGTTGCTGACTTCGGCTAGTCTGACTACTCTTTCGGTACCTGTGGCACCTGTGCGGCTGCTCTGTGTTATTACTCTGTTTGTGTGTGTAACCTCTCTTCCCTCAACAGCACCCCCTGGTGGAAGTTGCACTGTACTGCACTATAGCAGCACGTTACAGTATAGCTGACCTCACATTAAAGGGGATTTTGCATTTTTTTTTCTCTGGTCATGGATCCGCTTGGTAACTTAGCGGATCAAGTTTCCAGATTGACAAAGAAGATGCAGGTTTTTTCGCTGAAACATCAGGCCCTTGTCACGTCTCATACTCTCTTACAGAAAAAAATGACTGAGACTGTTCAGACTGTGCAGGAAACCACCCATCATGCTGTTAGACGACCTGGGGATTCAGTTGATGTTGTTGTGCACTCTCCCGATCCCCCGTTTAATCTTCCTGATAAATTTCATACGTTCAGGGAGAGTTGTAAATTTTTTTTTTTTCTGAGAACTCGATGGTCTGAGGATGAGACTCAGCGGGTAGGGATTATTATCTCCTTACTTAGGGAGGGTCACCAGTCTTGGACTTTCTCGCTGCCCCTTCTGCCCCTCAATGGAAGTTGGTAGATAGGTTCTTTGAGGCCCTAGGACTTATCTATGATGAACCGGACCGTGTCAGGGTGGCAGAGGACACTATTATGGGTCTGGTTCAAGGAAAGCGCTGAGTCGAGTGGTACAGCTCCGAATTCCGCCGATGTTCCACTGAAGTCTCCTGGGATGACTCCGCGCTGAGAGGTCTGTTCAGGTTGTGGACTGGCAGATAATCTGAAGGTTGCTGTGCCTCTCCATCCACCTCCCAGCTCATTGGAGGAAGCTATGATTCAGGCTATCCACATGGATCGGTGGCTGCGTGAGAGAGGTATTGCACAGCAAGAGGTTCCATTGCTCTCTGCTGGTCCAGTTGTTTTGCCGCTGTCTAAACCTATGGAGGTGGGGGTCGCCAACCTCAAGGAGAGGAGACAGCGGCGTAAAGGAAAATTGTGTTTTTTTTGTGAAGGCTGATGCTGTATCTCGTAGCCTGGATCCAGTTTCACCTCCTGAACCTCTTTCCTCCATTCTTCTGCACGGAGTGGTGGTGGCTGTGGTGTCCTCGGCATTGGATCGAGAGATTCGTGAGGCACAATCTCTTGCTCCTTCATCCATACCTGATAATAAGCTCTTTGTGCTTGGTCAGTATCGGTTAAGGGTGCTTCGGGAGTTCCATGACTTAGCTCTGAGGGGCATCCTGGAATCTCGGCCACGCATAAAGCCATTACTAGGCTTTTTTGGGGCCTTTGTTGGCTTTTGACTTCACTGGGTTTGTGTTTTCCTGTGAAGCGTGTGCTCGCGCTAAATCCTCTCGTAACCGGCCGGCCGGGGATTTGGTGCCACTACCAATTCCAGATAGACCGTGGATTTTATCTGTCCATGGATTTTATCACCGATCTTCCTCCCTCTAATGGCAAAACCGTGATCTGAGTACTTGTTGATAGGCTCAGCAAACAGGCACATTTTGTACCTTTGGCGGGCTTCCCTAATGCTGAGACTCTATCTAAACTGTTCATTGAGCATGTGGTCCGATTGCATGGTGTGCCTGTTGGTGTGGTGTCTGATAAAGGGGTGCAATTTGTGGCAAAATTCTGGAGGGCTTTTTGTGAAAGGCTGGGTATCAGTCTGACCTTTTCATCGGCCTACCATCCGAGACCAACAGTCAGACTGAACGGACTAATCAGTCTTTGGAGCAGATATTGCAGTGTTTTGCTACTTCTAGACAGGACGATTGGTGCTCTTCGGTACCCGTGGCGTTCAATAATCGTGTTAATCAGTCCACTAGTACTTCCCCGTTCTTCTGCAACTATGGGTTTCACCCTCACTTTGGTGAGTTTTCCCTGTTGGATTCGGGGTATCCAGGGACTGATTCGGTCTTTTTGCAGTTTGGGGAGATCTGGAGGGAGGTTTAGAGAAACATTGGGGAGGCTCAGGGCAAGCATAAATTTTTTGCGGATAAATGACATTCTGTGGGGCCGGCCTACCAGGTGGGGGACAAGGTATGGTTATCCACCAAGAATATTAGATTGAGGATTCCTTCTGCTAAGTTGGGTCCCAAGTTTATTGGACCTTATGAAATTTTAGAGGTGGTTAATCCTGTGGCCTTTTGCCTGCGCTTGCCTCCATCACTGCGGATCCCCAACGTATTCCATAAGGCACTTCTGAAGCCGTCTGTGCCTTCCTCAGGTAGGTCTCCCTCGCACCCGCCGCCTGTTGTGGTAGATGGTCAGACCAAGTATGAGGTGGAACGGGTGGTGGATTCTCGTATGCTCCGCTGTGTATTTCAGTACTTGACCCATTGGAAAGGTTACGGTCATGAGGACTGGTCTTTGGTGCACGTTCGGTCCATATTGATGGGTTGGTCTGGGCCTTTCACGCTCATTGTACAGGGAAGCCTGGGGGCCCTGTGGCCCCCATTGAGAGGGGGGTACTGTCATGATTCAGTCTAGAGTTTGTTTTCTTCTGTCTTCTCTCTGGACTGGTCATGCGGGGTTAACCCCTTAACCCCCCAAGGGTGGTTTGCACGTTAATGACCAGGCCAATTTTTACAATTCTGACCACTGTCTCTTTATGGGTTATAACTCTGGAACGCCTCAATGGATCTTCGCGATTCTGAGATGTTTTCTCGTGACATATTGTACTTCATATACGAAAAAAGGCTGCACTCAAGCATACTGAAGCATGACAACATAGAATACATGAAATTTTGAATAGCAATATGGCTTTGGAGTATAAGGAAAAATTTGAGACGCTTAGTATAAACATTTGGCCAAACATTTTAAAGCCCACCAACCATCGTCAAGGTGGTCTCAATTCTGGTGAGTCCCTGACCTAATGTGAACATACCTCTATTAGGTTGATATCTGAATTTCTGGGTGAATATGCACCTCTGTCAGTAATGCCTGCATTTATGGGTAAAGTAGGGACCTGGTGTAATTAAAATCACCACCTGGTGGGGGCGAAGTGCTCGGTCAGTAAGCTAACATTCAAAAGACAAAAAACCTGACTAGCACATCCAGACTAATGTGAACTAGATGCAAACCAAGGGAAGCTACCCCCATGTAAAACATATGAAAAAGGCTGCACTCAAGCATACTGAAGCATGACAACATAGAATACATGAAATTTTGAATAGCAATATGGCTTTGGAGTATAAGGAAAAATTTGAGACGCTTAGTATAAACATTTGGCCAAACATTTTAAAGCCCACCAACCATCGTCAAGGTGGTCTCAATTCTGGTGAGTCCCTGACCTAATGTGAACATACCTCTATTAGGCTGATATCTGAATTTCTGGGTGAATATGCACCTCTGTCAGTAATGCCTGCATTTATGGGTAAAGTAGGGACCTGGTGTAATTAAAATCACCACCTGGTGGGGGCGGAGTGCTCGGTCAGTAAGCTAACATTCAAAAGACAAAAAACCTGACTAGCACATCCAGACTAATGTGAACTAGGTGCAAACCAAGGGAAGCTACCCCCATGTAAAACATACCCCTCCCATATTGTACTTCATGTTAGTCATAAAATTTATTCGATATAACTTGCGTTTATTTATGAAAAAAAAAATATGGCAAAAATTTTGCAATTTTCAAACTTTGAATTTTTATTCCCTTAAAACAGAGAAATATGTCACACAAAATAGTTACTAAATAACATTTCCCACATGTTTACTTTACATTAGCACAATTTTGGAACAAATTTTTTTTTGTTATTATAAGGGTTAAAAGTTGACCAGCGATTTCTAATTTTTACAACAAAATTTACAAAACCATGTTTTTTAGGGACCACCTCACATTTGAAGTCACTTTGAGGGGTCTATATGGCAGAAAATACCCAAAAGTGACACCATTCTAAAAACTGCACCCCTCAAGGTACTCAAAACCACATTCAAGAAATATATCAACCCTTCAGGTGCTTCACAGGAGCTGAAACAACGTGGAAGGAAAAAATGAACATTTAACTGTTTAGTCACAAAAATTATCTTTTACAAACAATTTTTTTATTTTCACAAGGGTAAAAGGAGAAAATGGAAAGATAAAGTTGTGCAATTTCTCTTGAGTACGCCAATACCCCATAAAAAAATAAATTTCCACAAAAATGATTTTTTAGTACCCCATTTTTGATTTTTCCCAAGGAAATTGGACCCCAAAAGTTGTCTAATGAGTACGCTGATACCCCATATGTGAGGGGACATGGTAGGGCTCAAAAGTGAAGGAGCGCCGTTTGACTTTTTCAAATCAAAATTGGCTGGAATTGAGATTGGATGCCATGTCGCGTTTGGAGAGCCCCTGATGTGCCTAAACAGTGGAAACCCCCCCCACAAGTGACACCATTTTGGAAACATACCTAACCCTAGACCCCTAAGGAACTTATCAAGATTTGTTGTGAGCACTTTGAACCCCCAAGTGTTTCACTAAAGTTTATAATGCCTGGGTGTGAAAAAAAAATCCACAAAAATGATTTTTTAGTCCCCAATTTTTGATTTTTCCCAAATAAATTGGACCCCAAAAGTTGTCCAATTTGTCCTGAGTACGCTGATACCCCATATGTGGGGGGGACCACTGTTTGGGCGCACGGTAGGGCTCGGAAAGGATGTAATGACGTTTAGGAATGCAGACTTTGATGGGTGCTTCACACAAGTTTATAATGCTCGGGCATGAAAATAAAAAATCCTATTTTTTTCCCACAAAAATTATCTTTTAGTCGCTAATTTTTTATTTTCCCAAGAGTAGCAGGAGAAAATGGACCATAAAAGTTGTCCAATTTGTCCTGAGTACTGTGATACCCCATATGTGGGTGTGAACCACTGTTTGTGCGCACGGCAGAGCTCGGAAGGGAGCGTCATTTGACTTTTTCAAACCAAAATTGGCTGGAATTGAGATTGGACGCCATGTCACGTTTGGAGAGCCCCTGATGTGTCTAAACAGTGGAAACCCCCCCACAAGTGACCCCATTTTAGAAACTAGACCCCCTAAGGAACTTATGTAGATCTGTGGTGAGCACAAGTTTATAACGTAGAGCCGTAAAATTAAAAATAATTTTTCCCACAAAAATGATCTTTTCACCTCAATTTTTATTTTCCCAAGGGTAACAAGACCCCAAAAGTTATTGTGCAATTTGTCCTGAGTATGCTGATTCCCCATATGTGGGGGTAAACCACTGTTTGGGTGCATGGCAGAGCTTGGAAGGGAAGGAGCGGCGTTTGACTTTTTCAACGAAGAAATGGCTGGAAGCCATGTCGCGTTTGGAGAGCCCCTGATGTGCCTAAACAGTGAAACCCCCCACAAATGACACCATTTTGGAAACTAGACCCCTCAAGGAACTTATCTAGATGTGTGGTGAGAACTTTGAACCTCCTGGTGTTTCACTAAAGTTTATAACGCCCGAGCGTGAAAATTAAAAAATCATGTTTTTTTCCACAAGCATGATCTTTTAGTCCCCAATTTTTTATTTTTCCAAGGATAGCAGGAGAAATTAGACCCCAAAAGTTGTTGTTTAATTTGTCCTGAGTACGCTGTGTGGGCACATGGGGCTCGGAAGAGAAGTGACGTTTTGTAATGCAGACTATGGAATGGTCTGCGGGTGTCATGTCGCGTTTGGAGAGCCCCTGATGTGCCTAAACAGTGGAAACCCCCACAAGTGACCTAATTTTGGAATCTAGACCCTAAAAGGAGCTTATCTAGATGTGTGGGGAGAACTTTGAACCCCCAAGTGCTTCACACAAGTTTATAACGTAGAGCCGTAAAAATAAAAAATATTTTTTTCCACAAAAATGATATTTTTGCCCCCAATTTTTTATTTTCCCAAGGGTAACAAAAGAAATTGGACCCCAAATGCTATTGTGCAATTTGTTCTGAGTACGCTAATACCACATATGTCGGAAAACTACTGTTTGGGCACATGGCAAAGCTTAGAAGGGAAGGAGCACCGTTTGACTTTTTCAACGCAGAATTGGCTGGAATTGAGATCAGACGCCATGTCACGTTTGGCGAGCCCCTGATGTGCTTAAACAGTGGAAACCCCCCAATTCTAACTCCAACCCAAACCCCAACACTCCCCTAACCCTAGTCCCAACCCTAACCATACCCTAACCACAAACCTAACCCTAATTCCAACCCTAACCCTAATCCTAACTTTAGCCCCAACCCTAACCCTAATGGGAAAATGGAAATAAATACATTTTTTAAATTTATTATTTTTCACTAACTAAGGGGGTGATAAAGGGGGGTTTGATTTACTATTTATATCGGGTTTTTATAGTGTGTTTTTATGTTTGGCAGCTGTCACGCTAAAAGACGCTTTTTATTGCAAAAAATAGATTTGGCATCACCACATTTTGAGAGCTATAATTTTTTCTTATTTTGACCCACAGAGTCATGTGAGGTCTTATTTTTTGCGAGGCGAGTTGACATTTTTATTGGTACCATTTTTGGGCACATGACATTTTTTGATCGCTTTTTATTACGATTTTTGGAGGCAGAATGAACAAAAACGAGCAATTCGTGAATTTCTTTTGGGGGGCGTTTATACAATTCCGCGTTTGGTAAAATTGATAAAGCAGTTGTATTCTTCGGATTGGTACGATTACAACGATATCTCATTTATATCATTTTTTATGTTTTGGCGCTTTTATACAATAAAACAATTTTATATAAAAAATAATTATTTTTGCATTGCTCTATTCTGCGAGCTATAACTTTTTTTTATTTTTTCGCTGATAATGCTGTATGATGGCTCATTTTTTGTGGGACAAGATGACGTTTTCAGCGGTACTATATTTATTTATATTGGTCTTTTTGATTGCGTGTTATTCCACTTTTTGTTCGGACGGTATGATGATAAAGCATTGTTTTTTTGCCTTGTTTTTTTATTTTAAGGGGTTCACTAACGGGGTTAACTAGTGGGACAGTTTTATAGGGCGGGTCGTTTCGGACGCGACGATACTAAATATGTGTACTTTTATTGTTTTTTTTATTTACATAATAATGTGTTTATTGGGGAAATATTTCCGTGACCGCTCCTGGCATTTAGTGTCGGGTGTCAGCTGTGAGAATCAGCTGACAGCCGGCCGCAATCAGCTGCGCTCCACCCGTGAGCGCGGCTGATCACGTATGACGTACTATCCCGTCCTTGGGAATTAAACCACAGGGCACATGGATGGGATAGTACGTCAGATGGCAGAAAGGGGTTAATCCCCTCTGCCTTGTTTTGGAGCTGGCTGGGCTATTTCAGTCCTCTGCAGCCTGCGGGCCAGCGTCAGCTATACTTCAAGCTTCCAAGCTAGTGCCTCTGACCTGTAATTCTTTAGTGATTCTTCTGCCCCTGACTACCTGTACTTGTGTATGACTCGGCTTGTTCTCTGGACTCTGCTTTTGGTTTTCTGTTTCTGATACCACGTTCCCGGTAAACTCTCTTGGATTGTATCCCGACTACGTCTTCGTCTTACGTTTTGGATACCACATTCCCGGAAGACCCTGACTTCCTTCTTGTCCCTGACTACGCACTTGCTGTTTCCCTTGGTACTTCTGCTCCTGACAGTTGCTGACTTCGGCTAGTCTGACTACTCTTTCGGTGCCTGTGGCACCTGTGCGGCTGCTTTGTGTTATTACCCTGTGTGTGTAACCCTTCTTCCCTCACCAGCACCCCCTGGTGGAGGTTGCACTGTACTGCACTATAGCAGCATGTGACAATAAAGACCTGAGGAGTTACCTGAGGAGCAACAATGCCACCCACCCCAACGCGCGTTTTGGCTCTGTGCCGTCTTCCTGGAAGAAATAGGAATGGTGTTCCTTTCATCATAGGCCTTGTTGACCTCTCTCCAAATGTATCGTTTATGACTGGCCAAAAAGCTCAATTTTAGTCTCATCACTCCAAATTACCTTGTTCCAGAAGTTTTAAGGCTTGTCTCTGTGCTGTTTTGCGTATTGTAGGCAAGATGCCTTGGGGCATTTGCGCAGTAATGGCTTTCTTCTGGCGACTCGACCATGCAGCCTATTTTTCTTCAAGTGCCTCCTTATTCATCTTGAAACAGACACACTGCTAGTTTTCAGAGAGTCCAGCATTTCAGCTGATGTGGGTTTTTATTTGCATCCCGAACAATTGTCCTGGCAGTTGTGGACAAAACTTTTGTTGGCCTACCTGACTGTGGTTTTGTTTTTACAGAACCCCTGATTTTCCATTGGTTAATCACTGTTTAAACGCTGCTGACTGGCATTATCAATTCTTTTTGTATCCCTTTCCTGTTTTATACAGTTCAACTACCTTTTCCCATAGATCCATTGACAATTCTTTTGCCTTCCCCATGACTCACAATCCAGAAATGTTAGTGGCTGGATGAAAGATGCAAGAGTCTGTCTGGATCCCAGAAACTCACTCAGCTTTTTTGCACACACTGATTACAAGCAAACAGGTCACAGGTGAGGATGTTACCTTTAGTGGCCATTCAAACCCGTTTGTGTCAACTTCTGTGCATGTTATCAGGCCAAAATCACCAGGGTATGTTAACTTTTGATCAGGGTCATTTGGATGTTTGGGTTGTCATTATGATTTAAAAATTTTAAACACAGTAGTTTGACAATAAATGGCTTCACCTAACCACTAACCATGAGTGGAGAAAAAGTTTTGGTGTTATCATTTATATTCTCTGAAAAAAGGCCAATAAAGCAAAAATTCTGCTGGGGTATGTAAACTTTTGAGCACAACTGTATATAGTGTTCTCTGTGCTACATACATAGTGCCTTGAAAAAGTATTCATACCCTGTTAATTTTTTCATGTTTTTCACGTTACACACACAAACTTGAAATTATTTTATTGGGATTTTATGTAGTATAGCAACATAAAAACGCAAGTATTTGTGAAGTGTAAAGGAAATAATACATTGTTTTTTAATGATTTTAAAAATATAAATTGAACATTGTGCTGTTCATTTGTATTCAGCCATCTGCAGTCTGATACCTCAATATATAATCCTGAGTGACCAATTTCCTGCTGAAGTCACCAAATTAATAAATTGAGTCCATCTGTGTGTAATTTATTCTCAGTATAACTAGAGCTGTTCTGTTAAGACCTCAGAGGTTTGTTGAGAACATTAGGGATCAAATAGCATCATGAAAACCAAGGAACACACCAGACAGGTCAGGGTAAAGCTGTGGAGAAGAGTAAAGCAGGGTTAGTTTATATAAATATAACCCAAATTCTGAACATCTGATGGAGCACTGTTCAATCCATCATCCAAAAGTGCATAGCACAACTGCAAACTTACCAAGACATTGCCATCCACCCAAACTGACATCTAAAACAATAAGAGCACTGATTAGAGAAGCTGGAAAAATGGCCTATGGTCACTCTGGAGGAGCTGCTGAGATCCACAGGACAACTAATAGTCCTATAGTCCACAAATCTGACCTTTATGGAAGAGTGACAATAAGAAAGCCATTTTATAAAACAAGCCATAAGAAGTGCATGTAGCAGCTAGCGTGTGCAAGAAGGTGCTCTGGTCAGATGAGACCAAAGCAGAACTTTTGAGGATAAATCCTCACACTCCCTTTCCTCTGCAATGGGGAGCAGCAGTGGCTCATTATAATATTGCAGATCATTGCACTCACTTTCTTCTGCTTCTGAATTTTCCAAAAAATTTTCAAATTTAGAATTTTTACGATCTGAAGATGGACCGCTTGCAAACATGCAGTCTTGGTAGAGCACTGAAGAAGACGGTGGGGGTTACATTATTTATCGTGGTTGTCTTGCAATGGGGAATAGTGCAGGTTCCTCGCTCTCACGTTCTTCTGCAGTGGGGAGCAGCATTGGCTCATTATAATATTGCAGTTCGTTGAACTCACTTTCCTCTGGCTCTGAATATTCTAAAAATTTTCAAATTTAGAATTTCTATGATCTAAAGATGGTCCACTAGCAAACACGCAGTCTTGGTAGAGCACTGAAGAAGAAGTTGGGGTTACATTATTTGTCATGGTTCTCTTTCAATAGCAAGTAGTGCAGGTTCCTTGCTCTCATGTTAATCTGCAATGCGGAGCAACAGTGGCTCATTATAATATTGCAGATCGTCGCACTCACTTTCCTCTGTTTCTGAAGTTTCTAAAAAAAATTTTCAAATTTAGAATTTCTGCGATCTAACGATAGTCCACTTGCAATCTTGCATTCTTGGTAGAGCACTGATAAAGAGAGTGGAGATACATTATTTGTCATAGTTCTCTTTCAATTGGGAGTAGTGCAGGGTCCTTCCTCTCACGTTCCTCTGCAATAG
>JARQOD010000001.1:179636644-179650514 GCA_033576555.1 Oophaga sylvatica | reverse complement strand
TTTGTGGGTCTAATTTCTCCTGTTACCCTTGGGAAAATAAAAATTTGGGGACAAAAAGATCATTTTTGTGGAAAAAAATATGATTTTTTATTTTCACGCTCTATGTTATAAACTTCTGTGAAGCACTTGGGGGTTCAAAGTGCTCACCACACATCTATATAAGTTCCTTGGGTGGGCTAGTTTCCAAAATGTTGTCACTTGTGGGGGTTTCCACTGTGTAGGCACATCAGGGGTTCTCCAAACGCGACATGGCGTCCGATCTCAATTCCAGCCAATTCTGCATTGAAAAAGTCAAACGGCGCTCACTCCCTTCCAAGCTCTGCCGTGCGCACAAACAGTGGTATACCCCCACATATGGGGTATCAGCGTATTCAGGAGAAATTGCACAACAAATTTTGTGGTAAATTTTCTCTTTTTACGCTTGTGAAAATATAAAAAATTGGTTCTGAAATAAAATGTTTGTGAAAAAACTTAAATGTTCATGTTTTCCTTCCACATTGCTTCAGTTCCTGTGAAGCACATAAAGGGTTAATACACTTCTTGAATGTGGCTTTTTGCTTACCTTGAGTTGTGCAGTTTTTAGAATGGAGTCGCTTTTGGGTATTTTCTGTCATGTACACCCTTCAAAGTCATTTAAAATGTGATGTGGTCCCTAAAAAATTGGTTTTGTAAATTTTGTTGTAAAAATCAGAAATCGCTGGTCAACTTTTAACCCTTATACCTTCCTAACAAAAAATTTTGTTTCCGAAATTGTGATGATGTAAAGTAGACATGTGAGAAATGTTATTTATTAAGTATTTTGTGCGACAACAGGTGCATCTCACAAAATTAGAATATCATCAAAAAGTTAATTTTATTTCCGTTCTTCAATACAAAAAGTGAAACTCCTATATTATATGGAGTCATTACAAACAGTGATCTATTTCAAGTGTTTATTTCTGTTAATGTTGATGATTATGGCTTAGCAGGTGTGGCACAGCAACAGCAGAGTAAGGAAAATTATTTACACTAGACCTTCGAAATCAAGGTCCCAGAGTCTAGAGGAAGAGTGGAGAGACAGACAATTCAAGCTGCTTGAGGTCTAGCGTGAAGTTTCCACAATCAGTGATGGTTTGGGGAGCTATGTTATCTACTGGTTTAGGTCCACTGTGTTTTATCAATACCAAAGTCAGCGCAGCCGTCTACCGGGAAATTTTAGAGCACTTCATGTTTCCCTCTGCTGACAGTCTTTTTGGAGACGGAAATTTAATTCTCCAGCAGGACTTGGCACCTGTCCACACTGCCAAAAGTACCAATTCCTGGTTTAAAAGCAACAGTATCACTGTGCTTGATTGACCAGCAAACTCACCTGACCTTAATCCCATAGAGAATCCAAATGTATTATACGGGGCCACCCGAGGGCCCTTTGCAAACTCAGGTTTCACGACACCTGCGGGGCCTCTGAAAATGTCAAGCGATGGCGGCATAATGACATAGCGGTGGACGTGGTGTTGGTGAAGCCCAAAATTCATATGGGCATGTTTTAGCTGGCGTTGTAAAACGATGGGAAATATGTATTCCACTATCTAGCTAACAATTTTGAATGAGGGAGGGACCTCCCAAATGTAGGAGTGAGATCTCTCCCAAATGAATGTTACAGGGCTACCCGATGGCCCTTCCCAAACTCAAGTTTCATGGCACCTGCTGGCCCTCTGAAAATGTGAAGTGGGGGCCACATAATGACATGGTGGTGAGAGAAGGCCAAAATTCAAATGGGCATGTTTTAGCTGGCATTGTAAAGTGATGCGGAATATGTATTCCACTATCTAGCTAACAATTTTGAATGTGGGAGGGACCCAGTGTCAGACTGGAGTAGTTTCGGCCCACCAGAGAAAATCATTCTTGGGGCCCACCAAGCTTATGGGGTGCTAGCTGCAGAGTCTTCCCTTAGCTTCCATTTAGTCAAGCTTCCTTATCGGTAGTCGATAATTTTGTGTAAACAAGACAAATGCTGCCGAGAACAATGATATTTTATAAGCACATGTTTTTTTATTTAGACATGTGCCACATACACACACTAGACATATGACACATACACACCATTCACATGCTAGACACAAGATACATACACACCAGGCATGTGACATACACACACCAGTCACACGCTAAACACGCGAAACACACCAGTCACACGCTAGAGATATGACACACACACCAGTCACACGCTAGACACGTGACACACACTAGACACATGACACACACACACACCAGTCACACGCTAGACACAGGATACATACACACCAGTCACACTCTATACACAGGACACACACGACATACAATCACCAGTCACACACAGGATTAGAGATGAGCGGACCCACTTGAATGGAGGGCCCAAACATCCAGTGTTTATCAAATCAGTGTTTGCAAACACTGCTTCTGATCAGCGGTAAAATTATTACCGCCGGTCAGACAGCCGAGGTTCCCACCCTGTCAAATGACGTGAGCCCACAGCTGTGATTGGAGGTATAAAGTTTACCTCTGGTCACTGGTGTCGGCTAATGGGACTGCTGTTCCCATCAGCCCATGCCTGCTGCTGCTGCTAATAACAGCGACAACAGGAGTGGCTGATGGGAGTATTCATCAGTCAGACCCCACGCTCTAAATAAATTTTTTTAAAATGGCATGTGTTCCCCTGTATTTGTTTTTAATTTTTAATTATTAAATTTTTTAAATTTTTTTTTTTAAATTATTTAAATAATAATAAATTTATTTCTATAGCGCCAACATATTCCGCAGTGCTTTACATTATAGAGGGGACTTGTACAGACAATAGACAATACAGCATAACAATAAACACAGATCAAAGTAGATACCAAGAGGAATGAGGGCCCTGCTCGCAAGCTTACAATCTATGAGGAAAAAGGGCAGACACATAAGGTAGATGGTAACAATTGCTGTCATTGTTCGGACCAGCCATAGTGTTCGAATCAGGTGTTCATGTAATTCTGCATGAACCAGTTAACAGCCAAAGTATGTAACAGTACAGACACAGAGGGCTATTAAGTACATAAAGCAGGTGAGAACATAATGCGAGGTACCTGATTATGGTAAAAAAAGAAAAAAATGTAAAAATGACGTGGCACCCGCTCCCATTTTTGACAACCAGCCTTGCTAAAGCAGCTAGGGCTGGTGTTCTCGGCTGGTAAGAGGCCATTGATATTGCCCCCATCAGCCTAAAAACAGCAGTACACAGTGGCCCAGAAAAGGCGCATCTATTAGATTCTGGCACTTTGCCTGGCTCTTCCCACTTGCCGTTTAGCGGTGGCAAGTGGGATTCATATTTGTGGGGTTGATGCCACCTTTGTATTGTCCAGTGATATCAAGCCCACGGCTTAGTAATGGATAGGTGTCTCAAAGATATCTCTTCATTATTAATCCTATAGTTATATGGTAAATAAAGACACGACCAGAATAAAGTCTTTAATTGAAAGAATGACTCAGACTCCTTTAATGATTCTAAATTAAACCATACTGACATCATCGCCCATTTCATTGAATCCCTTGTCTCCTGTAATAAAACAAAAATAAAAAACAACCATATCCCTCACCTGTCCATCATTCTGTCCCACGCTGTAATCCATGTCTGGGGATAAACAGTTTTCAACCTGGACAGTGCCAAGATGCGACTGTCCAGGCTGAGAACCACTCAGGATGGAGCTGCTGCATGTGCAGCATCCGTGTGCAGCGGTGACCTCATTGAGGTTACAGCAGGTCACTGAGGCTGCTTTCCCAGCTGGGCCTCTGAACTGCAGAGGCTAGTTCACCACAGTTCACTTTGAGTAATTTCTCCTGGTGAACTCATGGATGCCCCGACAGGCTTTTTCTCACTACCCCCTTCTCCACACAGCCCCTTTTCATCCCCTCTTCTTCACACAGCCTCTCTTCATCCCCCTTCTCCACACAGAACCTGATCACCCTTCCTCCACACAGAAGCTGATCACCCCCTTCTCATCACAGCCCCTCATTAGCCCTCTTTTCCACAAAGCCCATCATCACCCCTTTTCCACACAGACCCTCATCATACCTCCTTCTCCACACAGTCCCTCATCACCTCCCCTTTTCCACACAGACCCTCATCATCATGCCCCCTTTTCCACACAGCCCTCATCATCATGCCCCCTTTTCCACACAGCCCCTCATCATCATGCCCCCTTTTCCACACAGCCTCATTATCATACCCCCTTTTCCACACAGCCCTCATTATCATCCCCCTTCTCCACACAGCCCCTCATTATTCCCTTCTCCACACAGCTCCTCATCATCACCTTCCCTATGCAATTACAACCCTTTCCAAAACACATCCTCAGAGCACTCACACTGAGTTCTGTGTCCTCATTCCCATCTATGTACGGGTCCATGGTGCAGCCCCTCAGTCCTCTCATACGGCTCCATTGTCAGCTTCTCCGTCCTCTTCAATCCAGCAGCCTGAGCAGCACAGCGCTGTTTCCTTCTATTGGGTCTTCACTGGACTGAAGGAGGCCCTGCCCCTTCAGCTGACATCATTCCCTCAAAAAATCAACTCCGTTCTAGACTCTACTGTGCTTTGTGTGCAATCTCACAGTCAGCGATTGTGCTAGCTTTGCTGTTCATGTATTATTCCATACCCGGTGCGGCCGGCCATTTGCACTGCTCAGCAACAAGTGACATGTGGTGAGTGCTTTCTCATCATCTGCTGCTGCCATCTTCTATGGATCTCATCAAGCACTCTGCAGCTGAGAGAGTGGTGAGCGCAATGAGATCAATAGAAGCCGGCAGCAGGTGATGAGAAAGCACTCACCTCACATCACTTGTTGCTGAGCAGCGCAGACGGCCCGCCGCATCAGGTATGGAATAACTAACTCACCACTGGGTACACGCATGTTAGGGGTCGAGTTCCCGCTTCTGCACAAGGGGAATCTCGAGCCGTCCCTGCTGCGGTCTCCCATCCGTCTTCGGCCACAGTGGACTCTGCTAAGCTTAGACGTCGGTCCCAGCGTCTCACCCAGTCTAACATTGTGCAGAGGATTACTGCTGCTCCTCCAGGCTCTGCTATTGTAGCCAGTACTTGCTTTCCCCTTCTGAGCATGCCCAGAGTAAGATCTCTCATTGTAGATCAGGGGTCACATGCTCAGGTACTGCAGCAGCTCCTATTGGTCCGCCAGGAAAGTCCTGAAACCACTTGTGATATGGAGCAGTTTCCTATTGGTCCTTATCTGGCAGGTCCTGTAGTTGCTACTATAAAAGGATGGCATGGTCATGCCGCCATGCGCTAGTATCAATCACATTATGTGCTTTGCGCCAGGGTGATCTTGCACGCATGTGTTAGGGCTCGGCTGAAATAAGCCCCTAGAATACCAGCACCTCCGGTGAGGAGATTGTATGCACGTGTTTAGGGCTTGGCTGAAATAAGCCCCTAGAATACCGGCTTCTCCGGTGAGGAGATTGTCTTATTGCGTTGCTGATTGCATTACTACGGACTGCTGTCCTCACAGCAGTTGTCTGTGCATACCTGTGGAGTTAACAGGACACAGTCCATATTTCTGCGTTTCTACCTTAGCGACTCTGTGGCATAACAGAGTTCGCTTACACCACCATATAGGGCCACAGTGTCCATAGTTGCGACTCTGTGAAGTAACAGAGTTCGCCATTCCGCCATCCTACTAGCAGCAGGCTCTGCCTGCACGGTGGACCCCGGGCTGCGAACGCACTTATTATTTATATTTATTTTGTGCGTTCCGCCAGCCCTAACATAATACTAGAGCCAGGGTCTGGCTAGTAAAATGGCGGATGATCAGCGTCTACTGCAGGACATCCAGCAGCTGGAGGGTAGGTTGGCGGCTCTTGAGCGCACAACCTCAGCTGTGGATGTTACCGCAGTCGCTGTTCAGGCTGCTAACGTTGCTGCAGCCAGTGTGTCCACTGCCACCTCTGTCCCCACATTATCCCACCTCCCACTTCCAGACAAGTTTGCTGGTGACAGCAAGCAATGTCGGGCATTCGTGAGTCAGTGCTCTATACAACTCGAGCTTCTGGCTGCACGTTTCCCCACGGATCAGGCACAAGTGGGCTTTGTAATATCTCTTCTGTCGGGCAGAGCGTTGGAGTGGGCCACCCCGCTGTGGGAGTGTGACGATCGTGTGGTGTGGAGTGCTCCTCGTTTTCTGGAGGCTCTAAAAAAGGACTTTCTAGGACCTCAGGTCACCCACGATGCGGCGCTCCAACTCCTGGCAAGTTCACAGGGTTCGTCCTTGGTCAGCTGTTTTGCTGTCCAATTTCAGACTCTGTCCTCGGAGTTGGACTGACCAGATAAAGTCCTCATTCCCATGTTTTGGAGAGGACTAGTGGGCCATGTGAAAGACGCCTTGGCCACCAGGGAGATTCCCACCACACTGGAGAAGCTTATCGCCCCTACGACTGTCCTGTTGATCTCTTGCCTGGAGCAGAACCTCCTCGGGGAAGAGTCTATCCCCTCTCGCTTCCTGAGACGGAGACCATGTCCCAGTATATTCAGGAGAATCTGGCAAGAGGGTTCATTAGGAAGTCGGTGTCACCAGCAGGGGCGGGGTTCTTCTTCGTGCAAAAGAAGAACGGAGAATTACGTCCATGTATTGACTACAGGGGTCTTAACGCCATCACCGTCAAGAATAAGTACCCGTTGCCCCTAATCTCTGAGCTCTTTGATAGGCTCCGAGGATCAAGGGTATTCACCAAGCTAGATCTACGTGGTGCCTATAACCTAATTCGCATCCGTGAGGGGGACGAGTGGAAGACAGCTTTTAATACAAGGGATGGGCATTATGAATACCTGGTGATGCCCTTCAGGCTCTGTAATGCTCCCGCTGTTTTCCAAGACTTTGTTAATGACATCTTCCGGGATATGCTTTCCATCTCTGTATAGTCTATCTGGATGATATTCTCATCTTTTCACCAGATATAGACTCTCACCGGAGGGATGTCAACAAAGTCTTCGACCTCTTACGGGCAAACTCCCTCTATGCCAAGCTGGAGAAATGTGTGTTTGAGCAGGAGTCCTTACTTTTCCTGGACTATATCATCTCCGCCCAGGGATTGGCTATGGATCCTGCCAAACTACAGGCTGTAATGGACTGGCAAGAACCCCATTCTCTTAAAGCGGTGCAGCGCTTTATGGGGTTCATTAATTATTATCGTCAGTTCGTCCCCATTTCTCGACTTTGGTAGCTCCCTTGGTTGCCCTCACCAAGAAGGGAGCAAATCCCAAGTTGTGATCTGAGGAGGTCTCCAAGGCGTTCTCTTTCATCAAGTCGCATTTTGCCAGTGCTCCCATATTACATCACCCTGATGTTGATAAGCCGTTTATTTTAGAGGTGGACGCCTCTTCTGTTGGTGCTGGAGCAGTCCTTTATCAAAAGGATGCTCAAGGTCGGAAGCATCCCTGCTTCTTCTTTTCTAAGACCTTTACACCAGCCGAGAGGAATTATTCCATCAGGGACAGGGAGTTGCTGGCTATGAAGTTGGCCTTCTCTGAGTGGAGACTTCTTCTGGAGGGGGCTCGTTTTCCCTTCCAAGTCTTCACCGACCACAAGAACTTGGTATATTTGCAAAGGGCTCAGCGGCTAAATTCTCGCCAGGCCAGATGGTCCCTATTCTTCTCTCGGTTTCGCTTCACCCTCCACTTTCTCTCCGGTGAGAAGAATGTTCGGGCCGACGCTCTCTCTCGCTCCTTAGTGTAATCAGAAGAGGAGGATGAGAAGCTTCGGCTTATTGTCCCCGAAGAGAGCTTGAGAAATGTAGCCCCGGTTTCGCTAGAGTCTGTGCCTCCGGGCAAGACTTTTGTGCCCACTAATTTGCGACCGGAGGTACTCTCTTGGGCACACTCGTCCAGGGTGGGTGGACACTTTGGGGCAAAGAGGACAACAGAATTGTTGGCGAGGACATACTGGTGGCCACATATGGCCCGTGATGTCAGGGAGTATGTTCAGGCATGTGTCTCTTGCGCCCGGAACAAGTCCCCTCGACAACGGCCAGCTGGGTTACTTTTTCCTTTGCCAGTGGTAGACAGGCCCTGGGAGATGGTCGGGATGGACTTTGTGGTGGGCTTACCCAAGTCTCGGGGTTGCACTATCATTTGGGTGATCACCGACCACTTCTCCAAAATGGTGCACTTAGTGCCGCTACCCCGGTTATCTTCTGCACGGGCCTTGGCAGCATTATTTATTAGACACATCTTCCATCTACACGGTATGCTAGACAAGATTGTCAGCAATCGAGGTCCCCAATTTGCGTCTCGGTTCTGGAGAGAGTTGTGTCATCTACTCTGTATTGAGTTAAACCTCTCCTGTTATGTTTAGGTAGCTGAGGAGAAAAAACAAAAACAGTAATACACCAGAGAGGCTGGAACCTATTGGATTGCAGTAACCTGAACTAACCACACAACTAGAGGTAGCCGTGGAGCGTTCCTACGTTGATCCTAGACGCCTCGTCACAGCCTGAGAGATAACTACACCTAAAGGCAGAAAGAGGAAAGCTATCTGCCCCGGAGCAGATCTCCAAAGAAAATTGGAAGCCCCCAAACATGTAATGGCGGTTAGACAAGAAGAAGCATGGACACAGACAGAAAATAGAATGAGAAACCTGGGGCCCAATCTGTCTAGACAGAAAAGTACAGGAAAGGATTCTTACTGCAATCCAAAAAAAACCTAAAAATACCAACTC
The DNA here is from genome assembly GCA_033576555.1 of Oophaga sylvatica. NCBI lineage: Eukaryota > Metazoa > Chordata > Amphibia > Anura > Dendrobatidae > Oophaga > Oophaga sylvatica. The sequence continues at coordinate 179,641,802 of JARQOD010000001.1, read as the reverse complement.
TTCTGATTGCAAAAACACCTGAGATCACACGATCTCTACCACCTAAATCAGATCTCTGGTGTAACAAAACTAAACCGCAGCCACTGAAAAAACAGGAAAAAGCAAATGAACAAATGACAGTGGCTTCAGATAAACTGAGAGGAGCACAGGCCCCCAAGAGGGGACCCGCTGACCTCCACAGAAGTGCAGGGAACTATGCAAAAAGCAAGCACAAAAATAAAAGCAGAAAATATTTTATCTGAAAGCAGAAGATGTAGGCAAGGCTCAGCAAACTTCCAAATGAACCAGGAACCAGGACCCGGACAAACCCCATTCCTCTTAAATTACGGCCAGCATCCGCGGGTACCGGTGCCCATGCCCGTGGCTTCCACCGACTCCAGGGTGGCAGACTGGGCTGTGGAGGCACGGGACATATGGGACCGCACCCAGGATGCCATTCAGGCTTCCAAGGAAAGGATGAGGTCTTCTGCCGATGCCTATCGGCGTCCCCCTCCGACATTTGCTCCTGGTGACCTAGTGTGGCTCTCCGCCCGAAACATCAGGCTACAGGTGGAATCCACTAAGTTGGCACCCCGCTATTTGGGTCCCTTCAAGGTTCTCGAGCAGGTGAACCCTGTGGTTTACCGTTTGGCCCTTCCGCCTCGCCTTGGTATCTCCGACACCTTCCATGGTCATCTCCTGGTTGCCTGAGTCATCTGCCGGGACGTCGGGTTCGTCTACGGATGATTACGAGGTGAACGCCATTGTAGGGTGCAAGGTGGTTTTTTAGGTGGATTGGAGGGGTTATGGATAGATCCTGGGAGCCTGCCGAACATATTCATGCTCCGCAGCTCATCGCTGCCTTTGAACGTAGCGAAGCCCAAAGAAGGGGGGGCCTAGGAGGGGGTGTAATGTTAGGGGTCGAGTTCCCACTTCTGCACAAGGGGAATCTCGAGCCGTCCCTGCTGCGGTTTCCCATCCGTCTCCGGCCGCAGTGGACTCTGCTCAGCTTAGACGTCGGTCCCAGCGTCCCGCCCAGTCTAACATTGTGCAGAGAATTACTGCTGCTCTTCCAGGCTCTGCTATTGTAGCCAGTACTAGTTAGCGGCGAGCAGACATCTTTAGTACAAAGTCCTTGCTTCCCCTTCTGAGCATGCCCAGAATAAGATATCTCATTGGAGATCAGGGGTCACATGCTCAGGTACTGCAGCAGCTCCTATTTGTCCGCCAGGAAGGTCCTGAAACCACTTGTGTTCTGGAGCAGTTTCCTATTGGTCCTTATCTGGCAGGTCCTGTAGTTGCTACTATAAAAGGGTGGCATGGTCGTGCCGCCATGCGCTAGTATCAATCACATTATGTGCTTTGCGCCAGGGTGATCTTGCACGCATGTGTTAGGGCTTGGCTGAAATAAGCCCCTAGAATACCGGCACCTCCGGTGAGGAGATAGTATGCACGTGTTTAGGGCTCGGCTGAAATAAGCCCCTAGAATACCGGCTTCTCCGGTGAGGAGATTGTTTGATTGCGTTGCTGATTGCGTTACTACTGACTGCTGTCCGCACCGCAGTTGTCTGTGCATACCTGTGGAGTTAACAGGACACAGCCCATATTTCTGCGTTTCTACCTTAGCGACTCTGTGGCGTAACAGAGATCGCTTATACCGCCATATAGGGCCACAGTATCCATAGTTGCGACTCTGTGAAGTAACAGAGTTCGCCATTCCGCCATCCTACTAGCAGCAGGCTCTGCCTGCACGGTGGACCCCGGGCTGCGAACGCACTTATTATTTATATTTATTTTGTGCATTCCGCCAGCCCTAACAACGCGATCGTAACACTGGGCAGAGTAGGCACTAATGTGAATGAGGCAGGAGTCGTGGTGCTGATGAGGAGGCGAGCCCACCGGAGGATTCTCTGATCTCTCGGTGGATTCTCTGATCTCTCGGTGGGCAAGTCCGACCCTGGAGGAATCTCCCAAATGTAGGTGTGAGAACTCCCCCTAATGTATGATACAGAGCCACCTGAGGGCCCTTCCCAAAGTCAGGTTTCACAGCACCTGCTGGCCTTCTGAAAATGTCAAGCGAGGGCCGCATAATCACATGGTGTGAGGAGGGAGGCACATCACAAATGCAGGGGAGAGCACTCAGAAACATAAAAGGCAAGACTAAAGCCCAAACACTCCTGATGAGCACAGCAACCCTCCCTCACCTCCTGCAGAGACACATAAGCTGGCTGTGCCTGACCAGACACAGCAGTTCCAAACTGCTCTTAAAAACTTCAGTATTTAGAATTAAAGTGTAAATGACACCTGTGGGAGGGGGACTGCTGTGTCCTGTCAGGGGGCATATTGGGCTCATCAACCTAAGGCTAAATTCACATTGGGCATTTTGCTTTGTTTTTTATGCTAATTTTCAGCTGCTTTTTAATGTACCAGAAATCTCATCCACATATATTGTTTTTTTGTCATCAGTATTTTGTGCTTTGCATGTTTTTTTGGACATAGAGCATGTCACTTCTTTTAGCATTTTTTTCAGCTTTTTTTCAGCATTTTTCACCCATTGGCTTGAATGGGTAGTGAAAAAACGCACCAAAAATGCAGGTATCATTTTTTGCAGCGTTTTTTGTGCCTAAACCACATTCTTTGGAATAGGACTTTTTTTCAATGCTAAACTTTATCAGCATGCACAAAAGACAAATCTAGCATGCCAAAACCGCCGCAAAATATGCACAAAAAAATCATAAAAAAGCCACAAAAAACTAAGGAAACCAGACTTTTTTTCTGGAGCTTCTTTCCTAGGCCGGAGTCACACTAGCAATAAATACGAACAAGTGCTATGCGAGAAAAAATCGCATAGCTCTCGGACCAATGTTAATCTATGCGGCAGCTCCCATCATCCGATTTTTTTCTCGGCCGTATTATACATGCTGAGAACATCGTAGCATGCTGCGATTTGCAGCGTATTACATCTGTAATATGCCAATGCAAGTCTATGGGTTCGAGAAAAAATACGATTACACACGGACCACACGTGTGACTTGCGAGAAATACGCAAGACTTCTCCAGGTGAAAGGAAATTGAATCATCCATTATCAGGAAGCTTTGACATGCTAATTAGCTTAGAAAGCGCTCCACACATACCGGAAGAATGCCTCCACAGAGTCCAGTAATATCAGTATGTGTACATACATAAATGTGGAGATGCTGATAGTTCTGGTCCAAGAGAGGCCAGAACTGTGGGATCAGAGGGACTGTTTCAAGACTATGAGGACAAACCACGTGAGGGACAGCAACAAATTAGTAAGTACAATCCTTTATTAATATTATTGATAAAAGTAACACATTACCATAAGACCATAAAATCATAATATGTGATTGTTTTTTATAATCTGTCTAATATATCAGAAGTAAAAATTTTTCATTAACAGGCCACATGCCACTGTAAAATAAATGTGAAATTTTTCACATATATTTGCAATTTCCAAATTAATTATTCTGTTACGTTGCAGTGGAAGATGTCTTGAGACGCTGGCGCAGCAACAGAGATCAGTACCGGCGGGAACGTCAGCAGTGGTCCAGGAGTAGGGATGCAGCACCCACTAAAGGGAAATACATTTATTATGATCGCCTGTCTTTTCTGGTTCCCATTCTGGATCTCAGACTGTAAGTACATACATCACACCACATTTAACATATGTTGTTTAGGGTCATATCTACAATTTTTTGTTTTTAACCACAAAAAAAAGCACTCAGTCCAACCTCACTGGGAGGTAAACCGGGTCAGATTCCGATGCCATTATCGACCCAGTCGGGGGAGGTGAAGAGGTGGCTGGCACATCTTCTGAACCTTCCAGCTGCAACCCAGCACCAGCAGTGGCATCAGAAAGCCAGGAGAAAGAGCAACAGGAGGACCAAGGAAACAGCAGCAGCCCTACTGTGCCTCTTGAGACCTCACCACAGCCTGCCGTCATCCCCCGCCGTGGCCGACGCAGGAGAGCCATTCAATTCTCTGACACCAGAAGGCATGTAGATATAGGGGTTTTAAATTATTTGTCCAGGGCTGCCCACGATGATGGTGAGGAAGCCTATGCCCGCAGCCTGGCCCGATACCTCCGTCCACTACCCCCGGGAGGTCAGACTGCGTGTGCGAGGATCTATTCAAATACTGATTGATGCCTGCACCCCCCCAATGCTCCATATGAGGTTTTTGAGTTTTTGGAACGCTGGCAGCTGTCCCACAGAAACCAGCTCAGAATGGCCCCAATTACAGAAGTGCAGGCACAATCAGTATCTGAGCCACCTCATCCACGGGTGCCTACACCACAGCCAAATCCACCACCAATCCAACAGTGGCCTACCCAGGCCCAAATGCCAGCCTACAATCCACCTTCCCAATATGGCCTCTTGATCAGACCCACTGTTGGAGGCTGGTCCCACCATGGGTTTGGTCGACATGGCCATATTGGGAGGTATGAAACACGTGGATACCCAAATACTCAAGAGTATCCACTCCAATATCCCTCATCCCACTTCTTTCATCACCAACAGGATACTGGCCACATCACACATCCTGGACCAGAATATGTCCACTCACAGGGTGAAGTCCAAGTTTCGCCTCAAGCCCAGCAACCATCTCAAGGCAAGGCTCATGTGACAATATTGGTAAAACTTGTCGGGATGGGTCCGCAGAGATGTGTCGAAATGGTGGAAATGGCCTTTCGTGAGGCGTTGCCTCAAAAGTGGTTTGACTGACATACGTCTCCTCCTCAGATCCACAATCACTGTGTATTGCTGGCCAAATTGGCGGGACAAAACCCAGTTGTAAAGCACTCGCTCAGTTGTGTTGAAAGTAAGTCTGTGTGACATTTTTCAGACTAAGCAGAAATACACCAACACAAGCACGGTGTCATGTGTGCATTGCCACGAAGATCGTCGCGGTTGCACATTTTGACTTCTCACAGCTGAGCTGCTGTTTCTTTGTGTTTGGCAGCTAGGGAGTTAATTCTGTCTGTGCTTGGTGCTGGGACTGGGTGCAGTTTCTCCCGGCTGCAATTGATTATTTGTTGATTGGTTTCCTTTAAATTCCTGGCTGTCTGCTTGGGGAGTTGCCAGTGAAACCTTCATGCAGACCACAGATAGGATTGAATCTGTATAGACTTTAGTTGTGAGCTCCTTAGTTGTTCTA
>JARQOD010000001.1:179614578-179636544 GCA_033576555.1 Oophaga sylvatica | reverse complement strand
TCCGAACCCAAAAAGGCTGAGCAACGGAAGGGGGTGGGGGCACCTGGGAAGAATTTCCCCCAAAAGGGAAAAGAGGAGGGGGGTTTGGGTGCAGCCCCCCTTCCTGAGCCCCGTTTGGACCGTTGGGGCTTTTTTCTTAAAAAAGTCAAAATTTCCCCCCCCCAAAATTGACCTGGGGGTTTCCTTTTTGACAGACTTGTAGATAAAATTTTCTATTTCAAGCAAGTTTGGGAAACAAAAAGTTAAAAAAGGGGAAAAAAAAAAAAACCCCAAAAACCACAAAAAGTGGAAAGTAGACAAACACTTTGAGTTACAAAAACCACGTAATGTGGGGCCCCCAACCCACAGCAGCACCACTCTTTGTCGGTTCGGCCTCTACCCCACTCACACACACCGGTTTGGCTTCCTCACGGTTTCCAGGAAAAACCTGGGGCATGTTGCCCCAAAACAAACTTTATTCCACCCCCCAGCACAAGTTCCCGTCACGTCCACCCCAGAACAAAAAAAAAGCCACGGCCAAAGGCGGGGTAAAAAAGGGGCCCTACTCCAAAAACCCCCACGAGAAAGGCCCGAATGCGGATTGCAAAACCCCTGTCCCTTAAATCGCTTTTACGCTGGGGGGGACTGTTTCGGAATTAGGGGTTTTTGGGAGCCCACAAAAAATTCCCAAAAACCCTTTTATTTCCCCGGAAAAAATTTTCCCCGCTCTGCAAAAAATGTGGGGGAAAAATTAAAATGCCTAAAACCCCCATAGCGGGCCACCTCCACCGATGCGTGGGCAACCCCCGGGCCGGGGGATCCCCTTTCCCCTCACTGCCCTTTTGGGGGCTTTTTTGGACCGGGGTACAACTTGCCAGTGGGCTGTACGGTTCTGCCAACTCCATTTTTTCGGGGAACCAGCTGACCTTTTTTTCCTCCCCCAAACCCCTTTCCCCCAGAATCACGCTCCGAGCCGTCCGGTATCCTTTTGGCCCCTGAAACCTTTTTGTTGCGCCGATATGACACGCCCGGGGGCCCAAAAGAACGGCCGTCCTAAAATTTTTTCCAGGGGAACGAAGCCCCCCCCAGCCAGGGTCGGGGGGCCCTCAAGCAGGAAGTGCGTGTGGTTTAAAATACTAAACTCCGCCAGGTTTTTAGGGGGGGGGGGGGGGGGACAAGGCCAAATCGTGGCAGCTCGGGCCTTGGCAACCCCACTCACAACCCCCTTTTGGAAAATGTGCCAATTTTGGGCTTTTCAAAATTTTTTTAGGGCTCCCAAATTTTATGCACGCTGCAAGGCCGCCTAGAGGCGCTCCTTTCGACTTTCCAAAGGGCCAGTTGCGCATTGCAGCTTGCAAGTCAGATTTCCCTTTCCCCCTAAACCGCACTATTACTACCCCCCGGTGGAATTCCACGTTACATTTTTGGGGGTTGGAGCAGCCCACAAAAGGAATCACTGCAACAGGCGCAATCAACTCACAATTTGGGCCCCGTTCACACTTAAACCACTACTGGTGGGCCTCTATTAAGGACATCTGCGACTTTTGCTTTGCGTTTGTGTCTCAACGCGGATGGCGAGTGCAGATGATGCACTAGTCAGCAATACTGCCCCCCCTTATCTCCTGCTTCAGAAATCATTTGAAAGCACTAAAGGAAGAGGTTTTGGAAGAGGTGGGGGGATGAGGAGTAAACAAATTAAATTACCTTCGGGGACAGCCCAGCGCAACGTGGTTCCTAAAAAAAAGGGTGGGCAGGGCCCCCACTTTGTGGGGAGGATGAGGAGGAGTCAATGGAGGGGAAGAAAACCCTACAGAGGGAGGTACACAACGCTCTAGTCAGTATGTAGAGTGAGGGTGGGGTGATGCAGAGGAGGCAGAGAGACGCCTCTTCCAGAGGACAGCCTTTGTTGGCCAGTTGGGGTCGCAGCACATGGTTGATTTCATGCTTCAGTGCCTAAGAAACGACCGCCGCATCGCCCACATTCTCACCACGTAGATTATTGGGTGTACACCCTCCTAGACCCTCGCTACCCGGACAACTTACAAACCCCTCATCACACCGGTGAACCGGGACCGTAAAATGAAGGGAGTCCCAAAAACCACTGGTGCAATCCAACGTTGTACATTCCAGCCGAGAGAGCTGCTGCTGCTGCTACTGCTTTACAAAGCAGCCTGTGCGTCGAGGCAGTGGAGACACCTCTACAACAAGAGGGAGCAGAAGCAGGCCTCTGCACAGGCAAGAGCTGTATGTTACAAATGTGGAAAAGTTTTGTGACAGCGCCAGCAAGGTCTACCATCCGAGACGGCTCCAGTCACCAGGAAGAAACGTTTCCGTAAGATGGTGACAGACTACTTGGCTTTCCCTCAAAGTGTACTCCCAGATGCCTCTTCCCCTTTAAAATTTTGGTCCTAAGTTGGAAACATGGCCAGAGCTTAGCCAGTATGCATTGGAGGTGCTGGCTTGCCCTGCTGCCAATGTATTTTGAGGCGTCTTTAGTGCGGGCAGGTGGTGTAGTACAGACGTCGCATGCGACTATCCTCAGAGAAGTAGACCGGCTTACTTTTCTGAAAATAAAACAAGGATGGATCTCACCTGAATTTGCCTGTCCGTTTTCAGATTAAATAAACTGTTTGGCAATGTTTTTCCTTGTCTCCTGTTATGTTCATCTTTCTACCACCTGAACTCTACTCCCTGGGCTACAACACCGCCATTTGTTGCTCGTAATAATTGGCAGGGGTACTGACTAAAGGCCAGCCGGTTACAGCACGACAGCTGTTTCCTGGCAGTGTGAACGTCAATTATCCTCCAATAAGTTGTGCTGTCGTGTTGCATTCGGGTTAGCGACTCTATGGTGCCTGCAGTTTAGGTGATTCCTATGGTGCTGGGGATATGTAAATAAAGGGGGGCGGTTTCCATTGTGACAATAGGACAAGCACCCACTGTAGGACTGTGTGATTCGGTAACTGCGGACGGCTTGCGCCCTGTCAACTTACATTTTCATGGGTGGTTTCTACCCGTCCGGGGTCCGTACCTCAACTGGGTTTTCCCCCAGTGCCTTTTGGCTAGGTGCCTCCATCTCCGTATCCGAGTTTTCCCCCAACGTCTGGGTGGCCTTGGTAGTGCTTTGGGCACAGGTACCTCCTGCTTAGTAACCGTGTCACAGTAACGTCAGCTGGTACTTGGTTTTGACATTGCCTCTTTTCCTTCTGCTAAACCCCTCGGGGTCCAGTACCGTCAACTGGTTCTCCCCAGTGCCTTTGGCCTGGTGCCTCCATCTCCGTATCTGAGTTCCACCAAAAGTCTGCTGGTCCTTGGTAGTGCTTTTTGGGGCCAGGTACCTCCTGCTTGTAACCGTGTCACAGTAATCAGCTGGTACTCGGGGTTTTGACATTGCCTCTTTTCCTTCTGCTACCCGTCCGGGGGTCCCAGTACCGTCAACTGGTTCTCCCCGGCCTTTGGCCTAGGTGCCTCCCTCTCCGTATCCCCAGTTCCACCAACGTCTGCTGGTCCTTGGTAGTGCTTTGGAGCACAGGTACCTCCTGCTTAGTAACCGTGTCACAGTAACGTCAGCTGGTACTCAGTTGGACATTGCCCTTTCCTTCTGCTACCCTCCGGGGTCCAGTACCGTCAACTGGTTCTCCCCAGTGCCTTTGGCCCTAGGTGCCTCCATCTCCGTACCGAGTTTCCACCAACGTCCCGCTGGTCCTTGGTAGTGCTTTGGAGTACAGGTACCTCCTGCTTAGTAACCGTGTCACAGAAGTCAGCTGGTACTCGGTTGTGACATTGCCTCTTTTCCTTCTGCTACCCCCTCCGGGTCCAGTACCGTCAACTGGTTCTCCCCAGGCCTTTGGCCCCAGGTGCCTCCATCACCCCATCCGGTTCCACCAACGTCTGCTGGTCCTTGGTAGTGCTTTGGAGCACAGGTACCTCCCCTGCTTAGTAAACCGTGTCACAGAACGTCAGCTGGTAAACCGGTTGTGACATTGCCTCTTTTCTTCTGCTACCGTCCGGTTCCAGCACAGTCAGCTGGTCCTCGTTACTTCCATTGTTCTCTTGCTCCTCTGATACCCGTCAGGGGTTTTCCCGTAACGTCAGCTGTTTCTCGGAAATTAGACGACCTTAAAAAACCACCCAGAAAAAAGATGACGACAACAAGGGACGAGCATGAAGCCAACCAGCCTGAACACCATCACAAAGAAAAAATAAAAGATTACCAAAAAGAAGATCACCAACAGGACAAAGAAGGTTAAGACAAACTACATGTAATGTATGTAGTACAGTTCATATAGCGTCTTGTGCTTGGGTGCGATGAAAACACAGGAGTCACAGGTTTGATATAGAAAAGTCCTGTATTACTTCATACAAGTTGGCAGAAATAGTCACACAGTTTGCAGACACAGAAACAGGAGACACAGAGGCCAGAGTAATCCAAGCTCAGCAATCACTCTCCAATACAGTTTTCAGGATCTCTTCTCTGTTACCGTAAGTCCATGCAAACGTGGGTCTTTCAAAGAGCAGGGTTCAGAGTCCACAAGTGCTTCAGAGTTCCTCAGTAGGAATAGCTGGAGTACAAGGTCCAAGGCTTACAGGAGTCAAGTAAACAGGTTCACTGCAGGCTAGATTTGAAGCACTGATTGCTCAGCTGTGGCTGCTTAAGAAGCAAAGGAGAGAATCAGGGCGGGAACATGAAAGCTGGAAAACTCCATTTTGACTGAGGGCAAGATAGCTGCAGCAAGACAGAAAGTAAAATGGCTGACGAACAAACTGAGTTTCAGGAATATATACATAGAACCTTACATTACTCCCCCCTTAAGGACAACCTCCGGATGACCTCAGACCAGGCTTGTGTGGGTACCTCTGATGAAACTGAGGGGAGCAAGCGAGGAGCATTAACGTTATTGACCGGTTCCCATGAGTTGTCCTCCACTGGGTAGCCCTGCCATTTAATCAGATATTGTAATGATTTCTATACAACCTGGAATCTAAAATCTCTTTACACCACAAATTCTTCCTGACCATCGACTAGCACTGGGTCAGGGCAAGGAGAGGAACGTCCAGGAAACGTATTGGGTGTCGCAGCCTTTAGTAGGGATACATGAAAGACAGGGTGGATTCTCATAGTTCTGGGCAGTTGAAGACGACAAGCAACGGCACTTATAATTTTATGATTTTATAGGGTCCAATGTACTTATGTCCCAACTTAGACGATGGAATCCTTAACTTAAGATTTCTGGTTGACAGCCAGACCAAGTCTCCTACCTTGAAAGCTGGTGCAGGTTTACGAAATTTATCTGCTGCTTTCTTGTACCTTTCTTGAGCCGATTCCAGATTTTCCTTTAGAAGATCCATATTCTTCTGTAAAGACGTGATTCTTTCAGCCACTGCTGGTAAAGGCGTTTCTATGGGAAATCGTGGTAGAATGTTAGGATGATAACCTAGATTAGAGTAAAAAGGAGACTGTTTAGTGGAGGCACTCTGAGAGTTGTTATACGAGAACTCAGCTAATGGAAGTAGATCCACCCAATCATCCTGTAGGTGGCAGATAAAGCAGCGGAGATACTGCTCCAGGGTTTGATTGGTTCGTTCGGTCTGTCCATTAGTCTGGGGATGAAAAGCAGAAGAAAGGTTTACTTTAATGTCCAATGCTGCACAGAAATTTTGCCAAAACCTAGAAGTGAATTGCACCCCTCGATCCGAAATAACCTCATCCGGTACTCCATGTAAGCGAAACACATCTTTAATCATCAAATCTGATGTCTGTTTTGCAGTGGGTAAGCCGACACAAGGGATAAAATGAGCTGCCTTTGTTAGACGGTCAACCACCACTAGAATGGTGTTCTTCCCCTGAGAGGTTGGTAACTCCACAATGAAGTCCATAGAAATGGATCCCCACGGGCGGGACGGGGTGGGAAGAGGCTGTAACAGACCAGTTGGTGAGGAGCGAGGTGTTTTGCATCTTGCACAGACCTCACATGAAGTGACATAATTCAAAACATCCTTCCTGCAAGTGGGCCACCAAAAGAAACGAGAAAGAAATTCCTGTGTCTTTAGAATTCCTCTATGCCCAGCTATCTTGGAATCGTGAATGAGTTGCAATACTCTTAATCTGACTGTTTCAGGAATATACAGACGTTGTCCCTGAATCCACACACCATTCTTAAAGACAAGACTTACGTCCCTTGGGGGTTGTGCCAAAAAGGAATCCGCATGGTATGCTTCCTTGATGTCCTTAAGTAGGTCTTGATTATGAATTACTCCTAGGAATCTAGAGTCAGGAAGAATAGTCTTAGGAGGAGTAATTGGACGTGTCTCTGCTGAATAAATCCTAGAGAGTGCATCAGCCTTTCCATTGCGCGATCCTGGTCTATAAGAGATGATAAAATTAAATTGGTTTAAGAAAAGATTCCAGCGAGCCTGGCGAGGAGTCAGGCACTTAGCCGACCTGATAAACTCAAGGTTACGATGGTCTGTCAGGACGACTATTTGCTGTGCAGCTCCCTGAAGAAGGTGTCTCCATTCTTTGAAGGCGGCAATAATGGCCAACAACTCTCTATTGCCCACATCGTAGTTCCTCTCAGCCGAAGACAACTGCTGGGAAAAGAAGGCACAGGGATGCAAGACATTCTTCTCACCTGTTCTCTGAGAGAGTATAGCTCCAACGGCACAGTCTGAAGCATCCACCTCTATTATGAAGGCAAGCTCGGGGTTGGGATGTACTAGGATAGGTGCAGTGGTAAATTTATCTTTTAGATGGGAAAATGCTTCCTGGGCTTGGGGAGTCCAGGAAAACCTAGACCTTTCCGGGTAAGTTGAGTGATAGGTGACACTACCTCAGAGAAATTTCTAATGAAACGTCTATAGAAGTTGGCAAACCCGATGAAGCGCTGTACCTCCTTCACATTTCTAGGACTTGGCCAATCCTTGATGGCTTGGGTTTTGCTTCCATCCATACTAATTCCTTGTGTAGACAGTACATACCCCAGAAATTGAATTTCGGTCCTATGGAATTCACACTTTTCAAGTTTGATGTAAAGATGATTTTGTCTTAGACGTTCCAAGACCATTCTCACATGTCCATGATGTTCCTCTGTGGAGTTAGAAAAAATTAGAATATCATCCAAATAAATTACCACGAATGTATCTAGGAGATCCCTGAAGATGTCATTCACCAAGTGTTGGAAAGTGGCTGGGGCGGTACTCAGACCAAAAGGCATAACTAGATATTCAAAGTGTCCATAGCGTGACCTGAATGCAGTCTTCCATTCATCCCCAGGTCTAATACGGACTAAGTTATAGGCCCCACGAAGATCTAGTTTAGAAAAAATTTTGGCATGTCGCACTCTCTCCAATAACTCAGGGATTAAAGGCAATGGATAACGGTTTCTAATAGTAACCTTATTGAGTTCCCTATAGTCTACGCATGGTCTCAGAGATCCATCTTTCTTCTTTACAAAGAAGATGGGTGCACCTGCAGGAGATGAAGAGGGGCGTATGAAGCCCTTGGCTAGATTTTCATCTATGTAATCCTTTAAAGCCTTTAGCTCAGGCCCCGCCAGGGGTAGATCTTACCAAAAGGTATCTCTGCTCCAGGCAATAATTCAATTGGACAATCATATGGACGGTGAGGAGGAAGCTGGTCAGCATTCTTCTTGTCACATAAATCCACATAGTCCTGGTATACAGCTGGTAGTTCAGGGACTGACATGATTCCTTTAGGAACAGAGCAAGCTGAAACTTTTGGACTCATCTGTTTCTCTGGAAAGTGTAATTCCTTGGTCTCCCAGTTAATGGTAGGATTCTGAGCCTGCAGCCATGGTAGCCCTAGAATAATGGGAAAGTGGGGAGAAGAGATAAGCATAAAGGACAGTTTCTTTTGATGATCTTTACCCATAAGAACCCTCAAAGGCTCTGTTTCCTGATCCACTGGTCCAGAGGTCAGCAGGAGCCATCCACAGTTTCCATCTGTACTGGAGTAGCCTTCTTCACTGAACGTATTCCTGTTTCAGAGCAAAGGAGACATCCATAAAATTTCCACTTGCCCCTGAGTCGATCATAGCAGAGCTAGACACCCAAGCTGAGTCAACCCAGAGTTTGATGGAAAGAAAGCAATGAGAATTGTTTTTCTTACAACTCAGCTGGGACACCGCTGAGGAAACTTGAAAAATGGCAGCGTTTACACAGTCAACGTCCTCAGAGGTAACGGAGTTTAAGTCCGAGAAATCAAGATCTGCTGCTGCAGATCTCTCTGGAGCCTGAGGCTCGGACCTGACAGATCCCCTCTCGCAACACTCACAATGAATGAGTGCTGCAGTAGTCTTACGAGAACGGCTGGGGCAGTTTATAATGAAGTGCCCTGACTTACCACAATAGAAACATAGATTCTCCTTAAAACGATGTTCCTTGCGTGCATCACTAACCCGTCGTTGTAAAGAGTCTACCTGCATGGGTTCAGGTTCAGGTTCCCGTGTAATCCTACTCAAAGGTTCCTTAGCTGGAGAGGAAGGTAGGAAAAGGTTAGTACGATTGCTTTCGAACCATCTCTCTTGCCTGCGTTCAGTCAGACGAGTATCAATACGGATGCAGTAGTTAATAAAGTCACCTAACGCAGTGGGAGGGTCGGCACGAGCAAGTTCATCCTTAATCAGTGGAGATAACCCCTTTCGAAAAATAGATTTTTTGGCGGAACTGTCCCAGGTGGTATCAAGGGCCCATCTCCTGAAATCCAAGGCATATTCAGCTACCGAGTGCTTACCTTGGCGCAAAGCTAACATGGCTGCTTCAGCTGTTGCACCTCGATTGGGGTCATCAAACACCTGCCCCATGGCTGAAATAAAATCATCAAGGTGATTCAAACAATCATCCTCAGTCTCAATCAGAGGGTTTGCCCACATTAAAGCCTTGTTGGTAAGCAACATAATTATAGTAAGCACCTTAGATCGTTCAGTGGGAAATTGTGAAGCATGTGCAGAAAAAAAAAGATTGCATTGATTAATAAATCCCCTGAATTTCTCACGTTCACCGCCAAAACGAAAAGGGGGCAACTTGGGAATCCCAGCACTCGGGGCTACGGCAGGAGCCTGGACTCGCCCCTCTAGAACCTCAATCCTGGCTCGCAAATCCTGGGTAGTCTGTCCAACCACTTGCAAATTGTGATTATTGAGGTCCTGTAGATTTGTAAAACGGGTCTTTATATTCTGCAAATCTGCAAGGATATTATCAGTCACTCCGCAAAGTTCCTTTATGCGGGCCTCCATTTTCCAGATCTTTTAAGACAGGATTACTGGAAGAAGAGGAGAGAAAAAAAAACAATAGTGTTCACCTGTGGCAACACTGCAGAGAGAAAAAAAAATTAAGGAACTGCTCAACTGGAATGGTTGTGAGAAGCCACAACCACTATCATCACAGAAAGTTTCAACCAGACATCTGATATCCAGAGTTACAGCAGACAAAAAAAAGAGAAAAGAAAGGAAAAAAAAAAAAAAACAATAGTGTTTACCTGTGGTAACACTGCAAAAAGAAAAAACTTAAGGGAATTGCTCACCTGGAATGGTTGTGAGAAGTCACAACCACTGTCATCACAGAAAGTACAACCGGACGTCTGATATCCACAGTACAGCAGACACAGCCTTCCAGACCCAGCAGACACTAACGTTTCCGCTTCAGAATCTTGTAATGTATGTAGTACAGTTCATATAGCGTCTTGTGCTTGGGTGCGATGAAAACACAGGAGTCACAGGTTTGATATAGAAAAGTCCTGTATTACTTCATACAAGTTGGCAGAAATAGTCACACAGTTTGCAGACACAGAAACAGGAGACACAGCAGGCCAGAGTAATCCAAGCTCAGCAATCACTCTCCAATACAGATTCAGGATCTTCTTCTCTGTTACCGTAAGTCCATGCAAACGTGGGTCTTTCAAAGAGCAGGGTTCAGAGTCCACAAGTGCTTCAGAGTTCCTCAGTAGGAATAGCTGGAGTACAAGGTCCAAGGCTTACAGGAGTCAAGTCACAGGTTCACTGCAGGCTAGATTCTGAAGCACTGATTGCCCAGCTGTGGCTGCTTAAGAAGCAAAGGAGAGAATCAGGGCGGGAACATGAAAGCTGGAAACTCCATTTTGACTGAGGGCAAGATAGCTGCAGCAAGACAGAAAGTAAAATGGCTGACGAACAAACTGAGTTTCAGGAATATATACATAGAACCTTACACTACAAGATACAGAACAAGAGACAGAAGAACAATAAGCAGAAGATCAAAAAGCAGAAGAACATGAAGTATAAGACCAAAATGAAGAGCAAAATATATGCTCTAAATTCTAAGCAGAAGAAGACTAAGCAGTGTATGGGGGTGAGTCCGTTCCTCCTCGTGGTGCCCTGGAAAATGCCTGCTGCTGCAGGCTAAACTGAACACGGACAAATACTGTTGTAATTTAAATCTTTTGTAACAGCAAGAACGGAAGGATGAACAATTCATACTTTTACAGCTTACAAGTACAGGAATCTCTGTCACAAATAAGAATATGATGAAAAAGATGAAGAGGAAGAAGATGAAGAATTTGAATATGAAGAAGATTAATTAGTTTAATAATAACAATATGAGTAATGTAAACAAAAACATGAATAGCAAGAAGTTTAAGAAGAAGATTAAGAAGGTGAAGATGAAGAATAATTTGATGAGAAAGATGATGGTGCTGCTGAAGATTATGAAGGAGAAAGTGTGGCACTGGCAAAAGTTAAAAAGGTGAAGAGCATGGAAGTTGTGAAACATACATATTTGCCAAAATAGAAAAAAGGTTAACAACATTGTCAATTTGTTAGTCAATCCAAACGTATTTCCAAAAAATATATATTAATGCTATTCCAATGCATTGGGTTAAACATGTATGCCTTTATTGTCTCCTCAACCTCCCCCAATACATTCTACATTAGTCTTTGTTGTTTTCCTTCATGTACAATTAACCAACAAGGCAAGAATGTTTTTTTTTAATGTCGATATTTGGTTCCCTTAGACTTACATTGGACTTCCGGTATCGGAATCGGATAGCGACGATATTTAGTGATATCGGTGATACCATTCCGATCCGATATTTTTAGATATCGAGCAGTATCGCTCAACACTACGAACGACCCATTCTACAAAGGAACTGAAAGCCTCAAATAATGCACAGGACAAAGAACAGCCCATGGGTAAAAATCTATCTACGAACCCCCCCAACCAATAACAACCCAACAACCTATCACTTTCAGGATGGACGAGTAATAGCCGAAATGCAGATTCAATGTCTGTTTTTTCAATGCCCCCTGTTATGTTTCGGTAACTGAGGAGAAATAGCAAAAAACAGCAAAAGTGGTAATACACCAGAGAGGCTGGAACCTATTGGATTGCAGTAACCTGAACTAACCACACAACTAGAAGTAGCCGTGGAGCGTTCCTACGGTGATCTTAGACGCCTCGTCACAGCCTGAGAGATAACTACACCTAAAGGCAGAAAGATGAAAGCTATCTGCCCCGGAGCAGATCCCCAAAGAAAATAGGAAGCCCACAAACATTTAAAGGCGGTTAGACAAGAAGAAAGCACGGACACAGACAGAAAATAGAATGAGCAAACGCTGGGGCCCAATCTGTCTAGACAGAAAAGTACAGGAAAGAATTCGGACTGCAATCCAAAAAAAACCCTAACAAAAATACAAACACTTCTGATTGCCAAAAACCTGAGATCACACGATCTCAACCACCTAAATCAGATCTCTGGTGTAACAAAACGATATTCAGCAAATAAAAAGTAACAAAGGAGCAAAGCAAAAGTGCAGACAAAAACGGAGCACAATTGCAGCGCCAGACCCCCAAAAGGGGACAGGCTGCAGTCCACTGCAAGCAGCAAACCAGCAGAGAAAATCCAACAGATGAAAAAAACAGCAAACACTTATATGAAGGAGAGCAGGAAACTAGCAGTGCTTCAAGCAAGACCAGAAGGAACAATTGATAACCGGCAAGGCTGCTGGGAACTCAGGCCACTTATATCCTACCATTCAGCGCCAGCTGAAGGCCATTCAATAATCAGTTTATTACCCTCAGCAACCACCGGAGGGAGCCCCAGCTCAGAAGCCACCTCCAGCATATTCACAACAGCCCCCTCCCACAGTTCCTAACCCAACCTGCTGCTTCATCAAATAATGTATAAACCATGGAACAGAGCTTCGAGTCAATCCACTCATTCATAGACATCCCCTGAGGAGAACACAAATGGTGAATGAGCCAAAATGAATTTGGTTCTTTCTTATGGACAACCCCCAAGGTAGAAACCACTAAATCCACAAAAGGAAGATCGCTAAACGGTCCAGACATCTGACCCAAGGCAACTTCTTTACCTAACTTTTCAGAAACTACCGCCGCATGCTGATTAGCCAATTGAATATTCTTAAGCACCCAGGGAATTTTGAATGGAGGTAGAGGAATTTTAAAACCTTTTTCAAAACCAGACGACAACAGTGCCACCTTACCCCTATCATGAAATCTATTTAGATAAGGGAGCATCACGGTTAGCTTCACTGGTGTCTATCCCATGGGTATAACTGGTACCTGACTTTGCCTTATTCTTTTTGAAGCATTTACTGGTTGTACAAAGACTCTGGAAAGAAAATTGCTATACCTCACCCCCCAAAAAAGAAATTCAGCAAATTCTGCACTTCCAAATACAACTGCCCCGTCCCTTCTGAGCACCACGGTGTGCCTAAACCACATTTGACATCCACATGTTTGGCATTTCTGTAGCATTGACAGCCCGCCTAATTTACAGATGCATGTCTCCTGAAGCATGAGCTGGGCACTACCATGTACTGTTGCCCACCATGTACTGGTGACTGCAACGTACGGGCACCACAATGACAGTTTGCAATTTTCCCTCAGCAATATCCACTGCTGCTTGTTTCTGGAAGACACCCATGGAGACAAAATTGTCAATACACCTGTAGATAAATTCCCCAAGGGGTATAATTTCCCAAATGGCGTTACTTGAGGGGTAATTTTGCTCTTTTAGGACTTAGAGTCTCTGTATATGGAGTCTGTAAGTTAATATAGCAAAATATGTGCTCCAGGAGGAAAATAGCACTCTGTCCCTCCTGAGTCTAGTTGTATGGCTAAGCAATGCTGTATAGCAAAAAAAGGGGTATTTCCACATTCAGCAGAAATTGTGGGACAAATGTTGGTGCCATTTTTACCCATTTCCCAGTGTGAAAATGTAAAATCTGGGACTAAAACAAAAATTTGGTGGCAAAAATTTAATTATTTTTTCTTCACTGCCCAAATGCTATAGAATTCTGTGGCACACTTTTTGTAGCAATATGATCACTGCACCCGTAGATGAATTCATTGAGAGATGGTTTGTAAATGGGGTCATTTATGGGCGTTCTGCTATTTTGGCACCGAGGCGGCTCTACCAATGTGAAATGGCACACTCAAATGAGTCCAACAAAATCTCAACTCCAATATGGCGTTTCTTCACTTCTCAATTTTGCAATGTCCTTCAAAAGTAGTTTTCAGCCACATATGGGGCATTGGTGTACTCAAAATAAATTTTTGGGTCAACCTTGTAAAAATAAAAAATTGGTGCTAAATGAACGTCTTTGTGGGAAAAAATGTGATTTTTTTATTTTCATGACAACTTTATTAACTTATGTGAAGTAACTGGGGGTTCAAGGTGCTCACCGGACATCTAGGTAAATCCTTGAGGGGTCTAATTTCCAAAATGGGGGTCACTCGTGGGTTTTTACTGTTTAGGCACATTAGGGGTTCTCCAACCCGACATAACTACAGAACAATTCATCAAAGTCTGCATTCCAAAACGTCCCTCCATTATTTCGGAGCTCTGCCGTGCACCCAAACAGTAGATTGCCCCCACATGTAAGTTATCTGCATACTCAGAAGTTGCACAATACATTTTGGTGTCCATTTTTTCCTCTTACCCTTGTAAAAATAAAAACTTTGGGGCCAAAAAACATTTTTGTGAGAAAATGGGATTTTTTTTTCACTGCTCAACATTATAAACTTCTATGAAGCATCTCTAGGGTTCAAAGTACTTACTACACATCTAGATAAGTTGCTTGAGGAGTCTAGTTTCTACAATGGGGTCACTTGGAGTTTTCCACCCTTTAGGCACATCAGGGGCTCTCCAAACTCGATGTGGCATCTGCTGATTCCAGCAAATTTTGCATTAAAAAATTCAAATGGCGCTCCTTTCACGCTAAGCCTTGCCGTGCGCACAAACAGTAGTTTTTCTCCACATTTTGGGTATCACTCTACTAAGGAGAAATTGCACAACACATTTTATTGTGCATTTTTTCTTGTTACCCTTGTGAAAACAAAATAATGGTGGGAAAATTTTCACAGCTTAACATAATAAACTTCTGTGAAGCACCTATGAGTTCAAAGTGTTCACCACACATCTAGATAAGTTCTCTGAAGGGTCTAGTTTCCAAAATAGTGTAACTTGTGGGGGTTTCCTTTGTTTAGGCACATTATGAGCTCTCCAAATGCGACCTGGCATACACTAATGATTCCAGCAAATTTTGCATTCAAAAAGTCAAATGGCGCTTGTTCTCTTCTGAGCCCTACTGTGCATCAAAACAGTAGTTTTCCCCTACATATGCGGTATCTGCATACTCAGGAGAAATTGGACAACAAATTGTGTGGTGAAATTTCTCCTGTTACTTTTGTAAAAATTCAAAATTTTTATATTCACGGCTCAATGTTATAAACTTCTGTGAAGCTCCTGAGGGTTCATGGTTCTCAACACACCTGAAGGGCTTAATTTCCAAAATGGTATCACTTATCAGTGGTTTCCACTGTTTAGGCACATCAAGTGCTCTCCAAATGCTGCATGGTGTCCGCTAATTATTCCAGCAAATTTTACATTCAAGAAGTCTAATGGCGCTCCTTCCCTTCCAAGCTCTGCCATGTGCCCTGTGTTTTTTCCACAAATATGGGATATTGACGAACTCAGGAGAAATTGCACATCAAATTTTGGAGTCCAATTTTTCCTTTTACCCTTGCAAAAATAAAAAATTGGGTCTAGAGTAAAATTTTTGGCCACAAAAAGTTAAATGTTCATTTTTTCCTTCCACATTCCATTAATTCCTGTGAAGCACCTGAAGGGTTAATAAACTTCTTGAATGTGGTTGTGAACACATTGAGAGGTGCAGTTTTTAGGATGGTGTCACTTTTGGGTATTTCTGTCATATAGGCCCTTCAAAGTCACTTCAAATGTGATGTGGTCCTTAAAAAAAATTTTTGAAAATTTTGTTGGAAAAATTAGAAATCGTTGGTCAACTTTTAACCGTTCGAACTTCCTAACAAAAAAAATATGTTTCAAAAATTGTGCTGATATAAAGTAGACATGTGGGAAATGTTATTTATTCATTATTTTATGTGACATAACTCTAATTTAAGGGGATAAAAATGAGAAAATTGCAAAATTTTTAAAATTTTTGCATTTCAAATTTTTTAACAAATAAAAGCAAGTCATATCGAATAAATTTTACTACTATCATGAAGTACAATATATCGTGAGAAGACAGTCTCAGAATCAGTGTGAACCGCTGAAGTGTTTTAGAGTTCTAACCACATAAATTGACACTGGTCAGAATTGTAAAATTTGATCTGGTCAGGAAGGTGAAAACAGGCTTCAGGGTAAAGGAGTTAAGAGTCTGAAATAAACTTGTGTAAATGCAACCTAATTGTTTCTGTGTGATGGTGCAATAAGTTAGCATTTTGAGCCCCACTTTTGCTCAGGGCCCTATTTTGTCTAAAACCGGCCCTGTTGTTGGTCAATTGCAGGAGCTGTCACTAAGGGGTTAATTAAATTGAAAATTTTCCTTCCAATAGGCTTGATTGAGGTTGTCTTTACGCACTAACTAGCCTACCTTACATCTGTTTTTTACAACAGTATCTTGGTTAGTAGTTAAAAGATGGTGCTTATTATCCTACAATACATAGAGTATTTTACCTTGCTATTACTGGGTAAAACATGACACGTAGGCACATTTTTATGCTTGCGAATTTCAACACTGTTTATCTCTCAAATGTGTCCCATTGCAGGCTATAGAAGGACTTTAGTCTACCTGTTTGCTTTAATCTTTCACGGTGAATACATACTTCTTACTTTCATTTTAGATTTTTCCATCTCACCAGAAGCCCAAATAGCTCTAGGCAAATTTCTTGTCACCGGCCTGAGGGTGCCATCAGATGAAGCAGCCTTTCTATCTTGCAGCTGAATTTTTCCCTCCTTTCAGTATCTAAGTGACAGATTTCTAGTTATATGATCTTTTTTCTTTTTAGTTTTTTTTCAATCTTAGTTCCTTTCCTTGTCTGCAAGCTATTTTACGAGGACAAAATATTGACAAAAGCTTCACTTCTATTCATGAATGGAGAATAATTACTAATTGCAGCTGTACTTATTTGAATTTATATCTCTTATTTCACACCATGAAAAATACTGCTGACTTATTTTAGGTCTCCAAAACAGGGCTATTGACCCATATACTAGTGATGGGTAGTGGGGTCTCAGAGTTATCTGTAGAATACAGATTTTTTTGCAATTTATGTACAAATTCAGGAAAATAGCAGCCAGCTGGCCGTCATTTTGGTGACCTGTAAAAGGCCAGCAAAAGGTTAAAAAAATTATACTCACCTCACCGGTCTGCCAACCCTCAACTTTTCTTTCCACCTTATCTCAATATATCTTCTTCACCCTGCTTCACACTGGGACAAAGCTTCAGGCCACCTAGACCTCTGATGTCCCTGCATGCCATATCATCGTGGTACACGTCATGATGTTACAATGTACACCACCCAAAGAGTTAACTAGGCTTCGGGTACTGCTCATCCTAATGTCATCAAATACAGTACACCACAACTCACAGAGTCTTCAAAAGCCTAGTTGGTCAGAAGATGCAGCCCCAAGTGAAGCAAGTCAAAGAAGATGTGTGTGACAGGGAAAGGCAAAAAAGAAGAGATGCAGAGGACCAGAGGCCTGGCTTCATGGCGGTGGTACAGGTGAGCGGTGAGGTATTAATTATTATTATATTTTTCATCATACAATTATCATTTTTTTGCATAATTTTGTATCCTATGTTTATTATACATAATAAGGCATATTCAACTTGCATCAAATAACTTTGGTGTGAACCAAATTTCAATGATAAATTTACGTGATTTGCCTAAATTCGAATCTCGGCAGATCTGCTCATCTCTAATAGTTATATTGTGTTTTGTATCTTTTGAGCCATGAAGATGTAAAAAACATACTACTAAAATACTGAACACAGGCACAGAAATAACTGAAACGCAAAAAAAAAAGGGGAGGGATGAGAATTGTATGTGAGCTGAAGTCTGATTTTAGTGTTTTGTTTTAACAAAATTTTAAAAACACAAGCATAAAAAAATTATTGGTCAAGGCACAAATCAAATTTATGTCTCTGTTTTAAAAATATAAAACAAAACAAAATGAGAATAATAGCTGTGATGATCTGAGATTTAATAGTGCAAGGTGAAAAGGAGAGTCCACAGCTCAACAAATACAGTCAAAATAAAATATTATAAACATTAAATATTAGATTGAACTGATTTTTTATAAATATTACAAAATATTGTAATTCAGTTATGAAAATTCCCTGGCCTACAGTATCTATAGGCTTTATTTATCAATCAAACAGATAAAAGGATAAAGTGACACCAACTTTAAAAGCAATCTTCTTTATTGTAATTCATATACTCTTTCCTGACCAGGCAATTTTACGTTATTGCGCTTTTCTTTTTTCCTCCCCTAAGGGCCCCGTCTCACATAATGAGATCGCTAGCGAGATCGCTGCTGAGTCACAAGTTTTGTGACGCAACAGCGATCTCAGCAGCGTTCTCGCTATGTCAGACACGTACCAGCGATCAGGCCCCTGCTGTGAATCGCTGGTCGTGTCAGAAATGCCTGGACATTTTTTTGATCGTTGGTTTCCCGCTGGCCAGCACGCATCGCTGCATGCGGCAGGCAGGAGACCAGCGATCAGCTGGTAACCAAGGTACACATCGGGTGTCCAGGCGCGGGGCTGTGCCTGGAAACCCAATATGTACCTTGGTTACCAGCTCCCTGCATCACCGGGCTGGTATCCAACGTACACTGCGGGTTACTAAGCGACGTTACCCACAGTGTTGCTGTCCTGATCGCTGCCAGTTTGGCAGCTCAGCAGCGATCATGTAGCGACACACCAGCGATCCTGACAAGTTCATATCATTGTCGGCAACGCTGGTGCGTCGCTATGTGAGATGGGGCCCTTATTCCTCCCCTTATCTGTCAACATAGCCAAATCTGTTATCTGTCAACATTATCTGTCAATGTTATCTGTCAACAAAGCCAAATAAGGAATTAAATGTATGGAATGAAATATACTTTTGAATGACACCATCCATTTTATCATGTGATATACTGGCTACATGAAAAAAAAATCTGAGGCTATGTGCACACGATGCGGATTCTGCTGCGGATTTTCCGCTGCAGATCTGCAGCAGAACTGCAAGTGATGTACAGTAGCATTAGATGCAATGTAAAAAAAAAAAACGCAGTGCACATGCTGCGGATTTTTCCGCGCGGATTTGGTGCGGATTTAAATCCGCAGCATGTCACTTCTTTTGTGCAGTTCCGCAGCGTTGTCAGACCTGCTCTTAACAGAAATCCGCATGTCTAAAAACGCATGGGAAATCCGCACAAAAAACGCGTAAAATCCGCATCAAATCCGCAGTAAATCCGCAGGTAAAATCCAGGTCGTTTTACCTGCGGATTTACCAAAATCTGCACGGAAAATTCCTCTGCAGAATCCGCACCGTCTGCACTTAGCCTCAATGTGGTGAAAGTGAAAAAAACAGCAATTCTGCAATTATTTCTTGGATTTGTTTTACCAGTGTTCATTGTACCGCAAAAATTACCTGGCAACATGATTCTACTCGGCAATATATATGATACTAAACATGCACTTTTTTTTACTTCAGTGGTGAAAAAAATGGAAAAATTTGTAAAAAAAAATTGGGTTTGTGTTGCTATTTTCTGAAACCTGTAGCTGTTTAAATTTTCAGTCGATGGATCTATGTGAGAGCTTGTTTTTGCACAGGTAGGCAACATTTTTATAGAATCCATTTTGGGGTAGATACAATATTTGGATCGCCTCTTATGGCACTTTTTGTGGTTTTGTATCAGCCAAAAAAACACAATTCCGGTATTTTGATTTATTTTTTAATTTCAGCATTTATTGATCAGGTTAATTATTTTATGTTTATTGGATTGGACAGTTACAGATGTGGAGATAACATGTGTATTTTTATTTCTTTGTTTTACCTTTTTCCCAACATGGCTATTTTCTGTTTTTGTGTTGTCATGTTTTCCTTTCCTTCCAAGACCATTACTTTTTTTTATTTTTCTGTCAAAATAGTTACATGAGAGCTTTTTTTCTGTGGGGTGAGTTGTACTATTTAATGACACCATTCATTTTATCATGTGATGTAGTGGAAAAGGAAAAAAAAAATCCAACTTGGGCAAAAACAATTCCACAATTGTTTTTTTTATTTATCATGTTCACTATATGATATGGATGATCTGTCAATATAATTCTCCATGTCAATACGAATACAGAGATACCAAACATGCATAGATTTCTTTACTTAAGTAGCAAAAAAAATTGTAAATTTGTAAAAAAAAAAGTTTATGTTGATGAGTCTGTATGAGGGCTTATTTTTTTGAGCATTTTTGGGGTAGAGCTGACTTGCATAGGCATACTGTCATGACAGGAATGGGGTCTTATAAGGGTCTAACAGGTTAACATTGCTAAAGTCATCTAAAATAGAGATCGAGAACTGGAATGAGAAATTACAACACATTAAAATAATTTCTATTGTTAAAAATATAAGGACTAGTGTTGAGCATTCCGATACTGCAAATATCGGGTATCGGACGATATTGGCTGTATCGGAATTCCGATTCCGAGTTCCGATATTTTCGTCTTATCGGATACCGGAATCGGGATGTCACTGTCACTGTCAGTGTCCGTCGGTCGGGTCTGTCACTGTCAGTGTCCGTCGGTCGGGTCTGTCTGGAGTCAGCGGCACTTACCTGGCAGAAGATCTCCGGCGGTCACATCCCGGGCTGCTTAATGGCCGCCATCCTCTTCTCCCCGGCGGTCACATGCAGTTTCTCGCGATAACTGCAGTGACTGCTGGGTAATCCCGGCCGTAAAGCAGTCAGTCCGATGACGTCACCGCCGGGGAAGCAGGTAATCAGCTGTGCTGCGTTGCAATGACAGGCTCTGCCTGTCATTGCGATGTAGCAGAGTTGGATCGTCGTGGGACAATCGTTACTATGGACTGCGTCGGACAGGTGGTATACTGTTGGTTTGTTTTTTTTCTTTTTTACAGGAGATCGATGGCGTCGCAGGAATGAGTGTATAATAAAAGAAATGAAAACTGTGTTGTCTCTTTTATTTCATTAAAAGACTTTTTTCTTGCTTTGTCTTTTTTTTACACATTTAATAACTTTGGGATTAATAATGGATCGGTGTCTTATTGACACCTCTCCATTATTAACCGGGCTTATTGTCACCGTGCAATCAACGGTGACAATAACCCCTTATTACCCCGCTTGCCACCGCTACAGGGCAAGTGGGAAGAGCCGGGTAAAGTGCCACAATTGGCACATCTTTTGATGCGCCAAATGTGGGGCTGCTGTAGCCTGGTATTATCAGGCTGTTGAGGGCCAAAATCCATGGGCCTTGACAGTCTTTTAATAACAGGCCGCAGCAGTCTGCATTTTACTTGGCTGGTTAACAAAAATAGGGGGGATCCCCACGCCGTTTTTTTTTCGAGGGGATCCCCTATTTTTGTTAACCAGCCAAGCTAAGCAGACTGCTGTGGCCTGGTATTATCAGGCTTGCAAGGTCCATGGATATTGGATCCTTACCAGCCTGAAAAACCAGGCCTCAGCGGTCTGCTTCATCTGGCTGGTTAACAAAAATAGGGGGGACCCCACGCCAATTTTTTTCGAGGGGATCCCCTATTTTTGTTAATCAGCCAAGATATGCAGACTGCTGTGGCCTGGTATTATCAGGCTGGCAAGGTCCATGGATCTTGGCTCCTTAACAGCCTGAAAATCCAGGCCTCAGCGGTCTGCTTCATCTGGCTGGTTAACAAAAATAGGGGGGACCCCACGCCAATTTTTTTCGAGGGATCCCCTATTTTTGTTAATCAGCCAAGATATGCAGACTGCTGTGGCCTGGTATTATCAGGCTGGCAAGGTCCATGGATCTTGGCTCCTTAACAGCCTGAAAATCCAGGCCTCAGCAGTCTGCTTCATCTGGCTGGTTAACAAAAATAGGGGGGACCCCACGCCATTTTTTTTTCGAAGGGAACCCCTATTTTTGTTAATCAGTTCCCTCTGACGTCACTGATTGTGTCCCTGGCTGACCTGAAGTGAAAGTGGAAAGCAATCAATTAAGCTTTCCACTTTAAAGGGCCGTTCCTAGGATACGCTACCGGATCGCTGCTGAGCACTAGTTTTGGGCAGCAGCGAGCTCCCCGGGGAATCGCTGTGTGTGACATTCAGCGCGATCAGCCCCCCTCCCGGGTATCGGATCGTTGAAATGTAGGCCTTTGATCGTGGTTTCCCCCCTGTACAGCGCGATGGTGCCTGTCAGAGGGAAACCGCGATCAAAAAAAGGTCCCGACATTTCTCGACGATCAGCGATCCCGGAGGGGGGTGATCGTCCTGGAAAATCACACACAGCGTATCGTGGGGAGCTCGCTGCTGCTCCAAAAATTTTTTGACTCAGCAGCGATTTGGTAGCGATATGCTAGTGAGGGGCCCTTAAGCGATGTTACCCCCAGTGTCGCTGTCCCGATCGCTGCCCGAGCTGCTGTTGGCAGTCAGCAGGATATGTAGCGATACACCAGCGTCCCGCAAGGCAT
>JARQOD010000001.1:179470839-179614478 GCA_033576555.1 Oophaga sylvatica | reverse complement strand
TTTCTTTGCAGATTCTCCTGAGTTATCTTATCCTGCTGTTATTTTGAAGAGGGTGTGGTTCTTTCTGCCATTTCGCCCAATTTGAGACTGACTCTGGAGGGGTGTCATGAGGATAAACCTGAGCGCTGCCCTGTTGGGAAGTTGTTTGTTCCAGACCAGTGGAAAAAGAGTGTGATGTCTGAGATTCATTGTTCCGCGTTGGCTGGTCATCCCGGGATTTTTGGTACCAGAGACTTGGTGAGTCGCTCCTTTTGGTGGCCTACTTTGTCTCGTGACGTCAGGGACTTTGTGCAGTCCTGTGGGACTTGCTCTCGTTCCAAGCCTTGCTCTCGTTCTAGTGGTTTGTTAATGCCATTACCTGTACCCAAGAGGCCATGGACCCATATTTCTATGGATTTTATTTCTGACCTTCCTGCCTCTCAGAGAATGACCGTTATCTGGGTAATCTGTGATAGGTTTTCCAAGATTATACATCTTGTGCCATTACCTAAATTGCCTTCCTCCTCCGAATTGGTGCCTCTGTTCTTTCAACACATGGTTTGGTTACATGGCATTCCGGAGAACATTGTGTCTGAGAGAGGAATCCAGTTTGTTTCCAGATTTTGGAGGACATTTTGTTCTAAACTTGGTGTTCAATTATCTTTCTCCTCTGCATTTCATCCTCAGACCAATGGACAAACTGAGAGAACAAACCAGACCTTGGAGACTTATTTGAGATGTTTTGTGTCTGCTGATCAAGATGACTGGGTCTCTTTTTTTGCCTTTGGCTGAGTTTGCTCTTAATAATAGAGCTAGCTCTGCCACCTTGATGTCTCCATTTTTCTGCAATTCCGGGTTTCATCCTCGATTTTCTTCAGGACAGGCGGAGGCTTCTGTCTGTCCGGGGGTTGACTCTATTGTGCAGCGTCTGAAGCAGATTTGGGACCAGGTGGTGGAGAGGTTGTCTCTCTCTCAGGAGAAGGCCCAGCGGTTTGCCAACCGGCATAGGACTGATGGTCCTCGTTTTAAAGTGGGGGACTTGGTTTGGTTGTCCTCAAGGAATATCCCTATGAAGGTTGCAGCTCCAAAATTTAAGCCAAGGTTCATTGGACCTTATAAGATCATGGAAATTATTAATCCGGTTTCCTTAGTTTGCTTCTTCCATGGACATTTAAGATCCATAACGTGTTCCACAAGTCCTTATTGAAGAGGTTTGTCGAACCAGTGGTTCCTGTGGCTGTGCCTCCCAACCCTGTTTTGGTTGAGGGCAATTTGGAGTATGTGGTTGAGAAAATATTGGAGGGTAATGAACTGATTATTGAATGGCCTTCAGCTGGCGCTGAATGATAGGATATAAGTGGCCTGAGTTCCCAGCAGCCTTGCCGGTTATCAATTGTTCCTTCTGGTCTTGCTTGAAGCACAGCTAGTTTCCTGCTCTCCTTCATATAAGTGTTTGCTGTTTTTTTTCCTCTGTTGGATTTTCTCTACTGGTTTGCTGCTTGCAGTGGACTGCAGCCTGTCCCCTTTTGGGGGTCTGGCGCTGCAATTGTGCTCTGTTTTTGTCTGCACTTTTGCTTTGCCCCTTTGTTACTTTTTATTTGCTGAATAGCGTTTTGTTACACCAGAGATCTGATTTAGGTGGTTGAGATCGTGTGATCTCAGGTTTTTTGGCAATCAGAAGTGTTGGTATTTTTGTTAGGGTTTTTTTTGGATTGCAGTCAGAATTCTTTCCTGTACTTTTCTGTCTAGACAGATTGGCCCCCAGCGTTTGCTCATTCTATTTTCTGTCTGTGTCCGTGCTTTCTTCTTGTCTAACCGCAGTTACATGTTTGGGGGCTTCCTATTTTCTTGGGGATCTGCTCCGGGGCAGATAGCTTTCATCTTTCTGCCTTTAGGTGTAGTTATCTCTCAGGCTGTGACGAGGCGTCTAGGATCACCGTAGGAACGCTCCACGGCTACTTCTAGTTGTGTGGTAAGTTCAGGTTACTGCAATCCAATAGGTTCCAGCCTCTCTGGTGTATTACCACTTTTGCTGTTTTTTGCTATTTCTCCTCAGTTACCGAAACATAACAGGGGGCATTGAAAAAACAGACATTGAATCTGCATTTCGGCTATTACTCGTCCATCCTGAAAGTGATAGGTTGTTGGGTTGTTATTGGTTGGGGGGGGTTCGTAGATAGATATTTACCCATGGGCTGTTCTTTGTCCTGTGCATTATTTGAGGCTTTCAGTTCCTTTGTAGAATGGGTCGTTCGTAGTGTTGAGCGATACTGCTCGATATCTAAAAATATCGGATCGGAATGGTATCACCGATATCACTAAATATCGTCGATATCCGATTCCGATACCGGAAGTCCAATGTAAGTCTATGGGAACCAAATATCGACATTAAAAAAAAACATTCTTGCCTTGTTGGTTAATTGTACATGAAGGAAAACAACAAAGACTAATGTAGAATGTATTGGGGGAGGTTGAGGAGACAATAAAGGCATACATGTTTAACCCAATGCATTGGAATAGCATTAATATATTTTTTTTGGAAATACGTTTGGATTGACTAACAAATTGACAATGTTGTTAACCTTTTTTCTATTTTGGCAAATATGTATGTTTCACAACTTCCATGCTCTTCACCTTTTTAACTTTTGCCAGTGCCACACTTTCTCCTTCATAATCTTCAGCAGCACCATCATCTTTCTCATCAAATTATTCTTCATCTTCACCTTCTTAATCTTCTTCTTAAACTTCTTGCTATTCATGTTTTTGTTTACATTACTCATATTGTTATTATTAAACTAATTAATCTTCTTCATATTCAAATTCTTCATCTTCTTCCTCTTCATCTTTTTCATCATATTCTTATTTGTGACAGAGATTCCTGTACTTGTAATCTGTAAAAGTATGAATTGTTCATCCTTCCGTTCTTGCTGTCACAAAAGATTTAAATTACAACAGTATTTGTCCGTGTTCAGTTTAGCCTGCAGCAGCAGGCATTTTCCAGGGGCACCACGAGGAGGAACGGACTCACCCCCATACACTGCTTAGTCTTCTTCTGCTTAGAATTTAGAGCATATATTTTGCTCTTCATTTTGGTCTTATACTTCATGTTCTTCTGCTTTTTGATCTTCTGCTTATTGTTCTTCTGTCTCTTGTTCTGTATCTTGTAGTTTGTCTTAACCTTCTTTGTCCTGTTGGTGATCTTCTTCTGGGTAATCTTTTATTTTTTCTTTGTGATGGTGTTCAGGCTGGTTGGCTTCATGCTCGTCGTCCTTGTTGTCGTCATCTTCTTCTGGGTGGTCTTTAAGGTCGTCTAATTTCCGAGAAACAGCTGACGTTACTGGAACCCTGACGGGTATCAGATGGAGCAAGAGACAATGGAAGTAACGAGGACCAGCTGACTGTGCTGGAACCCGGACGGGTAGCAGAAGGAAAAGAGGCAATGTCACAACCGAGTACCAGCTGACGTTACTGTGACACGGTTACTAAGCAGGAGGTACCTGTGCTCCAAAGCACTACCAAGGACCAGCAGACGTTGGTGGAACTCGGATACGGAGATGGAGGCACCTAGGCCAAAGGCACTGGGGAGAACCAGTTGACGGTACTGGACCCCGGACGGGTAGCAGAAGGAAAAGAGGCAATGTCACAACCGAGTACCAGCTGACGTTACTGTGACACGGTTACTAAGCAGGAGGTACCTGTGCTCCAAAGCACTACCAAGGACCAGCAGACGTTGGTGGAACTCGGATACGGAGATGGAGGCACCTAGGCCAAAGGCACTGGGGAGAACCAGTTGACGGTACTGGACCTCGGACGGGTAGCAGAAGGAAAAGAGGCAATGTCACAACCGAGTACCAGCTGACGTTACTGTGACACGGTTACTAAGCAGGAGGTACCTGTGCTCCAAAGCACTACCAAGGACCAGCAGACGTTGGTGGAACTCGGATACGGGGATGGAGGCACCTAGGCCAAAGGCACTGGGGAGAACCAGTTGACGGTACTGGACCCCGGACGGGTAGCAGAAGGAAAAGAGGCAATGTCACAACCGAGTACCAGCTGACGTTACTGTGACACAGTTACTAAGCAGGAGGTACCTGTGCTCCAAAGCACTACCAAGGACCAGCAGACGTTGGTGGAACTCGGATACGGAGATGGAGGCACCTAGGCCAAAGGCACTGGGGAGAACCAGTTGACGGTACTGGACCCCGGACGGGTAGCAGAAGGAAAAGAGGCAATGTCACAACCGAGTACCAGCTGACGTTACTGTGACACGGTTACTAAGCAGGAGGTACCTGTGCTCCAAAGCACTACCAAGGACCAGCAGACGTTGGTGGAACTCGGATACGGAGATGGAGGCACCTAGGCCAAAGGCACTGGGGAGAACCAGTTGACGGTACTGGACCCCGGACGGGTAGCAGAAGGAAAAGAGGCAATGTCACAACCGAGTACCAGCTGACGTTACTGTGACACGGTTACTAAGCAGGAGGTACCTGTGCTCCAAAGCACTACCAAGGACCAGCAGACGTTGGTGGAACTCGGATACGGAGATGGAGGCACCTAGGCCAAAGGCACTGGGGAGAACCAGTTGACGGTACTGGACCCCGGACGGGTAGCAGAAGGAAAAGAGGCAATGTCACAACCGAGTACCAGCTGACGTTACTGTGACACAGTTACTAAGCAGGAGGTACCTGTGCTCCAAAGCACTACCAAGGACCAGCAGACGTTGGTGGAACTCGGATACGGAGATGGAGGCACCTAGGCCAAAGGCACTGGGGAGAACCAGTTGACGGTACTGGACCCCGGACGGGTAGCAGAAGGAAAAGAGGCAATGTCACAACCGAGTACCAGCTGACGTTACTGTGACACGGTTACTAAGCAGGAGGTACCTGTGCTCCAAAGCACTACCAAGGACCAGCAGACGTTGGTGGAACTCGGATACGGAGATGGAGGCACCTAGGCCAAAGGCACTGGGGAGAACCAGTTGACGGTACTGGACCCCGGACGGGTAGCAGAAGGAAAAGAGGCAATGTCACAACCGAGTACCAGCTGACGTTACTGTGACACGGTTACTAAGCAGGAGGTACCTGTGCTCCAAAGCACTACCAAGGACCAGCAGACGTTGGTGGAACTCGGATACGGAGATGGAGGCACCTAGGCCAAAGGCACTGGGGAGAACCAGTTGACGGTACTGGACCCCGGACGGGTAGCAGAAGGAAAAGAGGCAATGTCACAACCGAGTACCAGCTGACGTTACTGTGACACGGTTACTAAGCAGGAGGTACCTGTGCTCCAAAGCACTACCAAGGACCAGCAGACGTTGGTGGAACTCGGATAGGGAGATGGAGGCACCTAGGCCAAAGGCACTGGGGAGAACCAGTTGACGGTACTGGACCCCGGACGGGTAGCAGAAGGAAAAGAGGCAATGTCACAACCGAGTACCAGCTGACGTTACTGTGACACAGTTACTAAGCAGGAGGTACCTGTGCTCCAAAGCACTACCAAGGACCAGCAGACGTTGGTGGAACTCGGATACGGAGATGGAGGCACCTAGGCCAAAGGCACTGGGGAGAACCAGTTGACGGTACTGGACCCCGGACGGGTAGCAGAAGGAAAAGAGGCAATGTCACAACCGAGTACCAGCTGACGTTACTGTGACACGGTTACTAAGCAGGAGGTACCTGTGCTCCAAAGCACTACCAAGGACCAGCAGACGTTGGTGGAACTCGGATACGGAGATGGAGGCACCTAGGCCAAAGGCACTGGGGAGAACCAGTTGACGGTACTGGACCTCGGACGGGTAGCAGAAGGAAAAGAGGCAATGTCACAACCGAGTACCAGCTGACGTTACTGTGACACGGTTACTAAGCAGGAGGTACCTGTGCTCCAAAGCACTACCAAGGACCAGCAGACGTTGGTGGAACTCGGATACGGAGATGGAGGCACCTAGGCCAAAGGCACTGGGGAGAACCAGTTGACGGTACTGGACCCCGGACGGGTAGCAGAAGGAAAAGAGGCAATGTCACAACCGAGTACCAGCTGACGTTACTGTGACACAGTTACTAAGCAGGAGGTACCTGTGCTCCAAAGCACTACCAAGGACCAGCAGACGTTGGTGGAACTCGGATACGGAGATGGAGGCACCTAGGCCAAAGGCACTGGGGAGAACCAGTTGACGGTACTGGACCCCGGACGGGTAGCAGAAGGAAAAGAGGCAATGTCACAACCGAGTACCAGCTGACGTTACTGTGACACGGTTACTAAGCAGGAGGTACCTGTGCTCCAAAGCACTACCAAGGACCAGCAGACATTGGTGGAACTCGGATACGGAGATGGAGGCACCTAGGCCAAAGGCACTGGGGAGAACCAGTTGACGGTACTGGACCCCGGACGGGTAGCAGAAGGAAAAGAGGCAATGTCACAACCGAGTACCAGCTGACGTTACTGTGACACGGTTACTAAGCAGGAGGTACCTGTGCTCCAAAGCACTACCAAGGACCAGCAGACGTTGGTGGAACTCGGATACGGAGATGGAGGCACCTAGGCCAAAGGCACTGGGGAGAACCAGTTGACGGTACTGGACCCCGGACGGGTAGAAGAACGCACCCATGAAAATGTAAGTTGACAGGACGCAAGCCGTCCGCAGTTACCGAATCACACAGTCCTACAGTGGGTGCTTGTCCTATTGTCACAATGGAAACCGCCTTTATTTACATATCCCACAGCACACATAGGAATCACCTAAACTGCAGGCACCATAGAGTCGGCTAACCCGAATGCAACACGACAGCACAACTTATTGGAGGATAATTGACATTCACACTGCCAGGAAACAGCTGTCGTGCTGTAACCAGGCTGGCCATGAGTCAGTACCCCTGCCAATTACTTACGAGCAACAAATGGCGGTGTTGTAGCCCAGGGAGTAGAGTTCAGGTGGTAGAAAGATGAACATAACAGGAGACATGGAAAACATTGCCAAACAGTCATTTAATCTGAAAACGGACAGGCAAATTCAGGTGAGATCCATGCCTTGTTCATTTTCAGAAAAGTAAGCCGGTCTACATTCTCTGAGGATAGTCGCATGCGACGGTCTGTTACTACACCACCTGCAGCACTAAAGACGCGCTCAGATAATACACTGGCAGCAGGGCAAGCCAGCACCTCCAATGCATACTGGCTAAGCTCTGGCCATGTATCCAACTTAGAGACCCAAAATTTGAAAGGGGAAGAGGCATCTGGGAGTACACTTAGAGGGAAAGCCAAGTAGTCTGTCACCATCTTACGGAAACGTTTCTTCCTGGTGACTGGAGCCGTCTCGGATGGTGTAGACCTTGCTGGCGCTGTCACAAAACTTTTCCACATTTGTAACATACAGCTCTTGCCCTGTGCAGAGGCGCTGCTTCTGCTCCCTCTTGTTGTAGAGGTGTCTACACTGCCTCGACGCACAGAGCTGCTTTGTAAAGCAGTAGCAGCAGCAGCAGCTCTCTCGGCTGGAATGTACAACAGTATGGATTGCACCAGTGTGTCTTGGTACTCCTGCATTTTACGGTCCCGGTTCACCGGTGTGATGAGGGTTTGTAAGTTGTCCCGGTAGCGAGGGTCTAGGAGGGTGTACACCCAATAATCTGACGTGGTGAGAATGTGGGCGATGCGGCGGTCGTTTCTCAGGCACTGAAGCATGAAATCAACCATGTGCTGCAGACTCCCAACTGGCCAACAAAGGCTGTCCTCTGGAAGAGGCGTCATCTCTGCCTCCTCTGCATCACCCCACCCTCACTCTACATACTGACTAGAGCGTTGTGTACCTCCCTCTGTAGGGATTTCTTCCTCCTCCATTGACTCCTCCTCATCCTCCTCACAAAGTGAGCCCTGCCCAGCCCTTTGTGAGGAACCACGTTGCGCTGACTGTCCTGAAGGTAATTGAATTTGTGACTCCTCATCCTCCACCTCTTCCAAAACCTCTTCCTTTAGTGCTTTCAGTGATTTCTGAAGCAGGCAGATAAGGGGACAGTCATGCTGACTAGTGCATCATCTGCACTCGCCATCCGCGTTGAGACATCAAACGCACGCAAAACGTCGCAGATGTCCTTCATAGAGGCCCACTCAGTAGTGGTGAAGTGTGAACGGCGCAAATTGCGAGTTGATTGCGCCTGTTGCAGCTGATACTCCATTACTGCTGGCTGCTGCTCACACAACCGCTCCAACATATGTAACGTGGAATTCCACCTGGTGGGTACGTCACATATGATGCGATGTTCAGGAAGGCGAAATCTGACTTGCAGAGCTGCAATGCGCAATCTGGCCATGCTGGAACGTCGCAAGTGAGCGCACTCTAGGCGGACCTTGTGCAGCAGTGCATCAAGATCCGGATAGTCCCTCAAAAAACTCTGCACGACCAAGTTGAGCACATGTGCCAGACATGGTATGTGAGTGAGGTTGCCAAGGCCCAGAGCTGCCACCAGATTTCGGCCATTGTCACACACTACCAAGCCTGGCTGGAGATTAGCTGACTTTAACCACACGTCACTCTCCTGCTTGATGGCATCCCAGAGCTCCTGCGCTGTGTGGCTTCGATTCCCCATGGAAATCATTTTCAGGACGGCCTGTTGACGTTTGGCCACGGCTGTGCTCATATCGGTCGCAACAGGTAAGCGTTCACGGGTCCATTGGAGGTATACCGTGACGGCTCGTGCAGCGATGATTCTGAGGAACTGGAGTAGGAGGAGGAATCAATGTGTACAGACTGGATTCCTGCAAACCTTGGAGTTGGCAGAACACGTACAGCGCCACTGGCAAGATCTGTACCCGGCTCCACAACATTGACCCAATGGGCAGTGAGGGAAAGGTATCGTCCCTGGCCATGGGTACTGGTCCACGCATCGGTGGTCAGGTGGACCCTGCTACTGACGGCGTTTAGTAGCGCATGTTTAATGTTTCCCTCCACATGTTTTTGCAGAGCAGGGACAGCTTGCCTGCTGAAATAAAATCGGCTTGGCACATTATATTGTGGGACTGCCAATGCCATAAAGTTCCTGAAACTGTCAGTCTCCACCAGCGTGAATGACAGCATT
This sequence comes from Oophaga sylvatica, assembly GCA_033576555.1. NCBI lineage: Eukaryota > Metazoa > Chordata > Amphibia > Anura > Dendrobatidae > Oophaga > Oophaga sylvatica. The sequence goes on along the minus strand of JARQOD010000001.1, from coordinate 179,605,434 downwards.
TCAAGGGACAGGAGTTTTGCAATGCCAGCATTCAGAGCCTGTGCTCGTGGATGGTTTGCCGAGTATGGCCGTCTTTTATCCCATGCCTTTGGTACCGATGGCTGTTTTTTGTTCTGGGAGTGTGACGATGACTGTGAACTTGCTGCTGTGGGTGGAATAACAGTTTGTCTATGGACAACAGTGACCGAGGTTCTTCCATGGAGAAACCTGTGAGGAAGCCGAACCAGGTGTGTGTGAGCTGGAGGTAGAGGCTCGAACACGACATGAAGATGTAGGTGCTGCTGTAGGTTGGCCTACATCTACAGTGTGTCTTTGTAACTCAGCTACGTGCTTTGTCCGTACATGTTTCCACATATTTGTGGTATTCAGGTTACTGATATTTTTACCTCTTTTAACTTTTTGCTTACACAGCTTGCATTGAACATAGCAAATATCATCTACAAGTCTGTCAAAAAAGGACCACGCAGTGCAAGTCATGGGAGCGCCAATTTTGACATTTCTAAGAGAACTGCTCCCAACAGGTGCCAAACTGGAGGCTACAGGCAAGCGAGTCTGCAGCCTACCTCTCCCTCCTCTTTGTACCGTTGGGACAATCTCTTCCTCAGAGCTGCTCCCACCACCTTCCTGTTGCTCACGCCATGTTGGGTCTCGGACTTCATCATCTCCACTACCCTCTTCCAACACCTGCTGCTGTTGGATGGTCTGGGCAGCACCATGCTCCACAAAACCTGGCACCTGAGTCTCATCATCATCATAAGATGCGTTCTGCGGTGTGCTGTCCATCGGCACTGGCTCACCCGCCTCTTCAGATTGAGAGAGACACAGCTGTTGCGCATCACTGCATACTCCCTCTTCTTCAAATTGCAGAATGCTGCTTGCCTGTGCCCTTGTTTGCGAGCCAACAGATTCTGAGAACAGAAGCAGAGACTCAGCTGTCTCCTGTACAGAACTCTCTGACTGCCTGGGCAATTTGACAGGCGGTGAACAGACAGATGGTTGCTCAACAGTGTTGTGTTCCTGAGAGGAGGTGGAAGGAATTGAAGTCGATGCATTGGCTGCCATCCAACCAACAACGGCTTCAATTTGTTCTTCCCGCAGCAGGGGGCACGCCGAGCTCCTACCAAAGTGCGCATAAAGGAACGCTCATGGGTAAAACTGGTGGATGCTGTGTCACTGAGGGCGGCAGCAGCCACAGAATCCCCACGTCCTCTCCCTGCTGAAACTCCACGGCCACTACCACGTGCCTTACTCACTGACTTCTTCATCTTGGTAAATTGATAAAGAAAGTCAGAAAAGTTATAAGGCCTAAGTGTGGTTATTACGCAGAGACTGAAGTGAACACTGAAACACAACTGTTCACAATCTGTGAAAGGCTACTCCTTTGTCTACTTCTATAGTGTTTGCAACCAATGTATTGGATACGGATGGAAGCGCGTCACACTAATAGATTATATTTTAAATTGAATGGAGCAGAACCAATTGGAGATAAATGAAAAGGATGAGGCACTGAGACACGCTCAGCAGAGTACAAGCAGCAGTGCTTGAACAAGTAACTGGAGCGTGATGTGCACTCAAAAAATAAAAAACACAGACTGAAGTGAACACTGAAACACAACTGTTCACAATCTGTGAAAGGCTACTCCTTTGTCTACTTCTATAGTGTTTGCAACCAATGTATTGGATACGGATGGAAGCGCGTCACACTAATAGATTATATTTTAAATGGAATGGAGCAGAACCAATTGGAGATAAATGAAAAGGATGAGGCACTGAGACACGCTCAGCAGAGTACAAGCAGCAGTGCTTGAACAAGTAACTGGAGCGTGATGTGCACTCAAAAAATAAAAAAAAAAAAACACTGAAGTGAACACTGAAACACAACTGTTCACAATCTGTGAAAGGCTACTCCTTTGTCTACTTCTATAGTGTTTGCAACCAATGTATTGGATACGGATGGAAGCGCGTCACACTAATAGATTATATTTTAAATGGAATGGAGCAGAACCAATTGGAGATAAATGAAAAGGATGAGGCACTGAGACACGCTCAGCAGAGTACAAGCAGCAGTGCTTGAACAAGTAACTGGAGCGTGATGTGCACTCAAAAAATAAAAAAAAAAACACTGAAGTGAACACTGAAACACAACTGTTCACAATCTGTGAAAGGCTACTCCTTTGTCTACTTCTATAGTGTTTGCAACCAATGTATTGGATACGGATGGAAGCGCGTCACACTAATAGATTATATTTTAAATGGAATGGAGCAGAACCAATTGGAGATAAATGAAAAGGATGAGGCACTGAGACACGCTCAGCAGAGTACAAGCAGCAGTGCTTGAACAAGTAACTGGAGCATGATGTGCACTAAAAAAAATAAAAAAAAACACTGAAGTGAACACTGAAACACAACTGTTCACAATCTGTGAAAGGCTACTCCTTTGTCTACTTCTATAGTGTTTGCAACCAATGTATTGGATACGGATGGAAGCGCGTCACACTAATAGATTATATTTTAAATGGAATGGAGCAGAACCAATTGGAGATAAATGAAAAGGATGAGCACTGAGACACGCTCAGCAGAGTACAAGCAGCAGTGCTTGAACAAGTAACTGGAGCGTGATGTGCACTCAAAAAATAAAAAAAAAAACACTGAAGTGAACACTGAAACACAACTGTTCACAATCTGTGAAAGGCTACTCCTTTGTCTACTTCTATAGTGTTTGCAACCAATGTATTGGATACGGATGGAAGCGCGTCACACTAATAGTTAAATTGCATGGAGCTGCAAGAATTACACTGAAGAAAAAAAAAAGAGTCTGTGAGTGACACGTGCAGATGCCTACAGACAGCGTTGAATGCAGAGCAAACTGCAGCGTCACCTGCACTCACACACACCTTGCAGAGCTGTTAAAACAACACTGCAGGCAAAAGGAAGCTTTACACAGCGGTTGGTGCTAGCCTGCCTACAGCACAGTACACTAAATCGCAATCTCTAACTGTCCCTCAGAGTCAGCACAGCAGCGTTCTGTCCCTTACTGAATTCACAGCACAGTGACGCTAAAATGGCGGCGGCGCCTTTTATAGTGCATTCTGACATCATTTCAGCATCCAATCACAGCCATGCCATTAGTTAACATGACCGCAGCAGTACAGGATGTGCCCACACTTCTTAGGATTCCTCATTGGCTGACTAAAATCACATTGCCTCTCAAAGAATTATGGGAACTTCCGATTCCGGTATACGATATATGGAAAATATCGAAACTAAGTATCGAAAGGCCGATAGAGCTAATATCGGCCGATACCCGATACTTGCGGTATCGTATCGCTCAACACTAGTCGTTCGTGATTTGTCAGGGCTTGTCTCACTCATACATTATTTGGATTATTTTTTATGTATTGGCCCTGGTAATTCTGCTTACTGTAAAACCATTCTTAAGGCAGTCGAGTGGGTGGTGAAGCGCTTTGGGGTACCTTTAGCCCTGTACAAAATGGAAGGTCAGACTAAGTGTATTTGTTTTTTAGGAATTGTGATCAACTAATTAAATTGGGAATTTTGGCTGCCAGAAGGTGGTAGTATTGATGGAAGAGGTAGCCAGGGCGCAGTGTTTAAAAAAATTGTCATTGAGGGAAGTACAGTCGCTTCTTAGGAAACTTAACTTTGCAAGCCGCATCATTCCGATAGGGACGTTTTTTTTCTTGATGGTTGGCTAGTGCTACTGCTGGAGTGCGAGCGCCACATCACTACTTTCGTTTGTCTGTGGAACATAGGGTGGATTTGGTGGTTTGGTAATTTTCTGGAGCAACATAACGGCCGTTTAGTGCTCATGGAAGAAGTGGTGGATAATTGTGCTTGCATTTTTCTTCACAGATGCGGCAGGTGGTTTAGGTTTTGGGGCTTACTTCAGGGGTCAGTGGTGTGCATCTAGATGGCTGGAAAATTGGGTTTCATCAGGTCTGGTTAAAATGTTGTGTTACTGGTGTTTTATCCCATTTTGGTGGCAGTTTATTTATTGAGATTGGAGTTTCAGGATAGGAAGGTGCTCTTCAACTGTGATAATATGGGGGTAGTATTTTGTGTACTCCATCAGTTAGTGTAGATATGTCTCTCCATGTTACTGTATCTCACATGCCAGGTGTGCAGAATTCTATTGCTGACTCACTTTCTCGTTTGCAGTAGCAGCGCTTTCGGCTTTTGGCCCCAGATGTGGGGGACAAGGTGTTAGATTGCCTGTCAGAGCTTTGGAGCGTGGTCTCTGAGCGACGGAGTCTCTGATTAGGTCTTTTTGGCTGCAGGCACGTGGGCTGCTTACCAGTCAGTATGGTTTTTATGGGAGGAATGGTTGGCTTCTGGGGATTAATGGTTAAATGATGAGGATCAGGTAGGCGTGCAGCTGATGTGGTTAAGTCAGGGAGCATCTGAGGGTTGGTCGGCAGCTAAGGTTTCGTGGGTTATTGTGGCCTTGGCTTTCAGTTTTAAGTTGCAACTAAATGTTTTCTGATCAAACAGGCAGTAAAAGGGTTTCGTAGGGGGAATAGTCGAAAAGACAGTAGATGTCCGGTTTCATTTGGGGTGCTGGAAAGGTTGGGTGTTGGGTGCTATTTGTAGTTCGGAGTTTGAAGTCTGTCTATTTCATTTGGCTTTTTCATTCACTTTCTTTGGGGCATTAAAGGTTGGGGAGATTGTGTCTCCTAGTAAAAGAAGGGTAGGAGGGCTTCTAGCTGGGGATGTTGTTACTATGGCAGGGGGGATAGAATTCTGGATTCAGAGGTCAAAAACGGATCAGGAGGAAAGGGTAAGCAGGTAGTTTTAGGAGCAGTTCCGGAATCGTTATTTGTCCGTTGCATTGTTTACAGCTTTTTAATGCACTGAAGTCTATTGAAGAACCTTTATTGTGTCACATGGATGGGTCTTTCTTGTCCAGATATCAGTTTACTGCAGTGTTCAGGAAGGGTTTACAGTTGTTGAGTTTGGATTCATCCCGCTTTGCGCATCACTCTTTCCGTACTGGGTGGCAATGGAAGCAGTGTTGTGTGGGCTTGGTAATGAAACAGTGCAGTGCATTGGGCGGTGGGATTCTAGGTGCTATTGTAGTTATGTTAGGTCTCAGAGTTTAGTTGCAGAGTTACATCATTAAGGTGTGGTAGTAGTAGGGATCTCATGGTTTGTAGAATGTTGCTGTAATGTTTTTGTGTTTTCATTTCAGGTTCCAATCCTCTGTTGATTTGGATCTAGGGCCATTCTTAAGTCCATTGGGGAGAGCTGTGGCCAGATGTGAGGAAGGAGGGTAGACAGATTGGGTTTTCCAGGAACACAGCGGTGATCAGGTGGCTTGGTTTCAGAGGGATGGATTAAGCAGGGTATTGCAAGAAGTGCATAACAGTGCTCTTCTGGATAGGGCTCCTGATATTTTTGTATTACATGTGGGGGGTAACAACCTTGGTGTTTGCCCTTTTAAAGAGTTGGTCAAAGATATTAATCATGACTTGTTACGCCTTTGAATGTCGTTTTCAGGGATGATTACAGTTTGGTCTGAAATCTTTCCACGAAAATGCTGGCGGAATGTGTGTTCGGTTGAAAAGATCAATAAGTCCAGGATAAAAGTGAATAGGGCGATGTCCAGTTTTGTTTGCAGAAATGGGGGGGTTGCTGTTCGGCATTTTGATTTGGAAAAAGTGGTGGATGATTTTTGGTTAACAGATGGAGTTTATTTAAATGCGATAGGCAGTGATCTTTGGGCACTTGGCTTGCAGGAAAGAATTGAAAGGGCCATAGCTTTTCAGGGTAGGGGATTCTCAGGCATTTGAGGTATTCAAAGGCCCTCCTTATGGTTGTTGGGGGTCCTTGAAGTTGGTTCTAAATTGGTCTGGGGATCCATTAAGAGATGGATTCCTCAATTGGAATTAAAAGATGGTTTTTGATCTTTGAATTTGGGGGGATTTACGGCACTGGAATGTCAGATCCCTGGGATGTTTAACGGGAACATGTCAGCTCATTTTTCGCATATAAGCTGCGGCCACCGCCATTAGGAAATTTTCTACAGCATTCTATAATGCTAAATCATACAAGGAGAAAGACACAGCTCATGCAAAATTACAAAATGTATTGAAGATATAACAAAACATACAGTAATATATAGTAAAAACAGGGATGACAGTGGTGCAGACAACTCCCTGGAAGAAGGCACTGCGCCGAAACGTGCGTTGGGTGGGAGGAGCCATGGCCTCTGAAGGTAAACCCTTTGGGCATTTACACTGTATTATGCACAATTGTTCTGCTTACTTATTTGTGTGGGGCTTTACCCTTTTGGGTCCCCTATAACAATTCTAACAATAACAACTTGAGCTGTCATTGCCTTGAGAGATGAAAAATTTATCTTCAAAGAGGAAGAGGACTTGATCTCTAGCACCACCTATTGTAAGTAGTCATTCTAAAGTCAATATTGACCCTTTAATTAGCTTTGGCATATCATGTAGGATAAAAGCTAAACGAGAATATCATTTTGCAGACATGAGTTTCAAGGTGTTTCCCCTCTTTAGTGCAAAGTATGAGATCTGATTTGGATGTATGAGTGGCTTTTTTGTGGGATCTAGGGGATAACGTTTCTTCTTGTGGAGCATGACAAGCCAGAGTAAGTTTTGCCTTTTGTCATGATCCATTTTTGGATCTGTGACAGATCTGTTTTTTTTATATTAAAACTATTTTTTCTTTCAGGCCATCGGGGGTTAATGTCTGTTTTTCTCCCCGGTGGCCTGCTGGTGTAATTGCATTACTGCAGTGTTGCTGGGTCAGCTGATGTAGGTGGTGACCACTCCCACCATCCTTTACAGAGTCACCTGATGCATCAGCTGACTGTTGGTTATACAGGTCCTTTTAGAGACCAACCGAGCTGGAGTCAGGAACTTTCTGGTGCAGTGGAGCTGAATACTGTTGATCTGGTGCCTTACTCTGAAGTACGGTGTATTGTAGCAGAGAAAGCTAAGTTATTTTTGTTCCCTATTCCCTGTGGTGTCTGTCTTTTCTTTCCTTTTGTTGAATTGGTGCAGTTTACTTTATTTCCTGTCTCACCTCCTGGGCTGGGGGTGGGGGTTTAGCTCAGGGCTAAACAGGAGATAGGGACAGCTTGGTGACTTGGGCCTCTCTACCTTCAAGGGTACCCCCAAGTTAAGCAAAGACAGGGCACCCCCTTAGCCTGAGGGGCAGTTCAGGGGCCCAGGTTCCTCATCCCCTGTTTTCCCACTACTGCCCCGTGACACCTTTAGAGAGTAATGAATCCAGGGCAAGTCATGGGGATAACAAACGAGGCAGAGACATCAGCTGTTTTGTCTTCCACCATTTGTGCCATGTGTAATGCTTTTTTCTGACTTATGATAGACCATCAGATAGAGAGCTCAGTCTCTAAGTATCAGTAGTCACAGGTTTCTGGACAGAGCTTCCCTTCTTTTCTTCATAACCTTCCACTGTACACCTGCATAGTCAAAGTAAAAATGAACAAAAATACATGTCTGTGTCATATAATTGGAATTAGTCAGTCTTCTTTGTTTTTTGTGTGATCATATGTCTTGTTTTATTTTTTGCAGCATCTTTATTCATTCATTCTTAAGGAGCAAAATAAATAATTTTAGTCCAGGTTTAAGTGCACTGTGATTAATATATTATTGAGAAGACGAGCTTCAGATTGCATTTGCATTGCATTGATTTCAATAAATTATATTTTATTAGTATTTCTGTGACTTCACATTTAACCAGTTTTAGAGAACGATTTTCAATTTGATTTCTTTATTTGGCATACAATATCTTTTCTTATACCTTGCCTGATGATATGACAAGCATTTTTTTGTTGGAAATATGTTGATCATAGAATTACCAATCCATCAAACTGACATTTTACAGTGTGCATAATAGCGGAGATCACTGTAAAACAGGCTACCATTTCCCACTAGACTAAGTGTTCTCCTTCATTTATAGGAGTATGAGGTACATACAGATCTACGCTGCCTCAGGCAAATCCTACACAAAGGAAGAACTGTACAAAAAAGAGAACAGATAGATGTGAAAATATAATACAAATCATGAGAAGAGATTTTGTTTAAAAAGATAGGTAAGAACAGTGTATGATTAGACTGAGGATATACTATAGTGCACAAAACGTATTCTTATCAGTCCCTACTACATGTCACACTCCACTCACTGGGTATTGCTGACCATCACAACAGAACAATCAGTCCTTCAAGGCAAACACATACTGCAATTTATCATGCACTCAATAGACTACTACATTTCATAGAATCAACAATGTCAATTAGATCAATCCCCTTTTCAGAATATCTCACATTGTCGCTCATGCCGAGCCACTAAATGATACACTGACCTGCTTTTACCGACTACCGTAATTAAAAAAGAAGGGAATATTAACAGCCTTGTTCATTTTGTCAAAAGTAATATATTGATCATATTTCATTTTTTAATCAATGTTATAAATGTTTATAAAATCATGGTGATATTTTCTTATTTTGCCTGAAGTTGGGCATAGACATATCTATAAATATCGTTCTGGCCCACTAGGTGCGAAATACACCAATTACTCTACTATCATTCAAGAAAAACCTGTCTAGCCTAATAAAGATCATAAGCTAAATACATTAGCTGCGCAAATGTCGCTGGTAGTTGGCTGTAATGTATCAGTCTGGAGTTATGGCTGTTTATCTTATATGTGTCTTCACACATATGGCCGAAAGACTCAGATCTTGACAGTCTCATTCATGTCTATGAGGAGACCTGTGGCCTGTCCATGCATTGTGGTCCATACTCGGACCGCTAAACACAGCTGTGTAAAGCCGGCCTGACAGAGCATTGTCTAGTCTGAATACAATTGTAACCACTTCTTCTCTGGACTAGGACGAGGTATGTATAGTTTGCTCCCTCGGAATGCCGGGCAGCAAGTTAATATATTAAAAATGGTGAGGAATAAGTTTATCAGGGGACGGGCTGGAACAAAAATTCAGGCCTACCACTTCAAATCAATCACAGAAGCCTATGTCCCTGCCCCCTTCCCCAGATTGGGGCCTCTATTACTTAAAGAGCTTGTGCACTACTTTAACATTCATAACCTACAAGCTGTTACCAGTGTCGGCCACGAAATTGCTTTGATATGATGCTGTACAGCACAGCTCCGTCCATGGAATAGTGGCCAATTATTCAAAATCAATAGGAAGTGGATGTGCAGTACCTGGCTGTGGACATTATTCTCTGGACAGAGTTGTGCTGTGCCATCAATGTTATAATCCTGGACAACCTCTATAAAGTACCATGACTGCAGGAAAGCAAGATCTACCACAAGGCATTTCAAATAATATAATGTTAGGGTCTGCGCAACGCACCTAATAGATATTGTAGAGAGGTGCGTTCGCAGCCCGGGGTCCACCGTGCAGGCGAAGCCCGCTGCTAGTAAGATGGTGAAAGTAGCGAACTCTGTTATCCCGCAGAGTCGCTAAAATAAGCCGTAGCGCGCTAACGGGAATGCCACAGCGCTAAATGGCGATAAGTGCAACTCACTTAGCTTCAGTGAGGCGCAAAGTAAAACACTAGGGCGCTGAACCAGCATTATAAAGCGAACCCTGTTGCGTCACAGAGCCACTGAGAAAAAGACTGTGTCCTGTTAGACTCACAGGGATACACAGATAACTGCTGTGCGGATAGCAGTCCGTGATCATGCAGACAGCAATGCAATCAAGCAATCTCCTCACCAGAGGATGCCGGTATTCTAGGGGCTTATTTCAGCCGAGCCCTAACCACATGCATACATGATCACACTGGCGCAAAGCACATAATGCAATTGATACTAGCGCATGGCAGCCCAGCCATGCCACCCTTTTATAGTAACAGCTACAGGATCTGCCAGAAAGAGGACCAATGAGAAACTGTTCCAAAACACATGTGGTTTCAGGACCTTCCTTGCGGACCAATAGGAGCTGCTGCAGTACCTGAACATGTGACCCCTGATCTCCAATGAGAGATCTTACCCTGGGCATGCTCAGAAGGGGAAACGCAGGACTTCGTCCCAAAGACGTCTGCTCCAGCACTGGCTATAATAGAAGATCCAGGAGGGGCAGCAGCAAGTCTGCACAGTATTGGAATGGGCAAGACGCTGGGACTGACGTCTCTACTGAGCAGGCTCCACTGTGGATGGAGATGAATGGGGGACCGCAGCGGGACTGGTTCGAGACTTCCCTTGTGCAGCAGCGGGAGCTCGAACCCTAACATATAATATATGAAATATATGATATAATACCATAATAATAATATTGCAATATAGTCATATACCACCAGGCTATAACAACATATTATCAGCATATGCAGTAGTGAAACCACCATAGTGATCATTAAACAAATCCACTGTATTAAACTGATAATACCACTACACAGTCGTGTGAAAAAGTTTACCCTCTTCCTGATTTCCTATTCTCTTGCATGTTTGTACCCCTTAAATGTTTCAGATCACCAAACAAATTTAAATATAACAATATAAAATAACCACAAAGTGAAGTTTTTAAATGAAGGTCTTTATTATTAAGGGAAAAAGAAATCCAGACCTACAGGGCCCTGTGTGAAAAAGTGATTGCCCTCCCCCTTAAAACATGAATTAACTTGGTTTATCACATCTTTGGGAAGCTGAGTTCAAATTCCCTAGCCACGTACAGACCTGATTACTGCCACATATTTTCTATGCTACCACACAGAATTTAGTTCCTGCTTCCTCCACCTACCAAGCATAATGGCCCACCAGACACCACACAGTATGATGTTCACCAGTGCCCCCACAGTATTATGGTTCTCACAGCCCTTCATATAGTATGATGGTCACCACTATCTCCACACAGTATAACGGTCACCCCACAGCATGTCCCCCAATCTGTTAGGGGTTGCAGAAATAAGCAAGTGGGATTGATTTCCCTGAAGAAAGATTGTGACCGCATGTCCAGCACTCCTATCGCACATGTGAAAAGTCTTCCAGGAGCTCTAGGCGCCGAGATTTGCCACCCGATTATGACAACAGACATGTGAAGTAGCATGATTCCGGATGCCGATTTTGGCACATTATGTATACAATTATACTTCCAAATTGAATAGGTGAGTCAAACCTCTGATGAAACACATTATATCAATTTATACATTATTAATGGACAAGGCACTTTAGGCACATGTATCCTATTATCAAATTGATTGTGATTATCAATAGGTTGTAAAAATAGGTTTGCACTATGTTTCACATTATGAATGATTGATATTAGATAATGCATTAATATTTAATATGCAATATTTAATTAATGAGCTTGTGAATATGATGAAATGCTGTTATATATCTATTATTCATTGCGTGAGAAAGGTTGGTCACAACCGAAACGTCACACCATATGGGCTACTAAAGTCCAATTTTTCAATATTTATTGGAATGCTGCATGGTTTTTATATTGCTATTACATTACAAACAGTTGTTTGTTTGGGGGGCCTTGCACCCATGTTTTTTTTCCATTCAGTGCTGTTCCATTTTTCCTGCTAGAAGGATAAATACAAATATATATAGATATGGTAGATAGATAGCAATATAGATATCCGTCACATATATAATTAGTGTCGTGCATGTGTAGTTTACTGTACATGGATTAACCTAATAAATAAATAAATGAAAAAAAAATGAAGTGGAGTCCCCCATATTTTTGATAACCAGCCAAGGTAAGCAGCCACCAGCTGTGGGCTTATATTATCAGACTGGGAAGGTCCATAATTATTGGGCCCTTCCCAGCCTAAAAATACAAGTAACCTCAGAATTGGTGCATCTCTTTAGATGCACAGCCTCTGGCGCTTTGCCTGGCTCTTCCTGATTGCCCTGGTGCGGTGGCAATTGGGGTTGGGTTTGATGACAGCTGTGATTTGTCAAAAATCACAGCTCATCAAGCCTTGGGGTTAGTAATGGAGAGGTGTCTATCAGACACTCCCATGTCTAACTCAGTCATTAAAAAATAAAAACATACAGAAAAATAGTTTATTTAAATAGACTCCCCCACACAATCCCTTATTCACCAATTTATTGAAAACAAAAAAATTCCATGCTAGTTCAATGTAATCCAACGAGTTTGAAGTAGTCCAGAAAAAGATACCTGAAAGACATAGAGACAGAAACAAAGACAATAGACACTCCCTCGTTCACCAATTTATTACCCAAAAAGTTGCAGGTCCGATGTACTCCACGTTCCTCGATTCTGTCTCTATTCACTTGCACCAGGTAGTGATGTCAACGCTTGATGAGCATCGTAGTCACTACCTGGCGCCTGTGAATAGCAGGAACTTTACTGCTATTCACAGATGCTGGTGACCGAATCAAGGAATGTGAACCCCATATCAGTTTTTAAAATTATTTATTTATTAAAATGAGACTAAAAACACATGCATGAATCCAGTTACAACACATGTGCTTGTTTTTAAATTCCGCATGATGACCTTCTAAAAATTTGGAACGAGCGACGCATGATGGCCCTGGTGAAATGGTGGTGGATCTATGTAGCCCTGAAAAGAACTTTTGTTTTAATGGTGCAGCAGCGGTATACAAGTACTTCAATAGCAATTAAACATTGCCTGTATGCCTGCTCTAATCTAAGTCAAATATCCCTCCTAGATCAACTCTCCCTAAACTGCTTCCAGAAGAGAGTGTGCCGAGCATCACGTCACTGGGTTTCATAGAATCTAACATGGCTATGGCATTACCGTGTATATAAGCAATGCCCGCATATTTATTTGCTGTCTAACAGCCGTGAAAAATGCAGGATGGGGACTCGAGCATTGCACTCGGCATCCACGATACTTGATCGAGTAACGAGCGTACCAGAGCACCCCGATGCTTGATGGAGTATTGAGCAGTGCCGAGCATGCTCGCTCATCACTAATAATGATGTGTTACATTTAAGAAATCAACAATGTAAACAAAGGCCTTAAATGTGATAACTGAGGGATAGAGATGCTGGACTGGTGGTGAACAGTATTGTGACTCCTGTATATTCAACAGACAGATATTTTATTGTAAATCTACTACAGAACACTGCAGGAATGGTCTTTGCTATGTCAATGGAGAATCACAAGAGATAATCGATTGTAATGGCTCATTCAGACATCAATTTTTCATGTACGAGTTCTATTCATGATTTTCAAAGATAGAACTCGTACCTATTATAGTCTATTGACTGTTCACATGTCTGTGTATTTTTGTAGACCAAGAAGTTTGGACCAAAGAAACATGTTTGATTTTTATCCGAGTCATGGATCACATTCACCAATGCAAGTCTATGGGTCTGTGAAAAAAACAGACAGCGTTCAGATGCCATCTATGTGCTGTCAGATTGTCATGTTTACTTGATATATGTTTATTAGATAGGGGTGTCTGCTCTGGTGTCCCCTGTATACCTTCCTCCTTATCAGTTGTCAGTGTTCCCATGTGAATGTGTTACTATATGAATGTTTCTAGCCTGTGGTTATGATTGTGAATCAGATGGTCTTTTTAACCAGTACTTTAATACCGGGGATACTTGTCTTTTTTAGGGGGTATTTTTATATTGTCTTGTTGGGTTTGAGCTATAGTTATTATATATTAACCCCTTTATGACCTTATACATATCCATACTTTCAGGTCACCTGGTGCTTAACGACCTTGGACTTATGGATATGTTATATATTGAATGCGGCACTGCAACCGCAGTCACGGTGATCGCATTAAAGTTCCGCAGATTGCCTGAAACACTGATGTTCAGCCTATGATCGGTGCTATAAGAGCCCCGATCATAGGCTGGTGCCTAGCAGCTCAAGCCTCACCAGGGGTAGCTCTGATTGGTCGGATCAATGATGACATCAATCTCACCAATCAGAGTGCACAGATGCGGTGTGACCTGGCAGTGACCGCCTTTTACTTGCTCATTCTAGCTTTGGATTTGTACAGGGTGGTTCCTCTGTGCACCATGCTGGACCTTGTAGTGCCATAGAAGTATGTGCCATTACACTTGCTGCTGCTGCCTGTGTTCCTGCTCCTGCAGCTGCTGAATAGAAGAAGAAAGAAGATTCTCTGATCCCTGCCTGATCTTTCCTAATCCATACCAATCCCCTTCCCCCCCCCTTTTTTCCCTTCTTCTCCCTCCCCTTCTGTTGTCAAGCACTAATCGTACTTAATCGCTGACTAGTACTTGATCGTTTGATTTTTGGCATTTTTTTTCTTTTTCGTGCATCCTGCAGCCACCGAACGCTGATCAGTGATGAAAATCACTGATCAATGTCCATGCTTGCTGTTTTCCAAGACCTTTTTTTATTCCTGTCCATTTTTATACCCCACTTTGCACCACCCCCATGAATGCAGCCGCTGAGCGTTGATCAGTGACACAAATCACTGATCTGCACTCATGCTCACGGTTTTCCAGGACTATTTTTTCGCATCCCCTTTGCACCACTCCGTGTGTGTGTCCTACAACCGCTGAGCTGCTGATCAGCCATACACCACTAATTAGCACCTATGTTTGTTTTTGGCAAGGACTTTTTTTTCTGTCTATTTTTTTATCCCTCTTTGAACCACATCTGTGCGAGCATCCTACAACCGTCAAGCGCTGCTCAGTGATGAACATCACTGAGTGGCCTCCGGTTGTTTAGATTTTTTTAGTGAAAAAAGAATTAAGTCAAAAATCATTTGGATTGGTTGATAGGTCTAGATTAGGGCCAGTAAAAATACAATGCAGTAATCGTCGTCTACTGCAGTATTTTTCACTGAATTGAGTTAGTGTCAGATAGTCAAGAGTAAAAATATACTGTAGTAATGGTATTTTTTACTGAATTGAGTTAGTGTCAGACAGTAAAGAGTAAAAATATACTATAGTAATCCTTGTCTACTACTGTATTTTTTTACTGAATTGAGTTAGTGTCAACATGGAAACAAGGGATCATCAGTGCGTTCTATAGCCGTTGAGCACTGATGACTGACGCACATCAGTGATCAACCTCCAGTTATTGATTTTTTTGTTAAAAGAGAATAAAAAATAATTAAAATAAGGGGCAGTAAAAATATACCGTAGTAATCGTTTTTTAGTACGTTTTTTTACTGAATTGAGTTAGTGTCAGCACAGAAAAAAGATTCATCTAAGCGTCCTCCAGCCGTCTAGCACTGATTAATGACGCACATCAGTGATCAACCTCTGGTTGTCGTGATTTATTTTTTGTGAAAAAAGAATAAAAGCATTATTTAGATTAGGGACAGTAAAATATACTGTAGTGATAATCATCTACTACAGTATTTTTTACTGACTTGAGTTAGTGTCAGTGCAGAAAAAATAATCATCTGTGCGTCCTACAGCCATTGGCACTGATGAATGACGCATATCGGTGATCAACTTCCGGTTGTTGTTATTTATTTATTTTTTTTAAAAGAAATAAAACAGTAATTTAGATTAGGGACAGTAAAATATACTGTAGTAAGCATTGTCTACTACAGTATTTTTTACTGAATTGAGTTAGTGAAGGCGCGAAAAAAATCATCTGTGCTTTCGTACTGCAGCCATCGAGCGCTGATCACTGACTCACATCAATGATCATCCTCTGGTTCTTGTTTTTTTTCTTTTATCTTTTTCTTTCTTTCCTAAATAAAAAAAGTTTACACCAAGCACTCACACACCTGAATAAAATTTGATTCTCGTACAAACACCATATACGTGAAAAAATGTCCCGCTGTCCCAAACACAGTATTCAGTGGAGGAGGCATACGCCTTGCCTCTGAGAGAGATGATCCCACCTGCCTATATTTTTCCTCCTCTTCCTCATTCTCTTCCTCATGATTTTGTAAACCTCATGGTTACCCAAACAAATTTGTATATCAAGCAATTTTTGGCACAAAACTGCCCTTCATTATTTTTAAAGTGGATTCCTGTAGACATGGTAGAAATTATGACGCTTTGGGGTCTGGTCCTTCACATTGGGATAGTGAAGAAGCCAGAACTTTGGCAATATTGGAGTGCTGATGTTTTATACAACACTCCAATGTTCCGCATGGCTATGACCTGTAAACGTTTTGAGACCAGCCAAAAATGTTTGCATTACAATGATAATACACAGTCTCCTCCCTGAAATGACCCCAACTTTATCTTTTCAAAGTTTGGCTGGTTATTGAGCACTTCAGCAATAAGTTTTCTGAGTTGTACATGCCCCAAAGGGACATCTGCATGGATGAGTTCTTAATCCATTTCAAAGGGAGGCACAAATTCCCTCAGTACCTTCTCAGTAAGAGGGTGAGGTATGGAATTAAACTCTACAATCTGTTTGAGAGATACTCAGGGTACACCCAAAAGTTTAGGGTTTATGAAGGAAGGACTCCAAGATTTAGCCCACTGAATGCCCCCCTGTCCTGGGAGTGAGTGGGAAAATTGTGTGGGATTTGGTGCACCCACAGCTGGATCAAGATTATCACCTCTACTTAGATAACTTTTATACCAGCATCCCACTCTTCCAGTTGCTCTGTTTGAAAGCTACAGGATCCTGTGGTACTGTCTACAAAAATCAGGAGGCCTTACAAAGACGTTAATTGGGCAGCTGCTCAGAAATGGTGAGAGCAGAGCCCAATGTAGCGACAACATGACAAGAGAGATGTTCTTTTCTTGCCCACCATACATGGTAATGGCAGCACTTCCAGGACTGACGAGGTACATCTACACAGGTCTACAAATCACACTGTGTACTGGGCTACAACAAGAACATGGGGGAGTTGATCTCTCTGATCAAGTCCTCCAGCTGTACAGTGCCATGAGAAAAGTCAACATTTCCTTGGGGAGGTCCCTCAAAGCACAAAAAAGGTAAGGTTGCAAAAGAGGTGCCGAGTGTGTTACAGAATGGGGATACGCAAGGACACCACTTATCAATGCGACAACTGCCCCGACAAACCAGGCCTGTGTATAAAAGAATGCTTCAGACTGTACCACACATCAATGGACTACTAAATTAGTTTCTGACTTGCACTACTCACGTAGTCCAACCTGATGAACTCTACACTACTCACGAATACCAATCTGATGCACTCTACACAACTTATGTATGCCACTACATTATAAAATTCACAAACTTGGAAGCAGTAGATTATTTCGAAAATTGGGTCACTTGTGAGACATTTTTCATTTTTATAACTCAAATTTATCATTTTCTGTGAAGCACCGAGGGGTTCAATGTGCTCACCACACATTTAGATAAATTCCTTGGGGGGGGTCTAGTTTCCAAAATGGGGTCATTTGTGGGCGGTTTTCACTGTTTAGGCAGATCAGGGGCTCTCCAAACGTGATATGACACCTGCAAACCATTCCATCAAAGTCTGCATTCCAAAACATCACTCCTGTTGTGAACATGTTGGAGTTGACTTCGGAGCTGAAGCTTCCTCTGGTGGTTGCTTAGGGTATTGAACCTATGTTGAACAGCAAAAATCCACCACCTGCAACTGAGGATTGGTTATCGGGTGGTACTGACTGGCCTGATATAAGTGAGCTGACCTCCCATGGTTCTTGCCGGTGATCAATTGTTCTTCCTGGTCCAGGTTGGAATTCAGCTTGCTTTTCTGCTGTCTCCTGCTTGCATTCAGATAAGTCACTTTCAGTTTTTTTTACTGTGATTTGATTTTTCTTGCTTTTTTGCTGCATTGCTTTTTGACTTCAGCCGGGTCCCCTTTGGGGGGCTTGGGCTGGTCTCCGTTCGCTTTTTGTATTTGTTCATTTGCTCAGTTCTTGTGATATTTTACTGCTGGGTAGCTGCGTGTCCACACCAGAGATCTGATATAGGTGGTCGAGACCGTGTGGTCTCAGTATTTTTGAATTCAGAAGTGTTGGAGTTTTTCCTAGGGTTTTTCTGGGTTGCAGACAGTATTCTTTCCTGTGCTGTCCTATCTAGACAGTTTTGGGCCCCAGCGTTTGCTCAATCTATTTTCTGTCTGTGTTCGTGTTTTTCATCTTGTCTAACTTGTAAAAGAGATATGGGCGCACTACAATATCATGAGATGACTAGGGAGGTGCGAATCGGTAGAAAAGAAGCAATAATAAGAAAAAGAAGAAAAGTACTACGTAGAAAACGCACACTTCACCAAGGATTGATATATGTGAAAGCAGAACAACTTATTGGCATACAAAAACTGGTGTAATAAAACATAATTAACCGAAGGACATAGTCCAGACATGCCACATATCTATATAGGGTGCAATACACAATACAAAAGCCTAAAACAGAGCATGAAATACAGTCTTATACAACATGCACTGATAGAACATCAATGATATGACATCATATGCATTATGAAAAAAATATCCTTATATATCAATTAAGACATATAAAATGCATATGTTAAATATGTGCAGTCAAAAATTTGAACAATGCCGGTGCTAACCCTATATGGACCTATAACAGTATAACATGGAAAAAGAAATGAGAAAAATCATAAAAGGGGAAAAAAGCACCCAGGCAGAAGGCCAAAAGATGGTGTATGCGAGATCCACAATAAGTCACCGCTAATGCACCCAAAGGAATAAGCAGAGATAATTACCCATCCAGAACCCTCAAAATGGAGGGATGAATAGTGCACAGGCAGGGATCATGGAAGGGGTCCTGGAAAGTGGCCCCACGCGTTCCGCCGTAACCAGTACGGCTTCCTCAGGGAAAGTACTGGAGATGCTGTCAAACGGTTATAAATACCTGTATCATGAGTAGAAAAATAGCCCGCACATGTGAGCCACCGCTGTGTAGCCGGGACCGGAAATCGATAATGCTAGGCAACGTGGCCATAGATCGGAAGTGGGCAGTGCTAGAAGCAGTCAGTGTGCAACAAAGAAAATCTGGGATTGTCCAGGCAGCGCCGAGCAAAAATAGATTGAACATCTATTTACTGATTGATATATATCAGGATATTTTTTTCATAATGCATATGATGTCATATCATTGATGTTCTATCAGTGCATGTTTGGTATAAATGACTGTATTTCATGCTCTGTTTTAGGCCTTTTGTATTGTGTATTGCACCCTTCTATAGATATGTGGCAGGTTTCTGGGACTGTGTCCTTCTGGTTTTAATTATGTTTTATCTGCACCATGTTTTTGTATGCCAAAACATTCACATACTTATATCAATCCTTTGGTGAAGTGTGCGTTTTCATACAGTAGTACTTTTCTTCTTTTTCATCTTGTCTAACCTCCATTATATGTTTGGGGGCTTCCTATTCTTTTGGGGTCTACTCCAGGGCAGTTAGCTTTCCTCTTTCCATCTTCAGGGATAGCTATCTCTCCGGCTGTGATGAGGTGTCTAGGGCTCCGTAGGAACGTCCCACGGCTGTTTCTAGTTGTGCGATTAGTTTAGGGGTTTGCAACCTATTAGTTTCCAACCTCTTGATGTTAGGATGCCTATGCGTTTTTTTGCTCCTGCCTCCTCAGCTACCAAAACATAACAGAATCACCGGCCATACTGAAATTATATGGAACTCAACAGAAAGGAAAAAAATAGTATAAAAAGAAAAGTTGTCAGAGTTGTCAGAAATTTTTTTTTTCTTTGTTACATTTTTTTCCCTCTTTTTTCTCTGGTGGCTGAGGAGGAATTTTTTCCCCAATGGAGGTCAAGTATTTGTCTGATCGTGTGGAGCAGCTCTTGCTGCTGAAGTTCGGAGTATTGCTACCTATCTCGCTAGGTTGCCGGTTGTGGAACCTAGGATCCCTATGCAGATTTATTTTTGGGGGATCGATCTAAATTTTTGAATTTTAAAAATAACTGTAAGTTGTTTTTTGCCTTGAAGCCTAAGTCCTCAGGGAACGCAGCGCAGCAGGTTCAAATTGTCATCTCCCTGTTGTGCGGCGACCCTCAGGATTGGGCATTTTCCCTGACACCTGGGGATCCTGTTGTGAATGATGTTGATGTGCTTTTTCAGGCTCTGGGGTTGTTGTATGATGAACCTAATGTTACTGATCAAGCTGAAAATTTTTTGTTGGCATTGAATCAGGGTCAAGAAGCCGCAGAGCTGTATTGTCAGAAATTCAGAAAGTGGGCAGTTCTTACTAAATAGAATGTTGATCCTCTGGCAGCTCTTTTTCAGAAGGGTCTGGCAGAGACTGTAAAGGATGTTATGGTGGAATTCCCTGTCCCCTCTGGTCTCAATTACTCTATTTCATTAGCTATTCAAGCTGACAGACGTTTGTGCAAGCGTAGAAATATGCGTGAGATTGTGATGGCTTGCGGGCCAGCCCCTGAGCCCATGCAGTGTGATGGAGTGACTTTTGGGGTGCAGCGTCATGAGTTTCGAAAGCGTAATAAATTGTGCTACTATTGTGGTGACGCTTATGCTATTTCCGTCTGCCCCAAGCGGGGAAGACGTTTTGCGCGCTCAGTTGTTTTGGGTAGTGTTCAGACTAAATTTCTGTTGACTGTTACCTTGATTTGCTCCATGTCCACATTTTCTGCTCAGGCTTTTGTTGATTCAGGAGCAGCTATAAACCTGATGGATTTTGATTTTGCCAAACGTGGGTTTCCTATGATACCCCTGCGGAAGTTTATTCCTTTGCTGGGCATTGATTCTACCCCTTTGGCGGAGAATAAACCACAGTTTTCTACCCAGGTGATAATGAGGGTTGACCCGGACCACCAAGAGAATTGCAAATTTTTGGTGTTACATAATTTACATAAAATTATTGTACTGGGTTTTCCTTGGTTGCAGACTCATAATCCTGTTTTGGATTGGAAGTCTGTGTCTGTGGTCTTGGGGTTGTCAATGTGTTCGTAATGACACTCCTGTTTTTTCTGCCTCTCCCCAGTCTCAAGATGTCCCTGACTATTTGACTGATTTTTCTGATGTGTTTAGTGAGAGTAAGTCTGCATCCTTACCTCCTCATAGGAGTTATGATTGCGCTATTGATTTAGTACTCGGTTGTAAATTTCCCAAGGGTTGGCTCTTTAATTTATCTGTACCTGAGCATGATGCTATGCGATCTTATATCAAAGAGTCTTTGGAGAAGGGTCATATCAGACCATCCTCTTCACCTTTGGGTGCTGGCTTTTTCTTTGTGGCCAAGAAGGATGGCTCATTGAGGCCGTGTATTGACTATCGTCTCCTGAATAAGATCACAATTAAATATCAATATCCATTACCCTTGATTTCTGACCTATTTTCCAGAGTAAATGGTGCTAGTTGGTTTACTAAGCTTGACCTCTGGGGGCGTATAATCTTATTCGCATCAAGCACGGTGATGAATGGAAGACGGCGTTTAATACCCCAGAGGGGCATTTTGAGTACCTAGTGATGCCTTTTGGGCTCACTAATGCCCCTTCCGTCTTCTAATCCTTTATGAATGATATTTTCTGGGATTTCGTGGATAAATTTCTGATCGTTTATTTGGACGATATCTTGATTTTTTCCAATGACTGGGATTCTCATGTGGAACATGTTCGGACTGTGTTCCGGATTTTGAGAGAAAATGCATTGTATGTGAAGGGATCAAAATGTCTTTTTGGCATACAGAAGGTTTCATTTCTGGGATTCATTTTGTCTCCGTCTGTTATTTAAATGGACCCGGTCAAAGTTCAGGCCATTTGTGATTGGGTTCAGCCCACTACATTGAAGGCTCTTCAGAGATTTTTGGATTTTGCTAATTTTTATCATAAATTAATAGGTAACTTCCCTACTATTGTGAAACCACTGACTGATTTGACCAAAAAGGGTTCTTGTTATGTTTTGGTAGCTGAGGAGAGCAGGCAAAAACGGCAATACACCAGAGAGGTTGGAATCTACTGGATTACAGTACCCTGACTAACCACCACAACTAAAGGCAGCCGTGGAGCGTTCCTACGTTGGTCCTAGACGCCTCGTCACAGCCTGAGAGGATAACTACACCTAAAGATAGAAAGAGGAAAGCTATCTGCCCCGGAGCAGATCCCCAAAGAACATAGGAAGCCCCCAAACATGTAATGGCGGTTAGACCAGAGGTAATACAGACACAGACAGAAAATAGTATGAGCAAACGTTGGGGCCCAATCTGCCTAGACAGAAACGGATAGGAAGGATACTTACTGCAATCCAAAAAACCCTAAAAAAAAGCCAACGCTACTAATTGCAAAAACACCTGAGATCACACGACCTCTACCACCTAAATTAGTTCTCTGGTGTAACAAAACTCAGCCGCAGCCACTGAAAAAACTGGAAAAGGCAAATGAACAAACAACAGTGGCCCCAGAGGAACCGAGAGGGGCCCAAGCACCCCAGGGAGGGGAACCTGGCCAACCTCACAGAAATGCAGAGAAAAATGCAAATGGCAAGCACAAAAACAAAAAACAGAAAATATCTGAGAGCAGGAGAAGAGGCAAGACTCAGCAAGCTTCCAAGTGAACCAGGAAACAACGTTGAGACAGGAACAATTGATCACCGGCAACCATGATGGGGGGAAACCTCCCTTGTATCCAGCCAGTCTGTAATTCCCGATTGCCAATTCTCATTGAATGGCTCAGCACTGTCTGCAACCACCAAAGGGAGCTTCAGCTCAGAATTAATTTCTAAAACATTCATAACAGGTTCTGATGTAGTGAATTGGTCTCCTGAGGCAGTTTCTGCGTATCAGGAGCTTATGCGGAGATTCACTTCTGCTCCTGTTCTACAGCAACCTGATGTTTCTCTACCATTTCAGGTGAAGGTTGATGCTTCTGAGATTGGTGCAGGAGCCGTTTTGTCCCAAAGGGATCCAGAGACTTCTAAGAGTAACCCTTGTGCCTTTTTCTCTCGAAAATTTTCCCCAGCGGAACGTAATTATGATGTGGGAAATCGGAGTTATTGGCTATGAAGTGGGCCTTTGAAGAGTGGAGATGTGTAGCCCAGCTGTGACTGGAGCCACATGTCACCCTGGAGGATGCACGGAAAGGTAAATCCATGATAATCTATAAGCACACAACACTTCACATTTTTCCTGGTTCCACCAGAGGGAGCCCTTGAGACAGTAGTGGGATGAAGGCAGTCTAGCTGCGAGTTAGCTAGTCGTTGGTGTTACCTCAGAACAGCAGAACATCTCAGAACGGCAGTTACCTCAGACGAGCTGAAAGGGAGAGATAAGATCTCCTCAGAACACCGGGGAGAGACTCCTGTCATATTAGCCTGAGGGCTGAGGAAGTTTGAGCGAGAAGCTGACATCTACTGCTGCCTGTGCTTATGTTAAGTGTGCGAGTAGGACGACAGGCAAGTGGAAAAAGGAAAAGAGAGAGTGACAGAGGTCAACCAGCATTGATAGCTTACCTCCACTCTGCACCACCGGACACCGGGTCCGAGCTTGCTAGTATCTTCACAGCGAGTGGGAAAAACTGGAGACCCTGGACTTCAAGTCGCAGGGGCCCAGCAGTGCTGATACGTAACCGAGGTTAGGAAGACGGGGGTCTGGCAGGTACCGCCATAGAGACACTGTTCTGTCCACAAGAAGACCTCATCACAAGATCAGCCGGGCGTAGCAAAGAGAAGGAGTTAAACTCAGTTTTATGCAAGTTAGAAACTCACACACATAAGGACGTAAGGAGGCCTTACACTTACTCAGTGGATTATTGGACGTGCATCCTCCACCCTGACGGCCTCCCGGGACGTGCCTGCAACTTCATCACCAGTAAAGGTACAGAAAGAGACTGTCTTGTGTGTGTCTGCATTATTGCTCCTTCACCCCTATACCGCCATATACCTCGAGGGATCAGTCTTACCTGTGGAAGACTTAACACCTTGCTGCCCAGTAACAAACCCTCAGAGGATTCACCCTGCAGCGCTGGTCACCCTGATCAGAAACCACAGGTGGCGTCACGAACATTTCTATCATCCCCTGTAAATATCCCCTTTTAGTGAGCGCCCAGGGCAACGGACCAAGCTGCGCTACCCGTGACATCCCCAGTGAAGTGAACGGGCTCGGTGCCGAGTACCCCATAGCCCTGTTACGTGCAACTCATCTAATTTGGCGTCACAACAGGATAAGAAGCTCGCTATATGTGAGTCCTGTGTGCCTGAACTGGACTGTTTTTGTGCTATAGACTGTGTTGCTGTTTTTGAGATTTTTGGCGCCAATTGTCCGCCATTGCCCGCCAAAGTACAGCGCTACAGCAGCAAGGAGAAGGGGGTACCTGCAGAAAGCGCGCGGAGTCCCGACACGCCCCCAACGCTGACGCGGCGGCAGGTTGTTCCACATCGCTAGGCCCGGAGAGCTGCAGCCTTCAGGAGAAGGTAGGCCACACTTAACTAAGGGGGCGCAGACATGTCGCAGCCGCAAGCTGACAGCGCGGCCGAGGGCGACCGCTCCAATGACTTACCCGCCGCGCTGCCGCGCAGGATGGAAACGCTGGCCCCTCATCCGGTCCTGTGGCCCCGATAGTACCGCTGACGCTCCCATACCTGCCTGGAGCGAAGTGGCTTCCTCAGTACAGCGGTAAGCCAGATACCCCTTGTCAGGGTTTAAACGCAAAATATGCAGCATAATGGACATGTACCCTATGACAGAGAAACAAAGAGCTGCAGTGGTAGTAAGACAATTGACTGGTGCTGCAGAGAGGGAAGTAGAAACTTGGACAGCTGCAGACCAGGAATCAGTGCTTTAAATTTTCTTAAAGCTACAGACTATTTTTGAGGACCGCACTGAAACAGATCTCCGGATGAGGTTTTAACCAATGCTCCCAGAGACCAGATGACAGTATTAGGGACTACGCCTGCCGACTACAGGGGGCCCTGCGAGCTCTCAAACAGGTCAACCCTATAAGTTCCATTAATGAAAGCAAAATGTTGAAGGAACAGTTTGTACGGGGACTGAGGTCCCAAGCTGAAAGCAGAACTGTGCACATGTGGTCCTTGGATCATCCTGCGCTACCTTTGATGCCCTAAAAGATATGGCTATAAAAGGACTGCGACCCCTGGAGAAGCCCGAGGTGTCGACCCAGTGTCACCCGGGTGAAGCCACTCTAAAGCTGGCAGCATCCACCTTTTCCCCGCTGGTGGCGGAAGCCAAAACGCAAGTGGCGCCCCCTACTGAGTTGGGCTGTCTGCGCTCAGAAGTGCGCCAGCTGACTAAAAACATGGCCGCTGTAATGAGTGCCCTGCAACTGCGGAAGGAAGAAGGAGGAAAGATCCTGCTAGCTGACTGCCCAGAGGATGTCCCTTGGATGAACCGGAGGAGAAGGAGGACGTCGCCCCACCGGAGGAGGACAACACCACCCCAGGAGCGACCCCTGATCAGCACCATCCTCGCCGAGAATCATCTGCTACCCTTGCAACAGAGAAGGTCATCTAGCCCGACAGTGTCCTTTAAACGAGCAGATCCGAGGGCCAACACCCAGGAATAGACTCATCAGGCCCTCAGACTGGAACCGCAGGTTTGTGGGAGGAAGACCCTACCTGTCCATCATCCTGGACGGGATCGCAATCCCTGCCCTGCTGGACACTGGATCTCAGGTGACCATCATACCTGATGTCCTGTATATAAGTTTGTCATGACAGTCCAGCAGCCTACCGGGCCAACCCTGTGAAATAGGAGCAAATGTGACTAATCAAGCGAAGCCAGGGACTTATAGACAATGAATGCTTTTTGGTACAACATATACGTCGAGAAGTTGTGTTTGTACAGTCGCGAAGCAGCCAACATCACCCGTGTCCACAGCAGCAAAGCTGACAGATGGGAAGGTAGTACGGTACGGCCCCTGATACCCTTGCCCTAGCTGGACGACTGAGTAGTACCATGCAGAGCACAGACTAATTTGACTGCAAAATACAAAATACCATGTCTTCCTGGGAGAAATGAAGTACACTATGCCATGTTGCTACTACGGCTCGACCGAGTCCTTAGCTTCCCGCCAACCAGCGGAGGATAATGACCCAGCAATCCAGGTGGAGGATTGGTGTCAGCAGCTCCATGTCGGGACAGACACCACTCCCGCCCACCAGAAACAGGGAGTACTACGGTGGTACAGGAGTACGCACAGGTATTTAGCAAACACCCACTTGACTTTGGGACAATTAAGGGAGTACAACATCATATCCCTACAGGCAGCCATCCTCCCATCAAAGAGCGGTACAGGCCTATACCTCCAGCACACTACCAGAAAGCTAAGGAAATGTTGCGTGACATGAAGGAAGCAGGGGTGATAAGGGATAGTTGTAGTCCCTGGGCAGCACCTCTAGTCCTAGTCAGGAAAAGGACGGAAGCATGAGAATGTGTGTAGATTACAGACAAGTAAATCGCATTACACATAAAGATGCATACCCTTTACCACGCATTGAGGAATCCTTAGCTGCCTTAAAAACTGCTAACTACTTTTCCACCCTCGACCTCACTAGTGGGTACTGGCAAGTAGCTGTGGCTGAGGAGGATCGGGAGGAGACGGCTTTCACCACCCCGATGGGACTCTGTGAGTTTGACAGAATGCCGTTTGGACTCAGCAGTGCCCCGGGAACGTTCCAGAGAGTGATGGAGAGTTGCCTGGGACATCTCAACTTTGAAACCGTGTTGCTGTACCTGGACGACGTAATTGTGTACTCCAAGACGTATGAGGATCATCTGAAGCACCTGGCAGAGGTATTTGAGTCACTGTCCAAGTATGGGATGAAACTGAAGCCTTCAAAGTGCCATCTGCTCAAACAAAAGGTACAGTACTTGGGACATATTGTCAGCTCAGAAGGAGTAGCGCCGGACCCCGAGAAGGTCACTGCCATCCAGAAATGGCCGGAGCCGAAGAATCTCAAGGAGGTGCGCCAGTTCCTGGGACTGACAGGTTACTACCGGAGGTCTGTAAAGGACTACACCAAGAAAGCAGCGCCTCTGCTGGACCTTCTGGTAGGACAACCCCTCAAGAGCAGAAATCCTCCATTCCACTGGGGTAAAGAACAAGCTGAGGCATTCAAGGAGATGAAGGAGATCCTGACAGGCGATGAGATCTTAGCCTACCCTGATTATAGCCAGCCGTTCCTGCTGTACACTGATGCCAGCAACGAAGGATTGGGAGCTGTCCTCAGTCAGAAGCAAAATGGGCAAGAGAAAGTCATCGCATATGCAAGCAGGAAGCTCCGGCCGACCGAGAGAAACCCAGAGAACTATAGCAGCTTCAAGTTGGAGTTCCTGGCCTGGTCTGGGCCATTACAGAAAGATTCAAGCATTACCTAGCCTCCAGCAAGTTCACTGCTTACACTGACAATAACCCCTTGACACATCTTGAAACAGCCAAGCTGGGAGCCATGGAGCAACGTTGGATGGCTCGGCTGTCGAACTATCAATTTACCATCAAGTACAGGGCGGGCCGTAAGAACGCCAACGCTGACGCCTTGTCCAGAATGCCGCATGAGTCCGACACAGAAGAGGAATTGGATGATCTAGAAGAGATTGAGCTACCTGCATTCCACAGAAATGGGATGATCCACGAGCAACGAGCCTACAGGAGGCAGCGTGGTAAGACGTTAAACCCTTTACCTCACCACAGCTGGAAGGAGACCCAGAACAGTGACCCGGTTGTCAGCTGCATCAAGGAGCTGATAACTCAGGAAGGTTCCTCCTTGGAGAAGGATGCGTCTCAACAAGCAAAGCAGCTGTGGAACGAGAGAAGCCGGCTGTTTATCTACCGAGAGAAGCTGTGCCGAAGGTACGTCAACTCCAGAACCCATGAGATGGTATGGCAGATAGTAGTCCCAAGAACAGACATCCAGATGGTGTTGGAAGCTTACCATGATCGAGCGGGGCACTTTGGCTGGAAGAAGCTGGAAACCCTGCTGAAGTGTCGTTTCTACTGGGTGGGAATGCGAAGTTCTATCGAGAAATGGTGTAAAAACTGTGGTCCTGTAGCCTCCGAAGAAAAGACTACAGTAGCCAGAAAGCACCCCTGCAGCCCATCAAGACGACTCATACCTTGGAGATCGTGGCCTTGGACCATGTAAAGTTGTCACCCAGCAGGTCAGGATACTCATATCCCTGACAATGGTGGATCACTACTCCAGGTTCCTGGTGGTCGCCCCTGTCAAAGATCTGACAGCTGAAACAGCAGCAAAGACGTTTCAGGCGTATTTCTGCAGACCCCATGGATATCCAGAGCAAGTGTTAACTGATCAAGGTCCTGCCTTTGAAGCCGAATTGTTTAAAGAGTTCTGTCACTTGTACGGGTGTAAGAAGATAACCACACCGTACCACCCCCAAACCAATGGTCTCTGTGAGAAGATGAATCACATAGTCATTGATCTGCTGAAGACGGTACCACTTGAGGAGAGGAATCGGTGGCCAGACCTACTACCTGACCTGGTAGATCTGTACAATCACATACCGGTGAGTTCCACCAACTGCACTCCAGCCTACCTTATGCGAGCAAAACCAGGAAAGCTGCCCATGGATTTGGAACTTGGTGTTGTAGAACCAGAAGCTGATGTTACTACTGAAGATTGGGACACGAACCGACAGGAACAGTACAGGAGAGTACAAGCCTGCGTGGAAGATAGTCTCAATAAAGTAAGGGAAAAGCAAGAGGAGAACTACAACAAAAGTGCGCCAGCTAAACCTTTTATGCCTGGAGAAATTGTGCTAAAAAGAAAAAGAAGAATGCACAAATTGGATGATCAGTGGGAAGAAGAGCCATATGTCTGCAAAATTCCAAGTTTGAAACAGGAAAACCTGTACCATTAGCAAAGATGGAGGAAAGACGACCACCACTGTATCAAGAGACCACCTAAAACTGTGTCCAGACATGTTAAAACTTCCGAGGAAGAACTTGTTATGGAAAAAGAGAAACCAGGTGAAGTCATACACACGGACTTAGGAGATTTTCCTGCAGATTGGCCTTGTATCGGGGATGCGGTGATATTCCAGTACTTCAATTTTACCAACCACAAGAAGCGCTTCAACGTCCAGTTGAGCCAGTTGCCGCAGCAGAAGAAATAGTTCAAGAGGAACCTGCTCCTGTAGCACCTCTAGAAGTAGAGTCTCAAGAAATGGAATCTCAAAACGTGGAACTACCAGAAGAATCCCCTGGCGAAACAGAACCGCATCGCCCAGCCACAAGTATGCTTGTCAGATCCCTAGAGAGGTTAAGGCAGTATTACAGTTTGCCAGCACGCAGGACAGATAGGCCAGAGGCTACTATACCTGACACCACACCACGTAGGTCAGTACGCACGACAAAAGGAAGGTTACCTGTTAGGTACCAAGAGTAGTCCTAGCAAATTAATCCAGTAGGACCCAGACAGGGTTTACTGAACTGTACAAAGTTATGAAAAGAATTGCAATTTATTGAGAATGTTATATGATGATAATGTTTACATGCTGAAGTATTATACCCCAGTTGGGTAATGTGATATGTGAAATGAGTTTCTTTTAAAGGACTGCGTGGCTGAGGACTTTGCCAGCCCAAAAACTGTGTTGTAAATAGTTGGCACACAGTGCCCCATCTTGGTTTTACGTAAGCCATTCTACCTCAGAAGAAACACCCGTATGGTGTGGCCATCAGTGAGGTCTGCAGCAGAGAAGTCCTGCAGCCCACCCAGGACCACCGTGGGAGGTTTGGTGCGGGTCCTCCACAAGTATCCTGTATTTATTTGCACCGTGAAAGTATTTGATATTTTCTATTGCTAATTTGTATACATTGAAACGTTAAAGTATCCTTACCTCCCGCAAGGGATGAGTTATGTTTTGTTGATGTTATAAAAATTGTTTTCTTTTTCAGCCCGGGAGTGCTGATATTAACTAGGGGGGGATGTGTAGCCCAGCTGTGACTGGAGCCACATGTCACCCTGGAGGATGCACGGAAAGGTAAATCCATGATAATCTATAAGCACACAACACTTCACATTTTTCCTGGTTCCACCAGAGGGAGCCCTTGAGACAGTAGTGGGATGAAGGCAGTCTAGCTGCGAGTTAGCTAGTCGTTGGTGTTACCTCAGAACAGCAGAACATCTCAGAATGGCAGTTACCTCAGACGAGCTGAGAGGGAGAGATAAGATCTCCTCAGAACACCGGGGAGAGACTCCTGTCAGATTAGCCTGAGGGCTGAGGAAGTTTGAGCGAGAACCTGACATCTACTGCTGCCTGTGCTTATGTTAAGTGTGCGAGTAGGACAACAGGCAAGTGGAAAAAGGAAAAGAGAGAGTGACAGAGGTCAACCAGCATTGATAGCTTACCTCCACTCTGCACCACCGGACACCGGGTCCGAGCTTGCTATTATCTTCACAGCGAGTGGGAAAAACCGGAGACCCTGGACTTCAAGTCGCAGGGGCCCAGCAGTGCTGATACGTAACCGAGGTTAGGAAGACGGGGGTCTGGCAGGTACCACCATAGAGACACTGTTCTGTCCACAAGAAGACCTCATCACAAGATCAGCCGGGCGTTGTCACGCTGTATCACAGATACACATATGATGTCAGTAATCAATACTAAGAGGGACAACATGCAATATAACATATAAATAGGAAATCTCAACATGTATATAAAGTATAGTATTACCTGACATAATATCCGTTGTACTGTGGGTGAATCCTGAAGACGTATAATACTGTACTCAGGCTGCAGGTGGACCGGGGTCTATGCTGACCCTAAACTGGGGACCTGACTCGTCCCTCAACCTGGAGGTACTGTTAATGGTACAGAGGTCCAGGCCGCCAACGTAACCCTGTCTCCTATAAGTCCCTGACCACTGTAATCTAGTCCTCAGAAGGACCCTGATTACCACACAGGGAATAGGCAGGTTACTGCTTAACAAACAGTACAGACAAACGAGACAGACAGGGGACAAAGTAAACACTGTCTTGCATACAACACTTAAACACAGAGGGAACACAAAAGGTCTAGGAGATAAACTATAATCGAGGAGAGGAGAAACCACAAAGGAACTCTTAACTTAAGTCTTCTCATGACCTGATCCAAACTACTGGTCTGCATGTAAGCTTTCACCGGCATCTAACAAGCAGACTGGCAGGTATATAAAGGAAGCTAATTAGTGCATAATCAAAAGCAGCCGGGCGAGGCTGGACCTAGTCTTAGCCAAGAGCTAGGTAAAATTAACTCCCTCTCTACCAAACACAAAGAAACAGCAACTCAGCTGCGAGAAGTCAGAATGTGCAATCGCGACGATCCTCCGGACCTCAGGGCCAGGTTTGCCCGGGTAAGTTGTGTGGAAGGTCCGAACCAATCGA
Source organism: Oophaga sylvatica (assembly GCA_033576555.1). Classification (NCBI taxonomy): domain Eukaryota; kingdom Metazoa; phylum Chordata; class Amphibia; order Anura; family Dendrobatidae; genus Oophaga; species Oophaga sylvatica. The sequence continues at coordinate 179,574,247 of JARQOD010000001.1, read as the reverse complement.
TCTGCGTTAACATCAGACGCAGGAACCCACGTCCTCTCCTCAGGACCATACCCCTTCCAATGAACCAAGTACTGAAGGGACTGGCGATTCAGACGTGAGTCAATGATCTTCGACACTTGAAATTCTAAGTTACCATTGACCACCACTGGAGGAGGAGGTAGAGGTGACGGTATAACTGGCGCCACGTACCTCTTAAGCAACGATTTGTGGAACACATTGTGGATTTTAAACGTAGGAGGAAGGTCCAGACGAAATGCCACAGGATTAATTATAGAACTGATCCTGTATGGACCGATGAACCTGGGACCCAGTTTCCAGGAGGGAACCTTGAGTTTTATATTCTTGGTAGACAACCATACCAGATCGTTCACACAAAGGTCCGGACCAGACACTCTCCTCCTATCAGCCCTCCGTTTGTAACGTTTCCCCATAGCACTCAGATTATTCAGTACTCCTCTCCAAACTGAAGCAAGTGACGACGAAAATCGTTCCTCCTCAGGAACCCCAGAAGGGCCCCCCCCATTGAAAGTACAAAACTGGGGGTGAAAACCATATGCCCCAAAAAACGGGGACTTACCAGTGGACTCGCTCGGCCTATTGTTAAGAGCAAACTCTGCCAGAGGCAAGAAAGAAGACCAGTCCTCTTGGTTCTCTGAGACAAAACACCGAAGATATGTCTCTAGGCTCTGATTCAGACGCTCTGTCTGACCATTGGTCTGCGGATGAAAAGCCGAAGAAAATGACAACTGCATCCCCCGACGTGAACAAAATGCCCTCCAGAATTTGGACACAAACTGAGACCCCCTATCTGACACCACATCAGAAGGCAACCCGTGAAGTCTCACAATCTCCCCAATGAACACCTGCGCCAGAGTTTTAGCATCAGGAAGAGCAGGAAGAGCAATGAAATGTGCCATCTTACTGAACCTGTCAACTACAACTAGAATGACAGTCTTCCCTGACGACGGAGGGAGGTCCGTAATGAAGTCCATAGACAGATGAGTCCATGGACGCTCCGGAATTTTCAAAGGCAAGAGGGTCCCAGACGGACGGGTATGTGGGGTCTTAGAGCGAGCACAAACTCCACAGGACGCGACAAAAGTTATTACCTCTTTATTTAAGTTAGGCCACCAAAACCGGCGAGAAAGGAGATCCACAGTTGCTTTACTCCCTGGGTGTCCTGCTAAAGCAGAATTATGATGTGCCTCGATAACCCTTTGTCTCAACTGATTAGGAACAAACAGTTTCCCTGGAGGTCCTACAGGGGGTCCCCCTGAGCCTCCAATATCTCCTCCTCAAGCTCAGAGCATACAGCCGACACCACAACTCCCTCCTGAAGGATAGGAACCGGGTCATCCGTCTTCCCGGCCCCCAGGAAACTACGAGATAAGGCATCAGCCTTTACATTTTTTGACCCAGGACGATAAGTGACGACAAAATTAAACCTGGTAAAAAACAACGACCATCTAGCTTGTCTGGAATTCAGACGCTTTGCAGATTCTAAATACAGCAGGTTCTTGTGATCAGTAATAACGGTGACCGGGTGGACTGCCCCTCTAAAAAGTGACGCCACTCCTCAAAAGCCAACTTAATGGCCAAGAGTTCCCTATTGCCGACATCATAATTCCTCTCGGCGGGCGACAATTTCTTGGAGAAGAAAGCGCACGGACGCCATTTACCAGGGGACGGACCTTGGGATAATACTGCACCCACCCCTACGTCAGACGCGTCTACCTCCACAATGAACGGTTTGTGATGCATCAGGTTGGATGAGTATGGGGGCCGAAGCAAAACATTTTTTCAAGGAGGAAAATGCTTGACAAGCTTTGTCAGATCACCTAGAAAAATCCGTCCCTTTTTTAGTCATGTCAGTGAGAGGTTTGACAACAGATGAGAAATTACGAATAAATTTCCGATAGTAGTTAGCAAACCCCAGGAAACGCTGCAGTGCCTTAAGATCCTCTGGCCGATCCCATTCAAGCACTGCTCTCACTTTCTCAGGGTCCATACGGAAACCGGAAGCTGACACCAGGAAACCCAAAAATTGAAGTTCCTGTACGGCGAATACACACTTTTCCCATTTGGCGAACAATTTATTATCTCGCAAGATCTGCAACACCTGTCTCACATGCTCCTGATGAGACACAAGATCTGGCGAGTAAATTAAGATGTCATCTAAATAAACGACCACAAACTGCCCCACAAGGTGGCGAAAGATGTCATTAACAAAATGTTGAAACACCGCCGGGGCAGTAGTCAGACCGAAAGGCATGACAAGGTTCTCATAATGTCCCTCCGGAGTGTTAAACGCCGTCTTCCACTCATCCCCTCCTTTATCCTAATCAGATTATACGCCCCCTGAGATCCAACTTAGAGAACCATTTGGCGCCCACAATCTGATTGAAGAGATCGGGAATAAGTGGGAGCGGATACGGATCTCGGACCGTAATCCAATTAAGCTCACGGAAATCCAAGCAAGGGCGTAGGCCTCCATCTTTTTTCTTCACAAAGAAGAACCCCGCGGCCACTGGGGAAGATGAAGGTCTAATATGCCCCTTGGCCAGACTTTCCGAAATATAATCCTTCATAGCCTGCCTCTCAGGACCAGAAAGGTTATATAACCTAGATTTAGGTAATTTAGCATCAGGAAGCAATTTAATTGAGCAGTCATACGCACGATGAGGAGGTAACTCTTGACACCCCTCCTCTGCGAACACATCCTCAAAGTCCTCCAGAAAAGGAGGCAAGGTTCTAGGCACGACCGCACTGATGGAAAAAGGGATCCAGCTTCAATAAAATCTTCATCTTTATTGATTCATAAAAACATGAATAATGGCATGCTCCTGGACAAGCTCAGGACAAGGCTACGCATTTCGATCACAGGGATCTTTATCACAGCTGACATATTCAGACAAGGGCACATATTTAAGACAAAGGAAGACCAATCACGATCAGAAAAAATGTCATGTGATTTTTGACAAGTCCTTAAACAATTTTCACATAACGAATAAAGAAAAAAAAAAAAAAAAAACACAATATTTGCACAAATAAAATCAATGCAAAGAAATAAAATTAATAATGGAACATCAATTCGTTTCTTTTGTTGAGACCAAATGGATGTCTGGTATGTAGATTAAAGATCCAGAAAGCTTCACGTGTGAGGAGTCGCTGACGTGCATCTCCACCTCGGGAAGACAGGTTAACACTTTCAATACCTGTGACTTGGAAGGAAGAAACATTGCGAGCATGCTGAAAAATAAAATGTTTAGCAGCAGCAGAAATATTGCGATTCGAAGAAACATTCTTTACATCCTGCAAATGTTCAGCGATCCTGATTTTTAGTTTCCTAGTAGTGCAGCCTATATAAGATAAATTGCAAGTAGTGCACGTAATTTTATATACCACATAGCATGAATTACAATTGATATATTTGTTAATGGTATAAATCGCAGTGCTGTCATTATTTTCAAAGGTTTTCGTTACACAAACATATTTGCAAAGTGCACATCTATTGTGGCCACATTTATAAAAACCTTTATGTTCTAACCACGATGTTTTATGAGAAGAGAAATTATTACTGAACATGCTTGGAGAAACTTTGTTACCAATAGATGGCGCTTTCCTTGAAACAACATTAATACCTGATGAAAGAATGTCAGCAAGAGAGGGATCTTCATATAAAATAGGCAGCGATCTCAAAATGATTTTTTTGATGTCCCCAAATTGAGGACTATATTGAGCACAAAAATATGGTTTCACTGCAAGATCATTTTTTTGTTGTCGCCCTCCACTAATGAGATCCTCTCTGTTTTTATTACTTACAATTGTTCGTGCTCTTTTTAATGACCATTTAGGATAATTTCTGTTTTTTAATTTTGTATCCACACAATTAAATTCCGTTTCCAAAGCTGTAGGATCGCTGCAGTTTCTCAAAATTCTAGTATATTCACCCAAAGGAATCGATTTAATAGTATGTTTGGGGTGACTGCTTGCTGCATGCAAGATAGAATTACCAGCACAAGGTTTGCTGAACGTTTTAGTAATAATAACAGAGTCATGTACCCCATATAAATCAAGATCCAAAAAAGAAATTTTGTTATGATGAAATTTATGAGTAAAATGTATGTTGAATGAATTAGAATTGATGTAATCAATAAATCCGGATATGGCAGGTACATCACCACTCCAAATGATGAGTAAATCATCAATATATCTACCATACCAAGCAATCGAGTCAATAAATGGATTAGTAGCTGAAAAAATAAAAAAATATTCCCAATATGACATAACAAGATTAGCTAGGGATGGCGCGAATTTCGCACCCATCGCCACGCCAGATTTTTGTAAAAAAAATTTATTGTCAAATGAGAAAAAATTGTGGGTTAATAAAAATTGAATAACTTGTAAAATATAATTAATGAGATCCTGGGAATAATTACTGAATTTCGTTAAGACAAACTGCAGCGCTGTCATGGCAACATTGTAAGGTATACAGGTATATAAAGAAGTCACATCACAACATAACCAAGTATTTTCTTTAGACCAGATTTTCTTGGAAAACATTCTCAGCACTTCTTTAGAATCTTTAATGTAACCAGGAGTGATTTGTACTAGTGGTTGAAGTAGTGAGTCAACCCATTCACCCAGATGTTCATTTAAAGATCCAATCCCTGAGACAATAGGTCTCATGGGGGGGATTTTCATATCCTTGTGAATTTTTGGGAGACCATGCATGATAGGGATAATAGGATGAGACACTGTGAGATAATCAATTTGTTTTTTGGTTAAAATACCAAGGCTGAAACCCTCATTGATAATTTGGATAATCTCACTTTTAAATTTATCAGTAGGATTTGTATGGAGTTTTTCATATACATCACTGTCAGACAAGAGAGACATAATTTGAGAATGATAATCCTCTTTATTCAGGATAACTACCATGCCACCCTTGTCCGACATTTTAATTATTATATCTGACATACTTTTGATCTCATCTAATGCAGTTTTCTGGGCTTTTGTTAAATTGGAATGATTTCTGCTGCTGCCCATTTTAACCCTATCATGAAGGATTTTTAAATCCCTCTCTATCACCTCCTGGTATTTAGTCATGCAATCAGGCCTGGATTGAATGGGATAAAAAGAGGGATTTTTTGTTTTAAACACAGGTGCATGAATGGTATCAGATTCATTATCATAGGAATGAGTAGACAAACTAAACAAAGTGTTGAGAGATACCTGTTCTCTGAAAGACAAGTCAGTAAATTCATTATTATATGTCAGCGACTCCTGCAAAGGGGTCTCATCAGAATGATTTAAAAAATGCTTTTTGATGGTAAGGTCTCGCATAAACTTATTGACGTCCAAAATAGTAGAAAAAAGATTGAAATTCTGATCGGGCACAAAATTCAGACCTAAGGACAAAACATCTAATTGCGTTTTGGTAAAGTCTCGTGCAGATAAATTCAAGACATTATCATGGTTTATTATTTGCGATAATTCTTCCTGCGGCGTGTAATCATGACATGATCTTTGTCTGTGTTTTCTGCCACCCCGCCTTTTACGTTTTTTGAATGACGAAAAAACTTTGTGGTGTGAACACTGTCATTAGAGGAAACACTCAGATTATTGTCAGATGAATCCAACTCAGAGGATGTAAAACAGACATGTGGTTTAGATACCGGTTCATTGAGAGCATGGTTGCGTTTTAAAATAGATTTAGGAGTTCTATGACCCGCTCCCAATGGCCCCAGTCATAGACTTTCTTGGTTGAATAGTCTCTTAGATCACGAGAAAATTTTCTTTTTTTCCGGTCCATGATATCCTTTTCTAGGCTAGAGACATTATCTTGCATTTTAGCCACAAGTGAGTCATACTGAGTCAACGATTTAAATTCAGTGAGCGCAGTATCTGCATCATTCATTTGTTTCTGAATATCCTCCAATTTATTACTCTCATATTTGACTATGAGTTGCATTAGTTTGGAAGAACAATTACTGAGTATCTGATTCCACTCTTCAATGAAAATGTCAGAAAAAATTGTAGTGGGGATTTTTTTAAATACGAAGCCCCTTGGAATCATATCCTTAGCTAGATAATTTTGGAGGGTAGTATGATCCCACCACAACTTTGTTTCTTGAAGCAAAAGTTTTTCCATTTTGTTGATATTTTCATTCAGATCAGGCATGTCTGGAATTTCGTTAATATCACCAGAAAACACTTGTGCCGCTTTGACAGATCTGTCTTGAACAAAAATAGATGCCATAATAAAGCTGGTGCCTGAGCTTAATGACTGAGTCCACTTTCAAAATACTTGAAAATATTGAGCATGAAACCGGGGGCACGGTAATCAAAAGTACAAATGTAAGAACGCTAACCAGCTCACCGGTTTGTAGAAGCACGGATCCTCCGCTTGATCAAACGTGAAGATACATGAGAAAATGAAGGAAAAAGGGATCCAGCTTCAATAAAATCTTCATCTTTATTGATTCATAAAAACATGAATAATGGCATGCTCCTGGACAAGCTCAGGACAAGGCTACGCGTTTCGATCACAGGGATCTTTATCACAGCTGACATATTCAGACAAGGGCACATATTTAAGACAAAGGAAGACCAATCACGATCAGAAAAAATGTCATGTGATTTTTGACAAGTCCTTAAACAATTTTCACATAACGAATAAAGAAAAAAAAAAAAAAAAACACAATATTTGCACAAATAAAATCAATGCAAAGAAATAAAATTAATAATGGAACATCAATTCGTTTCTTTTGTTGAGACCAAATGGATGTCTGGTATGTAGATTAAAGATCCAGAAAGCTTCACGTGTGAGGAGTCGCTGACGTGCATCTCCACCTCGGGAAGACAGGTTAACACTTTCAATACCTGTGACTTGGAAGGAAGAAACATTGCGAGCATGCTGAAAAATAAAATGTTTAGCAGCAGCAGAAATATTGCGATTCGAAGAAACATTCTTTACATCCTGCAAATGTTCAGCGATCCTGATTTTTAGTTTCCTAGTAGTGCAGCCTATATAAGATAAATTGCAAGTAGTGCACGTAATTTTATATACCACATAGCATGAATTACAATTGATATATTTGTTAATGGTATAAATCGCAGTGCTGTCATTATTTTCAAAGGTTTTCGTTACACAAACATATTTGCAAAGTGCACATCTATTGTGGCCACATTTATAAAAACCTTTATGTTCTAACCACGATGTTTTATGAGAAGAGAAATTATTACTGAACATGCTTGGAGAAACTTTGTTACCAATAGATGGCGCTTTCCTTGAAACAACATTAATACCTGATGAAAGAATGTCAGCAAGAGAGGGATCTTCATATAAAATAGGCAGCGATCTCAAAATGATTTTTTTGATGTCCCCAAATTGAGGACTATATTGAGCACAAAAATATGGTTTCACTGCAAGATCATTTTTTTGTTGTCGCCCTCCACTAATGAGATCCTCTCTGTTTTTATTACTTGCAATTGTTCGTGCTCTTTTTAATGACCATTTAGGATAATTTCTGTTTTTTAATTTTGTATCCACACAATTAAATTCCGTTTCCAAAGCTGTAGGATCGCTGCAGTTTCTCAAAATTCTAGTATATTCACCCAAAGGAATCGATTTAATAGTATGTTTGGGGTGACTGCTTGCTGCATGCAAGATAGAATTACCAGCACAAGGTTTGCTGAACGTTTTAGTAATAATAACAGAGTCATGTACCCCATATAAATCAAGATCCAAAAAAGAAATTTTGTTATGATGAAATTTATGAGTAAAATGTATGTTGAATGAATTAGAATTGATGTAATCAATAAATCCGGATATGGCAGGTACATCACCACTCCAAATGATGAGTAAATCATCAATATATCTACCATACCAAGCAATCGAGTCAATAAATGGATTAGTAGCTGAAAAAATAAAAAAATATTCCCAATATGACATAACAAGATTAGCTAGGGATGGCGCGAATTTCGCACCCATCGCCACGCCAGATTTTTGTAAAAAAAATTTATTGTCAAATGAGAAAAAATTGTGGGTTAATAAAAATTGAATAACTTGTAAAATATAATTAATGAGATCCTGGGAATAATTACTGAATTTCGTTAAGACAAACTGCAGCGCTGTCATGGCAACATTGTAAGGTATACAGGTATATAAAGAAGTCACATCACAACATAACCAAGTATTTTCTTTAGACCAGATTTTCTTGGAAAACATTCTCAGCACTTCTTTAGAATCTTTAATGTAACCAGGAGTGATTTGTACTAGTGGTTGAAGTAGTGAGTCAACCCATTCACCCAGATGTTCATTTAAAGATCCAATCCCTGAGACAATAGGTCTCATGGGGGGGATTTTCATATCCTTGTGAATTTTTGGGAGACCATGCATGATAGGGATAATAGGATGAGACACTGTGAGATAATCAATTTGTTTTTTGGTTAAAATACCAAGGCTGAAACCCTCATTGATAATTTGGATAATCTCACTTTTAAATTTATCAGTAGGATTTGTATGGAGTTTTTCATATACATCACTGTCAGACAAGAGAGACATAATTTGAGAATGATAATCCTCTTTATTCAGGATAACTACCATGCCACCCTTGTCCGACATTTTAATTATTATATCTGACCTTACCATCAAAAAGCATTTTTTAAATCATTCTGATGAGACCCCTTTGCAGGAGTCGCTGACATATAATAATGAATTTACTGACTTGTCTTTCAGAGAACAGGTATCTCTCAACACTTTGTTTAGTTTGTCTACTCATTCCTATGATAATGAATCTGATACCATTCATGCACCTGTGTTTAAAACAAAAAATCCCTCTTTTTATCCCATTCAATCCAGGCCTGATTGCATGACTAAATACCAGGAGGTGATAGAGAGGGATTTAAAAATCCTTCATGATAGGGTTAAAATGGGCAGCAGCAGAAATCATTCCAATTTAACAAAAGCCCAGAAAACTGCATTAGATGAGATCAAAAGTATGTCAGATATAATAATTAAAATGTCGGACAAGGGTGGCATGGTAGTTATCCTGAATAAAGAGGATTATCATTCTCAAATTATGTCTCTCTTGTCTGACAGTGATGTATATGAAAAACTCCATACAAATCCTACTGATAAATTTAAAAGTGAGATTATCCAAATTATCAATGAGGGTTTCAGCCTTGGTATTTTAACCAAAAAACAAATTGATTATCTCACAGTGTCTCATCCTATTATCCCTATCATGCATGGTCTCCCAAAAATTCACAAGGATATGAAAATCCCCCCCATGAGACCTATTGTCTCAGGGATTGGATCTTTAAATGAACATCTGGGTGAATGGGTTGACTCACTACTTCAACCACTAGTACAAATCACTCCTGGTTACATTAAAGATTCTAAAGAAGTGCTGAGAATGTTTTCCAAGAAAATCTGGTCTAAAGAAAATACTTGGTTATGTTGTGATGTGACTTCTTTATATACCTGTATACCTTACAATGTTGCCATGACAGCGCTGCAGTTTGTCTTAACGAAATTCAGTAATTATTCCCAGGATCTCATTAATTATATTTTACAAGTTATTCAATTTTTATTAACCCACAATTTTTTCTCATTTGACAATAAATTTTTTTTACAAAAATCTGGCGTGGCGATGGGTGCGAAATTCGCGCCATCCCTAGCTAATCTTGTTATGTCATATTGGGAATATTTTTTTATTTTTTCAGCTACTAATCCATTTATTGACTCGATTGCTTGGTATGGTAGATATATTGATGATTTACTCATCATTTGGAGTGGTGATGTACCTGCCATATCCGGATTTATTGATTACATCAATTCTAATTCATTCAACATACATTTTACTCATAAATTTCATCATAACAAAATTTCTTTTTTGGATCTTGATTTATATGGGGTACATGACTCTGTTATTATTACTAAAACGTTCAGCAAACCTTGTGCTGGTAATTCTATCTTGCATGCAGCAAGCAGTCACCCCAAACATACTATTAAATCGATTCCTTTGGGTGAATATACTAGAATTTTGAGAAACTGCAGCGATCCTACAGCTTTGGAAACGGAATTTAATTGTGTGGATACAAAATTAAAAAACAGAAATTATCCTAAATGGTCATTAAAAAGAGCACGAACAATTGTAAGTAATAAAAACAGAGAGGATCTCATTAGTGGAGGGCGACAACAAAAAAATGATCTTGCAGTGAAACCATATTTTTGTGCTCAATATAGTCCTCAATTTGGGGACATCAAAAAAAATCATTTTGAGATCGCTGCCTATTTTATATGAAGATCCCTCTCTTGCTGACATTCTTTCATCAGGTATTAATGTTGTTTCAAGGAAAGCGCCATCTATTGGTAACAAAGTTTCTCCAAGCATGTTCAGTAATAATTTCTCTTCTCATAAAACATCGTGGTTAGAACATAAAGGTTTTTATAAATGTGGCCACAATAGATGTGCACTTTGCAAATATGTTTGTGTAACGAAAACCTTTGAAAATAATGACAGCACTGCGATTTATACCATTAACAAATATATCAATTGTAATTCATGCTATGTGGTATATAAAATTACGTGCACTACTTGCAATTTATCTTATATAGGCTGCACTACTAGGAAACTAAAAATCAGGATCGCTGAACATTTGCAGGATGTAAAGAATGTTTCTTCGAATCGCAATATTTCTGCTGCTGCTAAACATTTTATTTTTCAGCATGCTCGCAATGTTTCTTCCTTCCAAGTCACAGGTATTGAAAGTGTTAACCTGTCTTCCCGAGGTGGAGATGCACGTCAGCGACTCCTCACACGTGAAGCTTTCTGGATCTTTAATCTACATACCAGACATCCATTTGGTCTCAACAAAAGAAACGAATTGATGTTCCATTATTAATTTTATTTCTTTGCATTGATTTTATTTGTGCAAATATTGTGTTTTTTTTTTTTTTTTTCTTTATTCGTTATGTGAAAATTGTTTAAGGACTTGTCAAAAATCACATGACATTTTTTCTGATCGTGATTGGTCTTCCTTTGTCTTAAATATGTGCCCTTGTCTGAATATGTCAGCTGTGATAAAGATCCCTGTGATCGAAACGCGTAGCCTTGTCCTGAGCTTGTCCAGGAGCATGCCATTATTCATGTTTTTATGAATCAATAAAGATGAAGATTTTATTGAAGCTGGATCCCTTTTTCCTTCATTTTCTCATGTATCTTCACGTTTGATCAAGCGGAGGATCCGTGCTTCTACAAACCGGTGAGCTGGTTAGCGTTCTTACATTACGACCGCACTGATGACCGTTTTCATGCAGTTATTCTTGCAAAATTCACCCCACTTGCTTATCTCTCTGGATTGCCAATTAATCACTGGGTTATGTTTAGCCAACCAAGGTAGTCCCAACACAATAGGAGTAGGAAGACCCTCCAACACATAACAAGACAATTGTTCTTTATGTCTTGCCCCTACTCGAAGGTCTATGTTATGAACAGCTTGTACAAAGCTTCCTTGACCGAGAGGTCTGGCGTCAATAGAGAATATAGGGATCGGTTTGGCCAATACACTGAGTTGCATACCTTGCACCTGGGCAAACCGAGCGTCCACCAGATTAGCCCCAGACCCACTATCAAGAAGAACAGAAATCCTCTCAACTCTCGTACCAACCACCACCTCCGCAGGTACGAGAAACTGAGACGGACCTAGGGACGAAACACACACTCCCAGGCCGTCGTCCACCACACAACCTGGGATCAACAGTTTTCCGGCGACTTTTTTGCTCAATGAGGCACGGGACGGACACCCTCAACAAAATGTCCCTCTTTCCCACAGAAGAAACACCTTCTTGTCTTGCGGCGCACCGCCGATCCCCCCCTACGAAATGATGTCCCTCCCAACTGCATAGGCTCCTCAGAACAGACCTGGTTTGCTCCGGGGGAGACAAAACCCTGGACTTAATGTCCGTCAGCTTCATGGATAAACTCTGCAACTGCAGGGCTAGCTGGGCAACTGGATCCATGGTAGCTGGGGAGAATCTTTTTGGGCCGGTGAAAATGTCACGCTGTATCACAGATACACATATGATGTCAGTAATCAATACTAAGAGGGACAACATGCAATATAACATATAAATAGGAAATCTCAACATGTATATAAAGTATAGTATTACCTGACATAATATCCGTTGTACTGTGGGTGAATCCTGAAGACGTATAATACTGTACTCAGGCTGCAGGTGGACCGGGGTCTATGCTGACCCTAAACTGGGGACCTGACTCGTCCCTCAACCTGGAGGTACTGTTAATGGTACAGAGGTCCAGGCCACCAACGTAACCCTGTCTCCTATAAGTCCCTGACCACTGTAATCTAGTCCTCAGAAGGACCCTGATTACCACACAGGGAATAGGCAGGTTACTGCTTAACAAACAGTACAGACAAACGAGACAGACAGGGGACAAAGTAAACACTGTCTTGCATACAACACTTAAACACAGAGGGAACACAAAAGGTCTAGGAGATAAACTATAATCGAGGAGAGGAGAAACCACAAAGGAACTCTTAACTTAAGTCTTCTCATGACCTGATCCAAACTACTGGTCTGCATGTAAGCTTTCACCGGCATCTAACAAGCAGACTGGCAGGTATATAAAGGAAGCTAATTAGTGCATAATCAAAAGCAGCCGGGCGAGGCTGGACCTAGTCTTAGCCAAGAGCTAGGTAAAATTAACTCCCTCACTACCAAACACAAAGAAACAGCAACTCAGCTGCGAGAAGTCAGAATGTGCAATCGCGACGATCTTCGTGGCGATACACCCATGACAGGCGTAGCAAAGAGAAGGAGTTAAACTCAGTTTTATGCAAGTTAGAAACTCACACACATAAGGACGTAAGGAGACCTTACACTTACTCAGTGGATTATTGGACGTGCATCCTCCACCCTGACGGCCTCCCGGGACGTGCCTGCAACTTCATCACCAGTAAAGGTACAGAAAGAGACTGTCTTGTGTGTGTCTGCATTATTGCTCCTTCACCCCTATACCGCCATATACCTCGAGGGATCAGTCTTTCCTGTGGAAGACTTAACACCTTGCTGCCCAGTAACAAACCCTCAGAGGATTCACCCTGCAGCGCTGGTCACCCTGATCAGAAACCACAGGTGGCGTCACGAACATTTCTATCATCCCCTGTAAATATCCCCTTTTTGTGAGCGCCCAGGGCAACGGACCGAGCTGCGCTACCCGTGACATCCCCAGTGAAGTGAACGGGCTCGGTGCCGAGTACCCCATAGCCCTGTTACGTGTGACTCAGAGACATTGGCTGGAAGGAGCCAAACATCAGGTGGTGGTCCTCACGGATCACAAGAACCTGGTTTATCTTGAATCGACCAAGCGACTTAATCCTAGACAGGCCAGGTGGGCCTTGTTTTTGACACGTTTTAATTTTGTGGTCTCTTTTCTCTCACTAAAAATGTTAAGGCTTTTGCTCTCTCGAGGAGTTTCTTTTCAGATTCTCCTGAGGTAACTGAGCCCGCTGTTATTCTGAAGGAGGGTGTGGTTCTTTCCATTATCTCTCCCGATTTGAGACTGGCCCTGGAGCAATTTCAGGAGGATAAACCTGAACGCTGCCCTGTTGGGAAATTGTTTGTCTCAGACCAGTGGAGGAAGAATGTGATGTCTGAGATTCATTGCTCCACGTTGGCTGGCCATCCTAGTATTTTTGGTACCAGAGATTTGGTGAGTCGGTCCTTTTGGTGGCCCACTTTGTCTCGTGACGTCAGGGACTTTGTGCAGTCCTGTGGAACTTATTCTCGGTCCAAACCTTGCTCTCGCTCTAGTGGTTTGTTAATGCCATTGCCTGTGCCCAAGAGGCCATGAACCCATATCTCTATGGATTTTATTTCCGACCTCCCTGTCTTTCAGAGAATGACCGTTGTTTGGGTAATCTGTGATAGATTTTACAAGATGATACATCTTGTGCCACTACCTAAGTTGCCATCCTCCTTCGAGTTGGTGCCCTTATTTTTTCAACAGGTGGTTCGGTTGCACGGCATTCCAGAGAACATTGTGTCTGACAGAGGAGTCCAGTTTGTTTCCAGATTTTGGAGGACATTTTGTTCCAAACTGGGAGTTCAGCTGTCTTTTTCCTTTGCGTTCCACCCTCAGACCAATGGACAAACTGAGAGAACAAACCAGACCTTGGAGACTTATTTGAGATGTTTTGTGTCTGCTGATCAAGATGACTGGGTCTCTTTTTTGCCTTTGGCTGAGTTTGCTTTGAATAATAGGGCTAGTTCTGCCACCTTGATGTCTCCATTTTTCTGCAATTTCGGGTTTCATCCTCAATTTTCTTCAGGGCAGGTGGAGGCTTCTGTCCGGGTGTTGGCTCTATTGTGGAGAGAATGCAGCAGATTTGGGATCAAGTAGTGGATAAGTTTTCTCTCTCTCAGGAGAAGGCCCAGCGGTTTGCCCACCGGCATAGGACTGATGGTCCTCGGTTTAACGTGGGTGACTTGGTTTGGTTGTCCTCAAAAAATATTCCTATGAGGGTCGCGTCTCCAAAATTTAAGCCAAAGTTCATTGGACCTTATAAGATCGTGGAAATTCTTAATCCCGTTTTCTTCCGTTTCCTTCTTCCAGGAACATTCAAGATTCACAACGTATTCCACAAATCTTTTTTGAAGAGATTTGTAGAGCCAGTGGTTCCTATGGCTGCGCCTCCTGATCCTGTTTTGGTTGAGGGCAATTTGGAGTATGTGGTTGAGAAGATATTGGATTCTCGTTTGGCTAGGCGGAGACTCCAGTACCTGGTGAAGTGGAAAGGCTATGGTCAGGAGGACAATTCTTGGGTGTTTGCTTCTGACATTTGTGCTGAGAGACTGGTCCGTGCCTATCACCGAGCTCATCCTGATCGGCCTGGTGGCACACGTGAGGGTTCGGTGACCCCTCCTCAAGGGGGGGGTACTGTTGTTAACATGTTGGAGACGACTTTGGAGTTGAAGCTCCCTCTGGTGGTTGCTGAGGGTATTGAACCTATTTTGAACAGCAAAAATCCAGCACCTGCAACTGAGGATTGATTATAAGGTGGTACTGACTGGCCTGATATAAGTGAGCGGACCTCCCATGGTTCTTGTCGGTGATCAATTGTTCTTCCTGGTCTAGGTTGGAATTCAGCTTGCTTTTCTGCTGTCTCCTGCTTGCATTCAGATAAGTCACTTTCAGTTTTTTTTACTGTGATTTGATTTTTCTTGCTTTTTTGCTGCATTGCTTTTTGACTTCAGCCGGGTCCCCTTTGGGGGGCTTGGGCTGGTCTTTGTTCGCTTTTTGTATTTGTTCATTTGCTCAGTTCTTGTGATATTTTACTGCTGGGTAGCTACGTGTCCACACCAGAGATCTGATATACGTGGTCGAGACCGTGTGGTCTCAGTATTTTTGGATTTAGAAATGTTGGAGTTTTTCCTAGGGTTTTTCTGAGTTGCAGACAGTATTCTTTCCTGTGCTGTCCTATCTAGACAGTTTTGGGCCCCAGCGTTTGCTCAATCTATTTTGTGTGTGTTCGTGTTTTCATCTTGTCTAACTGCCATTATATGTTTGGGGGCTTCCTATTCTTTTGGGGTCTACTCAGGGGCAGTTATCTTTCCTCTTTCCATCTTCAGGGATAGCTATCTCTCCGGCTGTGACGAGGCATCTAGGGCTCCGTAGGAACGTCCCACGGCTGCTTCTAGTTGTGCGGTTAGTTTAGGGGTCTGCAACCTATTAGCTTCCAACCTCTCTGGTGTTAGGCTGCCTATGCGTTTTTTTGCTCCTTCCTCCTCAGCTACCAAAACATAACACACTCCTTTACTTCTGAGCACTGATGTGCACCAAAAACAGTGGTTTTCTCCCACATATGAAATATGAGAGTACTAAGGATAAATTCCACATCAAATTTTGATTGTTACCCTTGTGAAAATATGAAACTTGGGTCTAAAAGATAATTTTTGTGGAAAAAATGTGATTTTGGTATTTTCCCCAATCAAGGTGCTCACCACACATCTACAGTAGATAAGTTCCTTTAAGGGTCTAGTTTCTAAAATGGTGTCAGTTGTGGTGGGTTTCCACTGTTTAGGCACATCATGGGCTTTCCAAATGCAACATGTCTCGAGTCTAGGTAATTTTGTGTTCAAAAAGTCAAACAGTGCTCCTTTCTTTCCTAACCCTGCTGTGTGCCAAAACAATGATTTTCTTCCATATATGGATTATCGCCATACTCAGGAGAAATTGCACAACAATCTTTGGGTTTATTTTCTCCTGTTACCCTTGTGAGAATAAATAAAATGGGGCTAAAAGATCAATTTTGTGAAAAAAAGTGATTTTTTATTTTCACGGCTCTACATTATAATTTTTTGTGAAGCACCTGGGGGTTCAAGGTGCTCACCACATATCTAGGTAAGTTTGTTGAGGGGTCTAGTTTCCAAAATGGCAACACTTGTGTCAGGTTTTCACTGTTTAGGCACATCAGGGGCTCTCCAAATGCAACATGATGTCGGCTCTCAATTTCAGCCATTTTTGCGCTCAAAAGGTCAAATGGTGCTCCTTCCTCTCCGAGCCCTGCTGTTCACTCAAACAGTGGTTTTTCCCTACATAGTGGGTATCAATGTACTCAGTAGAAATTGCACAACAACTTCTGGACTCCGTTTTCTCTTGTTACTCTTGTGAACATAAAAAATGTGGGGCTAAAAGATCATTTTTTGTGGAAAAAATTTGATTTTTTTTTTTTCACGGCTCTACCTTATTAAATTCTGTGAAACATTTGTGGGTTTAAAATGCTCACCACACTTCTAGATAAATTCCTTGATCGGTCTATTTTCCAAAATGGAGTGACTTGTGGGTGGTTTGCACTGTTTATGTTCATCAGGAGCTCTCAGACATGGTGTCCACTAATGATTCCAGCTAATTTTGCATTCAAAAAGTCAAATGGAGCTCTGCACTGCTCCTAAACAGTATTTTTCCCCCACATATGGGGTGTCGGCATGTTCAAGATAAATTACACTACAAATTTTGGGTTCCATTTTTTCATTCTACCTTTGTGAAAGTAAAAAAAATTGAGTCTAAAGTAAAATTTTAGTGAAAAAAAGATAAATGTTCAATTTTTCCTTCCACGTTGCTTCAGTTCCTGTGACGCATTCGAAGTTTTAATAAACTTTTTGAATGTGATTTTGAGCACCTTGAGGGGTGCAGTTTTTAGAATGGTGTCACTTTGGGGTATTGTCTGTCATATAGATCCCTCAAAGTCATTTCAAATATTATGTGGTCCCTAAAAAATTGGTTTTGCATATTTTGTTGAAAAATGAAAAATCACTGGTCAACTTTTAACCCTTATACCTTCCTAACAAAAAAAATTGTTTAAAAAATGTTGCTAATGTAAAGTAGTTATGTGGAAATGTTATTTATTAAATATTTTGTGTGACATATCTCTGATTTAAGGGCATAAGAACTTAAAGTTTGAAAATTGGAAAACTTAAAATTTTCTCCAAATTTCCATATTTTTAGCAAATAACTACTAGTAATATCGAAGAAACTTTACCACAATCATGAAGTATGATATGTCACAAAAAAAAACCTCAGACTCAGTAGGATCCGTTGAAGCATTTCAAAGTTATTACCTCATAAAATTTGGCCTGTTCATGAACGTGCAAACAGCCTTGGTGGATAAAGGGGTTAATAAAGTGCTCATTTTTTATTTGTTACTTATCATTTTTTAAAAGGGTTCTCAGAGAATTAGATAAAATGGCATTGCTGATAGAATTCAAACTGTAGCCTGTCCTAGTCACATGTCAGTATGGTCTACAGACTGAAGACATACAGCTCTCTAGACCTCTATCTCAACTGACAAGAAGTATATCACACATACAACATAGACGTCACATCTCAAGAAATATACAGTGGGGAAGATAAGTATTTGATACACTGCCAATTTTGCAAGTTTGAACAAAACAAAGAATGGAAAGGTCTGTAATTTTTATCATAGGTACACTTCAACTGTAAGACATAATCTTAAAATAAAATCCAGAATATCACATTGTATGATTTTTACATTAATTAATTTGCATTTTATTGCATGAAATAAGTATTTGATACAATAGAAAAACAGAACTTAATATTTGTTACAGAAATCTTTATTTGCAATTGCAGAGGTCAAATGTTTCTTGTAGTTCTTGAAAAAGTTTGCACACACTGCAGCATGGATTTTGGCCTATTCCTCCATACAAATCTTCTCCAGGTCTTTCAGGTTTTGGGGCTATGAGTTTCAACTCCCTCCAAAGATTTTCTATTGAGTTCCGGCCTGGAGACTGGCTAGGCCACTCCAGGACCTTGAAATTCTTCTTACGGAACCACTCCTTAATTGTCCTGGCTGTGTGTTTCAGGTCATTGTCATGCTGGAAGTCCCAGCCACGACCCATCTTCAATGCTCTTACTGAGGGAAGGAAGTTTTTGGCCAAAATCTCACGATCAATAACCCCGTCCATTCTCCCTTTAATACAGTGCAGTTGTCCTGTCTCCTTTTCAGAAAAGCACCCCCAAAGTATGTGTCATGGCTCTGGACTGATGGTCCAGCCCAGTCCTGGTCAGGTCAGGGTTAATGCGAGTGTGCCTCTCTCTGGTTCTTGGGCTGCTATTTAATGCTGGTGGTTCCTGGGTCTGGTGTCAGTGATACTTCCATGTACTCGGTTAGTGGTTGCTCATCGGTAATCGTTGTGCCTCTGTGCGTGTGTGCTGTGTATGACCCGGTTTTTCCCCTGACTTCTGTCTCTGTTTTCTGCTTGGTACTGATCTGGTCATCCTGGTTCTCTGAACACTTGGCTCATCTCGGTTTACACTTCTGTCTTGTCCCTGGTACCTCGCTCTCATCTGGCTTTTGACTCTCGGCTCCCCATTGACTACATTATTGTTCTGTGCCCTGTGCTCTGTCCTCGGCTCATTCTCCGTCCTCACACATGGTGGCTCCGCCCCCCACGATCACGTGACTGCCTAGTCTCAGGTACTGTGCACACTGCGTGCCTTAGTCTTAGGTCCTTTGCACCCTGCATGCCTAGCTCTCTGCACTCCCAGTTCCTGGTCACTTTCCCCCTGCTTGCGCCATATAGGCTCTCCGCAGTGGCCCTAAGCAGTGTCATTATAATATGATGTTTCCCCCACCGTGCTTCACAGTTGGGATGGGGTTCTTGGGGTTGTACTCATTTTTCTTCTTTCTCCAAACACAGCAAGTGGTGTTGATACCAAAAGTTTCTATTTTGGTCTCATCTGACCACATGACCTTCTCCCACACCTCCTCTGGATCATCCAGATTGTCATTGGCGAACTTCAAATTAGCCTGGACATGTGTTTGTGTAATCAGGGGGACCTTGTGTGCCCTGCAGGATTTTAATCCACGGCGGCGTAGTCTGTTACTAACGATAATGTTTGAGACTATGATCCCAGGTCTTTTCAGGTCATTGACCAGGGTATCCCATGTAGTTCTGTGTTGATTCCTGACCTTTCTCAGTATCATCCTTACCCCACGATGTGAGAACTTGCATGGAGCTCCTGACCGAGGAAAAGTGACAGTAATCTTGTGTTTCTTCCATTTTCTAATAATTGAACCAACAGTTGTTGCCTTCTCACCAAGCTGCTTTCCTATTGTCCTGTAGCTATCCCAAACTTGTGCAGGTATACAATTTTGTCCCTGGTGTCCTTCGACAGCTCTTTGGTCTTGACCATGGTGGAGGTTGGAGTATGATTGAGTATATGAACAGGTGTTTTTTATACAGGTAAGTAGTTCAAACACGTGCAATTAATTCAGGTAATGAGTGCAGAGTAGGAGAACTTCTTAAAGAAAAACTAACAGGCCTGTGAGAGCCAGAATTCTTGCTGGTTGATAGGTGATCAATTACTTATTTAATGCAATAAAATGTAATTTAATTATTTAAAAATCATACAATGTGATTTTCTGGCTTCTATTCTTAGATCCTGTCTCTCACAGTTGAAGTGTACCTGCGATAAAAATTACAGACTTCTCCATTCTTTGTAGGTGGGAAACTTGTAAAATCAGCAGTGTATAAAATACTTATTTTCTCCACTGTATCTCGTCCTCACTGAGCACAAAGGAGGTCATCTCCAGGTTTATACTCCTCAATGATTGTTTTCCAGTTGGCCACAATGAGTCTCTTGACACTGCTCTAAAGCTGTCAGAGTGACTGAAGAGGAGGAGAATGAAGCTTGAGATTTCCTCGCCAAGCACAACAAAAGTTAAAACGTATTTCTTCACATATCGCAGCCGTGCTCTTTGCTGCCAACAGGCTTTGTGTGAGACAGATCTTGTCTATTGGGATGCAGGTCTCCGGAGCTATATGTCTTCAGTCTAACACCTATTTTGAAATGTGACTAGGATGGGCTGCAGTTTGAATTATATTAGGGAATTCATTTTATCTAATTCTTGGAGAACCACTTAAAGCTAATTTGCAGGTTATCCATTTATTTGATAGAAGTTTGAGATAACGTCTCATACGCAAACGTAAAAAAAAACCTGATGAAACTGATAGAAAAAACTAACACTGACCAAACACTGAAGAAAATTAGTCAGTTTATTTGATACGAGAAAAATCACTGATGTCTGAATAAGGCCTTATACTATCAAATAATTGTTTACGAACTTCCTAGTGTATAGGATAGTTGTGATTTAGTGCCTGCTGTAACATAATAATCACAACATATTAATCATATGCAGCCTATAATTATTATTCCTATCATATATTTTTATACTCATTGTTCCTGTTTTATGTGCTGATGCACAATTAGAATAGAGAGCATGGGTCTGAGTCTGCCTTTGTTTTCTTTTTGTTGATGGTTAATCTTTGAGCTCTGTATTCTTTTTTTGTCTCCGGTGATGTGCTTTGGGAATCAGGTCACAGCTTGATTTTCTACAGAAATCTTGCATAATAACAGTTTTCAATCATTTCTTTTTATTTCAAGATAACAGTTTTAAGAAGAGGAAAAGGAGATATTCCGTAAATTATTGCTAAGATCATAAAACCAAAGTCTCAGAGAGACTGATTAACACTCAGACTCTACACATGTTTTTTTTCACTAATAATTAGAATATATGCTAGCATGGAGCCAGAAATCCTTTGGCCTTGCTGGCATCTCTCAGGGCACACAGCAATTATTATAGCCCATCTTCTACGTGTCCTATCTTCAATGCTTCTGGCCATTGAAAACATGTTGGATTAACAACCACTTAATTCCACACAATCTTGTCACTTGTGACATCTCCGTGTGGAGCTATACTTATTTTATAATTAGGAGAAAAATTACAATGATGATTCCTTTAGCTGAAAAAAATAGAAAATATAAAAAAATCTTAGTGTGCAGTTGTAAATGGGCACAGTATACAGAATTCAATAACTAAACCAAGTAAATACAATCCATGTGAAATTTGTGTCTCTTGTTGGTGTGTTGTGTTTAAATAAAACTGCTTTGTGTTTGTTACTTCCTTTTATTTGGCTTTGACTTATATTATATATATATATATATATATATATATATTATATATAGACAAAACATTTCACAGCAGCACATGTGTATGAATATGGACCATGTGAAAAAAAGGAAAACATTAAAACATTAAAAACCCTCAATAAGACCAAATTCCTCAAAATTTTCAAAAAAAAATTTTCAAAAATTTTTTTTTTACTTACAGTGATAGATGAAAAATGAAGGTTAAATTGGCCAATTCATGTATGCCCATCAACCGTGGCAAGGTGACCTCCCTCTGATGGGTCCCTGCTCTACACTACAAGCCACTTCTGGGCCACCAACCCTTCAGGTTTGGACAAACATGTCACTACTGGGCTAAGCCTACAATTTATGGGCTGGTAGAACTGATTGCGGCACCTGGACGGCCAATGGGAGGGGTGCAAGATCAAACTGGAAGCAGCCAGCAACCATATATTTAGACAAAGAAAAACCTGATCAGCACCTCCTGGTGTGAACACGTGCAAGCTGCGACGACTGCACAATATAGACAAAAAATTTCACAGCAGCACATGTGTATGAATATGGACCATGTGAAAACAACAAAAACATTAAAAACCCTCAATAAGACCAAATTCCTCAAAATGTAAAAAAAAAAATTTTTTTTACATTTTTTTTGCTTACAGTGATAGATGAAAAATGAACGTTCTTAGCGCATAAATTGGCCAATTCATGTATGTTCATCAACCGCGGCAAGGTGACCTCCCTCTGATGGGTCCCTGCTCTACACTACAAGCCACTATATATATGAAGAAAAAACGAAAGCAGCACTCCAAAATCTTCAAAGTGTAAATGTACTGTAGTGAGCTTCGGAAAGGCTCAGTGTAAGCCGAAACGTTGCCCAGACATGTGGGTCTGTATAAACCTCACCACGTTTTTCACTTTGAAGATTTTGGAGTGCTGCCTTCATTTTTTCTTATATGTTTAAATTGGGCAAGTATTGGACTATTTTTGCCTAGGAGGCCCGGCACCCATTAGTATATATTGTGCTGTCCTATTTTTTGTCTATATATTTTAAACGACAACACACATAGCAGCATTAATATGAACTTGGCAAGAGGACTGGGAACAAGTCAGTCTTAGTACACCCCTTACACAGTGTCAGAGGTGTAGAAGGTATAGCTGTAGGTTAGTGGGGACACTTAGTCAGCACAGGAAAAAAAGGTGACAAAGACTGCATGTAGGCCAAACCTGAAAGTGTTAGTAAAGAAATACTGGGCTTGCCAGGTTATGATATGGGAACTGTACCAAAGTGGACTGTAGATGGAAAAATGCTAGTTGGAATGGAGGGTCCTAGTCGACTAAACTGTATTGAAATGCTTCATTCAAGATATCTGCTACAAGTATCCAATATGCATGTACCTCTGTTGGAAACAGATGATGTAATATACAAGCTACTGATTATATTTAAGTTCTATGAAGTTTCAAAGTAAAATCAAGTTTATTTTTGTAAAGTGGACTGACTCTTTCCTTATCTATGGTAAACATTCTGGGTTCCTACATTCTGAAATATTGTGCAGACCTGAAGGAAAATGTTTGGAGAGTACACAGTCACACATGTACTCTGAAGAACCTTTTTCATTGGTGCTAAACGGTCACCCAAGTGACTCTCAACTTGAGTGACCTCTACACACAGGGATTGTAAAATAGCCTGTCTGGTCCTATTCTGCTGTAGCACAAATTGTTGAATACTGTAATGTTGGGTATGATAAAATATGACAGAACACACTTTGCATCTCAGCTTATTTTATGCATCTACATAGATGTACATCATTTAGCGTTCCCATGTTGCCGGCATCCACTAGCGGAAACTCATACAATCATCATATGGAGCAATGAAAGTTCACAGAATGTGGCTGAGTCTAGTGAATTATATTTTCTTTTATAAAATTAGGACGTGTGAATGTGTTACCTGGGAATGGGGTGTTGACTAGTGATGAGCGA
Source organism: Oophaga sylvatica (assembly GCA_033576555.1). Classification (NCBI taxonomy): domain Eukaryota; kingdom Metazoa; phylum Chordata; class Amphibia; order Anura; family Dendrobatidae; genus Oophaga; species Oophaga sylvatica. The sequence continues at coordinate 179,550,743 of JARQOD010000001.1, read as the reverse complement.
ACGTGCTCGGTAATGCTCGTTACTCGCCCGAGCATCGCTGTACTCATGGTACTCGGCGAGCGCCGAGCATTTCTGGGATTATTTGCCTCGTGCTCTGGTCCCCGCCCTGCAATTTTGGCACTCTTTAGAGCGCTAATCAACATGCAGGGATTGTCTGCCGTGCACTGTAATGCCGCAGCCATCTTGGTTGTGGCATTACAGTGATTTACTGGCCGCACAGCATCATCAGGTGTATAAGAGACCTGGCGCTGCCATGCTCATCACAGTCACCTCCGGATTCAGCTAGCGTAGGGAGAGCTGCCGCCGAGATAGGCTCAGGTTTGGGGGTTTATAAGGTAGTATGGGTATACCATAATAAAATACACAAATCCAGCTAAATCATCAGTCCTTCTAAGGATTAATTACCGGGTATATAGATTGCAGTGCTAAGTAGGCAGAGTATTTGCGTACATACAGTACAGACCAAAAGTTTGGACACACCTTCTCATTCAAAGATTTTTCTGTACTTTCATGACTATGAAAATTGTAGAATCACACTAAAGGCATCAAAACTATGAATTAACAAATGTGGAATTATACATTACACTTTACAAAAAAGTGTGAAACAACTGAAAATATGTCTTATATTCTAGGTTCTTCAAATTAGCTACCTTTTGCTTTGATTACTGCTTTGCATGCAGAAAAGGTGAACGGATGGACTCTACATGCCTGGTTCCCACTGTGAAGCATTCAGGAGGAGGTGTGATTGTGTGGGGGTGCTTTGCTGGAGACACTGTTGGGGATTTACTCAAAACCACATTCAAGAAGTTTATTAACCCTTGAAGTGCTTCACAGGAGCTGAAGCAACTTGGAAGGAAAAAATGAACATTTAACTTTTTAGTCACAAAAATGATCTTTTACAAACAATTTTTTTATTTTAACAAGGGTAAAAGGAGAAAATCGACAGAAAAAGTTGTTGTGCAATTTCTCCTGAGTACGCCAATACCCCATATGTAGGGAAAGTAGATTCACCGCACACAAAGAATGCTAGTCATGCAAAAAGGATTTGTTTATTTGAACAATATTCAATCCAAAAAGATAATCCTTTTTGCATGACTAGCATTCTTTGTGTGCGGTGAATCTACTTTCCCTATGTTTATTGGTACCGCTTAGGTCCAATTCACCAGCACCTTTTTTTTCTATACCCTGAGTGCACACCATTCTACTACAATACCCCATATGTGGGGGAAAGCCACTGTCTGGGCGCACGGCAGGGCTTGGAAGGGAAGGAGCGCTGTTTGACTTTTTCAAACCAAAATTGGCTGGAATTGAGATTGGACACCATGTCGCGTTTGGAGAGCCCCTGATGTGCCTAAACAGTGGAAACCCCCCACAGGTGACACCATTTTGGAAACTAGACCCCCTAAGGAACTTATCTAGATCTGTGGTGAGCACTTTTAACCCCCAAGTGTTTCACTAAAGTTTATAATGCCTGGGTGTGAAAAAGAAAAGAATTTCCACAAAAATTATTTTTTGTTCCCAATTTTTGATTTTTTCCAAGGAAATTGGACCCCAAAAGTTGTTGTCCAATTTGTCGTGAGTATGCTGATACCCATTTGTGGGGGGAAAATACTGTTTGGGTGCACAGCAGGGCTCGGAAAGGAAGTAGTGACGTTTTGGAATGCAGACTTTGATGGGTGTCATGTTCAGTTTGCAGAGTCCCTGATGTGCCTAAACAGTGGAAACCCCCCACAAGTGACCCCATTTTGGAAACTCGACCCCCTACGGAACTTATCTAGATCTGTGGTGAGCACTTTGAACCCCCAAGTGATTCACTCAAGTTTATAATGCCCCGGCATGAAAATAAAAAATCCTATTTTTTTCCCACAAAAATGATATTTAAGTCACCAATTTTTTATTTTCCCAAGGGTAACATGAGAAATTGGACTATAAAAATTGTTGCCCAATTTGTTCTGAGTACGCTGATACCCCATGTGTGGGTAGGAACCACTGTATGGGCACACGGCAGAGCTCGGAAGGGAAGGAGCGCCATTTGACTTTTTCAAACCAAAATTGGCTGGAATCGAGATTGGACACCATGACGCATTTGGATAGCCCCTGATGTGCCTAAACAGTGGGAACCCCCAAAAAGTGACCCCATTTTAGAAACTAGCTCCTGTTATGTTTCGGTAGCTGAGGAGTGCAGGTAAAAAAGGCAATACACCAGAGCAGTTGGAATCTATGGGATTGCAGTACCCTGACTAACCACCACAACTAGAGGCAGCCGTGGAGCGTTCCTACGTTGGTCCTAGACGCCTCGTCACAGCCTGAGAAACTAACTACACCTAAAGATAGAAATAGGAAAGCTATCTGCCCGGAGCAGAACCCCAAAGATAATAGAAAGCCCCCAAACATGTAATGGCGGTTAGACAAGAGGAAATACTGACACAGAAAGAAAATAGAATGAGCAAACGCTGGGGCCCAAACTATCTAAATAGAAAAGGACAGGAAAGGTACTTACTGCAATCCCAGAAAACCCTGAAAAACACCAACTCTACTAATTTCAAAATCACCTGAGATCACACGACCTCTACCACCTAAATTAGCTCTCTGGTGTAACAAAATCAAAACAGCAGCCACTGAAAAAACTGGAAAAAGCAAAAGAACAAAACTCAGTGGCTGAACTAAACTGAGAAGGCAGAAGCCCCCGGAGGGGACCCAGAAGGCCCCCAAAGAAGTGCAGGACAAAATGCAAAAATATAGCAACAACACAAAAGAAGAAAAATTCTTATCTGGTAGCAGGAGATGCAGACACGACACAGCAGGCTACAAGGGAAACTGGAATGAAGGATTCAGACCAGAACAATTGATCACCGGCAACCCTGATGGGAAAATGACTCCCTTATATAAGACCAGTCAGTAACACCTGATTCCCAGTCCTCACAATCTTCACTAGTACCGCTTGTAACCACCAGAGGGAGCCTCTGCTCAGAACTCATCTCAAACCCATTCACAACAGTACCCCCCCCTTGAGGAGGGGTCACCGAACCCTCATTTGAGCAACCAGGTCGGTCAGGATGAGTTCTATGATACGCACGGATAAGTCTCCTAGCATGGATGTCCGAAGCAAACACCCAAGAATTGTCTTCCTGACCATAACCTCTCCATTTAACCAAATACTGGAGTCTTCGTCTAGAAAAACGAGAATCCAATATTTTCTCAACCACATACTCCAGATTGCCCTCAACCAAAACAGGGTCAGGAGGCACAGTAGCAGGAACCACTGGCTCAACAAACCTCTTCAACAAGGACTTGTGGAACACGTTATGGATCTTAAATGTCCCTGGAAGAAGCAAATGAAAAGAAACAGGATTAATAATCTCCATGATCTTATAAGGTCCAATGAACCTAGGCTTAAATTTAGGAGATGCTACTCTCATAGGAATATTCTTTGAGGACAACCAGACCAAGTCCCCCACTTTAAACCGAGGACCATCAGTTCTATGCCGGTTAGCAAACCGCTGGGCCTTCTCCTGAGAGAGGGACAACCTCTCCACTACCTGGTCCCAAATCTGTTGCATACGCTCAACAACAGAGTCAACACCTGGACAGACAGAAGCTTCCGTCTGTCCTGAAGAAAATCGAGGGTGAAAACCAGAATTACAGAAAAACGGAGACATCAAAGTGGCAGAGCTAGCCCTATTATTAAGAGCAAACTCAGCCAAAGGCAAAAAAGAGACCCAGTCATCCTGATCAGCAGACACAAAGCATCTTAGATAAGTCTCTAATGTCTGGTTTGTTCTCTCAGTTTGACCATTGGTCTGAGGATGAAATGCCGAGGAGAAAGACAACTGAACACCCAGTTTAGAACAAAAAGTCCTCCAAAATCTGGAAACAAACTGGACTCCTCTGTCAGACACAATGTTCTCAGGAATGCCGTGTAAACGAACCACGTGCTGAAGAAACAACGGCACCAATTCAGAGGAGGAAGGCAACTTAGGTAATGGCACAAGATGTATCATTTTGGAAAACCTATCACAAATTACCCAGATGGTGGTCATTCTCTGAGAAACAGGAAGATCGGAAATGAAATCCATAGAGATATGGGTCCATGGTCTCTTGGGCACAGGCAATGGCATCAACAAACCACTAGAGCGAGAGCAAGGCTTGGAGCGAGAGCAAGTCCCGCAGGACTGCACAAATTCCCTGACATCGCGAGACAAGGTAGGCCACCAAAAGGACCGACTAACCAAGTCTTGGTACCAAAAATTCCGGGATGCCCAGCCAATGCGGAACAATGAATCTCAGACATCACACTCTTTTTCCATTGGTCCGGGACAAACAATTTTCCAACAGGGCAGCGCTCGGGCCTATCCTCCTGACACCCCTCCAGAGCAAGTCTCAAATTGGGCGAGATGGCGGAAAGAACTACACCCTCTTTCAAAATAACAGAAGGATCAGATAACTCAGGAGAGTCCGCAAGGAAACTCCTCGAGAGGGCATCCGCCTTAACATTCTTAGTGCCAGGAAGAAAGGAAACCACAAAATTAAAACGTGTGAAAAACAAGGCCCACCTGGCCTGTCTAGGATTGAGTCGCTTGGCAGATTCCAGATAGACCAGATTCTTATGGTCCGTAAGGACCACCACCTGATGTTTGGCTCCCTCCAGCCAATGTCTCCACTCTTCAAAAGCCCACTTCATGGCCAATAACTCCCGATTACCCACGTCATAATTACGTTCAGTAGGAGAAAATTTTCGAGAGAAAAAGGCACAAGGGTTACTTTTAGAGGTCTCTGGATCTTTTTGGGACAAAACGGCACCTGCCCCAATTTCAGAGGCATCAACCTCCACCTGAAATGGCAGAGAAACATCAGGCTGCCGTAGAACAGGAGCAGAAGTGAATCTCTGCTTAAGTTCCTGAAATGCAGAGACTGCCTCAGGAGGCCAATTCACCACATCAGAACCCTTTCTGGTCAAATCAGTTAATGGTTTAACAATAACCGAGAAATTACCAATAAATTTACGATAAAAATTGGCAAAACCCAAAAATCTCTGAAGAGCCTTTAATGAAGTAGGTTGGACCCAATCACAGATGGCCTGAACCTTGACCGGGTCCATTTCAATAACAGATGGGGACAAAATGAATTCCAGAAATGAGATCTCTGTACGCCAAAAAGACACTTTGATCCCTTCACATACAGAGCATTATCCTCAAAATCTGGAACACAGTCGAACATGTTTCACATGAGAGTCCCAGTCATTAGAAAAAATCAAGATATCATCCAAATAAACAATCAGAAATTTGTCCACAAAATCCCTGAAATGTCATTCATGAAGGACTGGAAGACGGAAGGGGCATTAGTGAGCCCAAAGGGCATCACTAGGTACTCAAAATGCCCTTCAGGGGTATTGAATGCCGTCTTCCATTCATCCCCGTGCTTAATGCGAATAAGGTTATACGCCCCCTGAGGTCAAGCTTGGTAAACCAAGTAGTGTTTTTCACCCTGGAAAACAGGTCAGAAATCAAGGGTAACGGGTATTGATATTTCACAGTAATATTGTTCAAGAGACGATAATCAATACACGGCCTTAATGAACCATCTTTTTTGGCCACAAAGAAAAAACCGGCACCTAAGGGTGAAGAGGATGGTCTGATATGACCCTTCTCCAATGATTCCTTGATATAAGACCGCATAGCGTCATGTTCAGGTACAGACAAGTTAAAAAGGCGACCTTTAGGGAATTTACTACCCGGCACTAATTCAATAGCGCAGTCATAGCTCCTATGGGGAGGTAAGGATGCAGATTTACTTTCGCTAAACACATCAGAAAAATCAAACAAAAAGTCAGGAACATCTGAGCTTGGGGGGAGGCAGAAAAAACAGGAGTGTTGGTATTAACACATTGGCAGCCCCAACTGGTTACAGACACAGATTTCCAATCCAAAACAGGATTATGAGACTGTAACCAAGGGAAACCCAGCACGATAATGTCATGCAGATTATATAGAACCAAAAATTTGCAGCACTCCTGGTGATCAGGTTCAACCCTCATTATCACCTGAGTAGAAAACTGGGGTTTATTCTCAGCCAAAGGGGTAGAATCGATCCCCAGTAGGGGAATAGACTTCTGTAGGGGTATCAAGGGAAACCCACAACGTTTAGCAAAATCATAATCCATCAGGTTAATAGCTGCTCCAGAATCAACGAAAGCCTGAGCAGAAAATGAGGACAGAGAGCATATCAGAGTGACAGTTAATAAAAACTTAGTCTGAACACTACCCAAGACAACTGAGCGTGCAAAACGTCTTCCCCGCTTAGGGCAGACTGAAATAGCATGAGAGGCATCACCACAGTAGAAACATAACCTATTGCGCTTTCGAAACTCATGACGCTGTGCCCCAGACACCACTCCATCACACTGCATGGGCTCAGAAGCTGGTCACAAGGCAACACCACTCCACGCATACTTCTCCGCTCACGCAAACGTCTGTCAATTTGAATCGCTAATGACATAGAATCATTGAGACCAGAGGGGACAGGGAATCCCACCATAACATCCTTTACATTATCGACAGACCCTTCCGGAAAAGGGCCGCCAAAGCGTCGTCATTCCATTTGGTCAGGACTGCCCACCTACGGAATCTCTGACAGTATAACTCAGCGTCATCAAGCCCCTGATTTAATGCCAACAAGGCTTTTTCAGCTTGATCAGTGACATTAGGCTCATCGTACAATAACCCCAAAGCCTGAAAAAACGCATCAACATCACTCAAAACAGGATCCCCAGGTATCAGGGAAAAAGCCCAATCCTGAGGATCGCCGCGCAGGAGAGAGATGATAATTTGAACCTGCTGCGCTGCGTTTCCTGAGGACTTAGATTTTAAGGCAAAAAACAATTTACAATTATTTTTGAAATTCTGAAACTTAGCTCGATCCCTAAAAACAAATCTGGCATGGGGATCCTAGGTTCCACAACAGGCAACCTAGCAAGATATGCAGCAATACTCTGAACCTCAGTGGCAAGCTGATCCACACGGCCAGACAACTGTGCAAACTCCATTGGGAGAAAAGATCCTCCCAGCACCCAGAGATACAGAGGGAAAAAAAAAAAAAAATGCAACAAACAGAAAAATATCTTGACAACTCTGACAACCTTTTTTCTTCACAATATTTTTTCCCTTCTGTGAGTACCATACAATTTTCAATTTGGCGGTGATACTGTTATGTTTCGGTAGCTGAGGAGTGCAGGTAAAAAAGGCAATACACCAGAGCAGTTGGAATCTATGGGGATTGCAGTACCCTGACTAACCACCACAACTAGAGGCAGCCGTGGAGCGTTCCTACGTTGGTCCTAGACGCCTCGTCACAGCCTGAGAAACTAACTACACCTAAAGATAGAAATAGGAAAGCTATCTGCCCCGGAGCAGAACCCCAAAGATAATAGAAAGCCCCCAAACATGTAATGGCGGTTAGACAAGAGGAAATACTGACACAGAAAGAAAATAGATGAGCAAACGCTGGGGCCCAAACTATCTAAATAGAAAAGGACAGGAAGGGTACTTACTGCAATCCCAGAAAACCCTGAAAAAACACCAACTCTACTAATTTCAAAATCACCTGAGATCACACGACCTCTACCACCTAAATTAGCTCTCTGGTGTAACAAAATCAAAACAGCAGCCACTGAAAAAACTGGAAAAAGCAAAAGAACAAAACTCAGTGGCTGAACTAAACTGAGAGGCAGAAGCCCCCGGAGGGGACCCTGAAGGCCCCCAAGAAGTGCAGGACAAAATGCAAAAATATAGCAAAAACAAAAAGAAAAATGTCTTATCTGGTAGCAGGAGATGCAGACACGACACAGCAGGCTACAAGGGAAACTGGAATGAAGGATTCAGACCAGAACAATTGATCACCGGCAACCCTGATGGGAAAATGACTCCCTTATATAAGACCAGTCAGTAACACCTGATTCCCAGTCCTCACAATCTTCACTAGTACCGCTTGTAACCACCAGAGGGAGCCTCTGCTCAGAACTCATCTCAAACCCATTCACAACAGTACCCCCCCTTGAGGAGGGGTCACCGAACCCTCATTTGAGCAACCAGGTCGGTCAGGATGAGTTCTATGATACGCACGGATAAGTCTCCTAGCATGGATGTCCGAAGCAAACACCCAAGAATTGTCTTCCTGACCATAACCTCTCCATTTAACCAAATACTGGAGTCTTCGTCTAGAAAAACGAGAATCCAATATTTTCTCAACCACATACTCCAGATTGCCCTCAACCAAAACAGGGTCAGGAGGCACAGCAGCAGGAACCACTGGCTCAACAAACCTCTTCAACAAGGACTTGTGGAACACGTTATGGATCTTAAATGTCCCTGGAAGAAGCAAACGAAAAGAAACAGGATTAATAATCTCCATGATCTTATAAGGTCCAATGAACCTAGGCTTAAATTTAGGAGATGCTACTCTCATAGGAATATTCTTTGAGGACAACCAGACCAAGTCCCCCACTTTAAACCGAGGACCATCAGTCCTATGCCGGTTAGCAAACCGCTGGGCCTTCTCCTGAGAGAGGGACAACCTCTCCACTACCTGGTCCCAAATCTGTTGCATACGCTCAACAACAGAGTCAACACCTGGACAGACAGAAGCTCCGTCTGTCCTGAAGAAAATCGAGGGTGAAACCAGAATTACAGAAAAACGGAGACATCAAAGTGGCAGAGCTAGCCCTATTATTAAGAGCAAACTCAGCCAAAGGCAAAAAAGAGACCCAGTCATCCTGATCAGCAGACACAAAGCATCTTAGATAAGTCTCAATGTCTGGTTTGTTCTCTCAGTTTGACCATTGGTCTGAGGATGAAATGCCGAGGAGAAAGACAATTGAACACCCAGTTTAGAACAAAAAGTCCTCCAAAATCTGGAAACAAACTGGACTCCTCTGTCAGACACAATGTTCTCAGGAATGCCGTGTAAACGAACCACGTGCTGAAGGAAACAACGGCACCAATTCAGAGGAGGAAGGCAACTTAGGTAATGGCACAAGATGTATCATTTTGGAAAAACCTATCACAAATTACCCAGATGGTGGTCATTCTCTGAGAAACAGGAAGATCGGAAATGAAATCCATAGAGATATGGGTCCATGGTCTCTTGGGCACAGGCAATGGCATCAACAAACCACTAGAGCGAGAGCAAGGCTTGGAGCGAGAGCAAGTCCCGCAGGACTGCACAAATTCCCTGACATCGCGAGACAAGGTAGGCCACCAAAAGGACCGACTAACCAAGTCTCTGGTACCAAAAATTCCGGGATGCCCAGCCAATGCGGAACAATGAATCTCAGACATCACACTCTTTTTCCATTGGTCCGGGACAAACAATTTTCCAACAGGGCAGCGCTCGGGCCTATCCTCCTGACACCCCTCCAGAGCAAGTCTCAAATTGGGCGAGATGGCGGAAAGAACTACACCCTCTTTCAAAATAACAGAAGGATCAGATAACTCAGGAGAGTCCGCAAGGAAACTCCTCGAGAGGGCATCCGCCTTAACATTCTTAGTGCCAGGAAGAAAGGAAACCACAAAATTAAAACGTGTGAAAAACAAGGCCCACCTGGCCTGTCTAGGATTGAGTCGCTTGGCAGATTCCAGATAGACCAGATTCTTATGGTCCGTAAGGACCACCACCTGATGTTTGGCTCCCTCCAGCCAATGTCTCCACTCTTCAAAAGCCCACTTCATGGCCAATAACTCCCGATTACCCACGTCATAATTACGTTCAGTAGGAGAAAATTTTCGAGAGAAAAAGGCACAAGGGTTACTTTTAGAGGTCTCTGGATCTTTTTGGGACAAAACGGCACCTGCCCCAATTTCAGAGGCATCAACCTCCACCTGAAATGGCAGAGAAACATCAGGCTGCCGTAGAACAGGAGCAGAAGTGAATCTCTGCTTAAGTTCCTGAAATGCAGAGGACTGCCTCAGGAGGCCAATTCACCACATCAGAACCCTTTCTGGTCAAATCAGTTAATGGTTTAACAATAACCGAGAAATTCCCAATAAATTTACGATAAAAATTGGCAAAACCCAAAAATCTCTGAAGAGCCTTTAATGAAGTAGGTTGGACCCAATCACAGATGGCCTGAACCTTGACCGGGTCCATTTCAATAACAGATGGGGACAAAATGAATCCAGAAATGAGATCTCTGTACGCCAAAAAGACACTTTGATCCCTTCACATACAGAGCATTATCCTCAAAATCTGGAAACAGTTCGAACATGTTTCACATGAGAGTCCCAGTCATTAGAAAAAATCAAGATATCATCCAAATAAACAATCAGAAATTTGTCCACAAAATCCCTGAAAATGTCATTCATGAAGGACTGGAAGACGGAAGGGGCATTAGTGAGCCCAAAGGGCATCACTAGGTACTCAAAATGCCCTTCAGGGGTATTGAATGCCGTCTTCCATTCATCCCGTGCTTAATGCGAATAAGGTTATACGCCCCCCTGAGGTCAAGCTTGGTAAACCAAGTAGGTTTTTCACCCTGGAAAACAGGTCAGAAATCAAGGGTAACGGGTATTGATATTTCACAGTAATATTGTTCAAGAGACGATAATCAATACACGGCCTTAATGAACCATCTTTTTTGGCCACAAAGAAAAAACCGGCACCTAAGGGTGAAGAGGATGGTCTGATATGACCTTCTCCAATGATTCCTTGATATAAGACCGCATAGCGTCATGTTCAGGTACAGACAAGTTAAAAAGGCGACCTTTAGGGAATTTACTACCCGGCACTAATTCAATAGCGCAGTCATAGCTCCTATGGGGAGGTAAGGATGCAGATTTACTTTCGCTAAACACATCAGAAAAATCAAACAAAAAGTCAGGAACATCTGAGCTGGGGGAGGCAGAAAAAACAGGAGTGTTGGTATTAACACATTGGCAGCCCCAACTGGTTACAGACACAGATTTCCAATCCAAAACAGGATTATGAGACTGTAACCAAGGGAAACCCAGCACGATAATGTCATGCAGATTATATAGAACCAAAAATTTGCAGCATCCTGGTGATCAGGTTCAACCCTCATTATCACCTGAGTAGAAAACTGGGGTTTATTCTCAGCCAAAGGGGTAGAATCGATCCCCAGTAGGGGAATAGACTTCTGTAGGGGTATCAAGGGAAACCCACAACGTTTAGCAAAATCATAATCCATCAGGTTAATAGCTGCTCCAGAATCAACGAAAGCCTGAGCAGAAAATGAGGACAGAGAGCATATCAGAGTGACAGTTAATAAAAACTTAGTCTGAACACTACCCAAGACAACTGAGCGTGCAAAACGTCTTCCCGCTTAGGGCAGACTGAAATAGCATGAGAGGCATCACCACAGTAGAAACATAACCTATTGCGCTTTCGAAACTCATGACGCTGTGCCCCAGACACCACTCCATCACACTGCATGGGCTCAGAAGCTGGCTCACAAGGCAACACCACTCCACGCATACTTCTCCGCTCACGCAAACGTCTGTCAATTTGAATCGCTAATGACATAGAATCATTGAGACCAGAGGGGACAGGGAATCCCACCATAACATCCTTTACATTATCCGACAGACCCTTCCGGAAAAGGGCCGCCAAAGCGTCGTCATTCCATTTGGTCAGGACTGCCCACCTACGGAATCTCTGACAGTATAACTCAGCGTCATCAAGCCCCTGATTTAATGCCAACAAGGCTTTTTCAGCTTGATCAGTGACATTAGGCTCATCGTACAATAACCCCAAAGCCTGAAAAAACGCATCAACATCACTCAAAACAGGATCCCCAGGTATCAGGGAAAAAGCCCAATCCTGAGGATCGCCGCGCAGGAGAGAGATGATAATTTGAACCTGCTGCGCTGCGTTTCCTGAGGACTTAGATTTTAAGGCAAAAAACAATTTACAATTATTTTTGAAATTCTGAAACTTAGCTCGATCCCCTAAAAACAAATCTGGCATGGGGATCCTAGGTTCCACAACAGGCAACCTAGCAAGATAGAGCAATACTCCGAACCTCAGTGGCAAGCTGATCCACACGGCCAGACAACTGTGCAAACTCCATTGGGAGAAAAGATCCTCCCCAGCACCCAGAGATACAGAGGGAAAAAAAAAAAAAAATGCAACAAACAGAAAAATATCTCTGACAACTCTGACAACCTTTTTTCTTTCACAATATTTTTTCCCTTCTGTGAGTACCATACAATTTTCAATTTTTCGGCGGTGATACTGTTATGTTTCGGTAGCTGAGGAGTGCAGGTAAAAAAGGCAATACACCAGAGCAGTTGGAATCTATGGGATTGCAGTACCCTGACTAACCACCACAACTAGAGGCAGCCGTGGAGCGTTCCTACGTTGGTCCTAGACGCCTCGTCACAGCCTGAGAAACTAACTACACCTAAAGATAGAAATAGGAAAGCTATCTGCCCCGGAGCAGAACCCCAAAGATAATAGAAAGCCCCCAAACATGTAATGGCGGTTAGACAAGAGGAAATACTGACACAGAAAGAAAATAGAATGAGCAAACGCTGGGGCCCAAACTATCTAAATAGAAAAGGACAGGAAGGGTCCTTACTGCAATCCCAGAAAACCCTGAAAAACACCAACTCTACTAATTTCAAAATCACCTGAGATCACACGACCTCTACCACCTAAATTAGCTCTCTGGTGTAACAAAATCAAAACAGCAGCCACTGAAAAAACTGGAAAAAGCAAAAGAACAAAACTCAGTGGCTGAACTAAACTGAGAAGGCAGAAGCCCCCGGAGGGGACCCAGAAGGCCCCAAAGAAGTGCAGGACAAAATGCAAAAATATAGCAACAACACAAAAGAAGAAAAATTCTTATCTGGTAGCAGGAGATGCAGACACGACACAGCAGGCTACAAGGGAAACTGGAATGAAGGATTCAGACCAGAACAATTGATCACCGGCAACCCTGATGGGAAAATGACTCCCTTATATAAGACCAGTCAGTAACACCTGATTCCCAGTCCTCACAATCTTCACTAGTACCGCTTGTAACCACCAGAGGGAGCCTCTGCTCAGAACTCATCTCAAACCCATTCACAACAAGCTCCCTAAGGAACTTATCTAGATCTGTGGTGAGCACTTTGAACCCCCAAGTGCTTCACACAAGTTTATAATGTAGAGTCGTAAAATTAAAAAATCATATTTTTTCCACAAAAATGATCTTTTCACCCCAATTTTTATTTTCCCAAGGGTAACAAGACCTCAAAAGTTATTGTGCAATTTGTCCTGAGTACACTGATGTCCCATATGTGGGGGTAAACCACTGTTTGGGTGCATGGCAGAGCTCGGAAGGGAAGGAGCGCTGTTTGACTTTTTCAACGCAGAATTGGCTGCATGCCATGTCGCGTTTGGAGAGCACCTGATGTGCCTAAACTGTGGAAACCCCCCACAAGTGACACCATTTTGGAAACTAAACCTCCTAAGGAACTTTTCTAGATCTGTTGTAAGTACGTTCAACCCCCGAGTGTTTCACTAAAGTTTATAATGCTTGGGTGTGAAAAAAAAAAAATTTCCACAAAAATAATTTTTTAGTCCCCAATTTTTGATTTTTCTCAATGAAATTGGACCCCAAAAGTTGTTATCCAATTTGTCCTGAGTATGCTGATACCCCATGTGTGGGGGGGAAATACTGTTTGGGAGCACGACATGGCTCAGAAAGGAAATAATGACATTTTGGAATGCAGACTTTGATGGGTGTAATGTTCAGTTTGCAGAGCCCCTGATGTGCCTCAACAGTGGAAACCCCCCCACAAGTGACCCCATTTTGGAAACTAGACCCCTTAAGGAACTTATCTAGATCTGTGTTGAGCACTTTGAACCCCCAAGTGTTATGTTCTGCTACAAGTACTAAGGAAAGAAAGGGATATCTGTCCCTACAATAGAACTAAGCTCGATCCCTACGATGTAACGGGGAACCTGATCCTGCGATCAGATCCACTAAAGTCCTCAGCTAGTCTGAACGAAGACCTATAGATGTGAGGAAGGGATCCCTACAAGCACTAGGGACTGGGAGAAAAGGTGGACACCTCCTAACAGAAGTTGTAGCAGTAAAAAGAAAAACAAAACAACATAGAACATAGAGGTCTGAAGACCAAGCAAAACTATTTGAGCAAGGTAACAAAGCACCTGGCTAGCCAAAGAGTAGAAACTACAATGAAGTCCAGCAAAGCCAGAAGGGCGGAGCAGGATTAAGTAGGCAAAAAAGGTCATGTGACCAGCAAGATAGAAAAAACCTAACAGGAGAGTTCTAACAGTACCCCCCTTCTAAGAGGATCCTCCGGATCCCCTAGGCCCAGGCTTACCCGGAAACCTCTTATGAAACGCTCTAAAAAGTCTGGACGCAGAAACATCATCCGCCCTCACCCATGAGTTATCCTCGGGTCCGAAACCTTTCCAAGCAACGAGATACTGCAAACTCCCTCTATAACGTCTAGAATTTAGGATGCGGGAAATTTCATATTCCCAGTCCACCACCGGAGGAACTGAGGCAGAGGCGTCTAAATCCGACACATCAGCTCTTTTCAACAGAGAAACATGAAACACCGGATTAATCATCCAGGAGGTAGGAACCTCCAACCTAACAGCAGATTGGTTAACAACCTGAAGCACCTTGAAGGGCCCTACAAACTTGGGATCCAATTTTTTAGAAGGAATCCTCAACTGCAGATTCTTAGAGGACAACCAAACCATGTCACCAATAGCAAACAAAACCTCTTGCCTTTTCCTATCAAAGTATCTTTTAGATTTTCTGTTAGCCTCCTGAAGATTACCACGCACATCCTTCCAAACTCTCTCCAAATCACCGGAAAAATTCTCTTCAGGTACAGCGGATACCAATTTGGAGAATGACCCAAACAACGGATGTCTCCCGGTACAACAAAAAAAAGGCGAACAACCAGCAGAAGAGGATGTATGGTTGTTAAGAGCAAATTCGGCAAGTGGCAGAAACTCCGACCACCCCTCTTGATTGTCTGCCACAAAACAACGCAAGAACTGCTCAACATCCTGGTTTTTCCTTTCCGTCTGGCCATTAGACTCAGGATGATATCCGGACGAAAATGACAAATGAACTCCCAACCTGTCATAAAAGGCGCGCCAAAAACGAGCCACGAACTGAGGTCCCCTATCAGAAACAATGTCAGTAGGAACGCCATGTAGTCTGACAATTTCCTTGACAAATGCCTTAGCGAGAGTCTTAGCGCAGGGCAGTTTGATGAAAGGAACCAAGTGGCACATCTTGCTAAAATGGTCCAAGACCACCCAGATGACAGTGAAACCCTCAGGGGGGGAAGGTCAGTAATAAAGTCCATAGCCAAATGTGTCCAAGGTGCACTAGGGATCTCCAGAGGGCAAAGCAACCCCGCAGCAGGACTATGTGAAGACTTAGATCTAGCACACACAGTGCACTGACGCACCCACTTAATGACTTCCTTCTGCCATCCCGGCCACCAAAAACTGCGACCCACAAGTCTCTTGGTCTCAGAGATTCCAGGATGACCTGCCAACCGAGACTCATGACACTCAACAAACAAATCTCTCCTAAAGGTCCCGGGCACAAACAACCTCCCATGGGGAGTGTTAGATGGGGCATTCTCCTGTGCTTTAAGAATCTCATCTTCCAACACAGAGTCCAAAGCAGCAATCACAACCCCTTCTTGTAAAATGTTCTCCTCCTCCTCAGCACCAACCATGGGAGAAAAGCTGCGGGACAAAGCATCGGCTTTAACATTCTTAGTACCTGGGATGTACGTAACGGAAAAAATTAAACCGCGAGAAAAACAGTGCCCACCTAGCCTGACGGGCATTCAAGTGTTGGCAGCATCAAGATAGATCAAATTTTTATGATCAGTGAAAACCTGAACGGGAAATTCAGCACCTTTCAAGAGATGCCGCCAGTGTTCAAATGCGAGTTTAATGGCCAACAATTCCCGATTACCAATATCATAATTCAGTTCAGTCTCAGAAAATTTTTTGAAAAAAAGGCACAGGATGTATTCCATTCGTGTTTTCCTGAGACAACACCGCGCCGACCCCCACAGAAGAAGCATCAACCTCAACAAAAACCGGTTTAGTCACATCAGGCTGCATAAGGATGGGAGCAGAGCTGAACCTCTCCTTTAAAAACACAAAAGCTTCAATGGCCTCAGTAGTCCACTGAACCACATAAGCACCTTTCCTGGTGAGATCGGTCAGTGGTTTGACAATAATAGAAAAATTTTTAATGAATTTTCTATAATAATTGGCAAAACCCAAAAACTCTGTAACGATTTCAAACCAATAGGCCTACGCCATTCCTGCACAGCTTGAACTTTCACCTAATTCTCTGTACAGCGAACTCACATTTCTCCAGCTTAGCAAAAAGCGAATTGTCACTCAATAACTGTAATACCTCACGAACGCTCCGCCAATGAGACTCCAAATCCGGCGAATAAATCAAAATGTCATCCAAATACACAACTGTGTAAAAAAGAAAAAGAACTACCGTAATGACGCACACTACACCAATAATAATATGTAATGCAAAAATAATGAAATTTATTGATACGTAGAAAAAGTGCAATAAAACATAATTAAAAACAAAGTGCCTCTAGTCCTGAAAGAACCACCTGCAACCATATCTGGGATGTAATGGTACAATACAAATCAAAAATTGCAGGGACAAGTTATAACATGAAATGCAAGTCATAATACACAACAATAATAGTAATAGGCATGAACAACAGTATGGACAACCCCCATCTATAAATTGAGATAAATTGAGTAAATTGAGAGAACCTGTATGGACTCAAAAGAATGTGGGGCGGTGTAAAAACCAATTAGGAACACTAGTCCACAAACATATATGTATCCTATAGAAAGAAAAGAATGTGCCCTGCAAAGAGCTGGATGGTACCAACAGACAGTATGTCCATGGAGGAATGGTAGTTACCCCAGTGTAACCCTTATGATAGAGGCATAAGGAAGCCAGGCGGAGGAACAGGAAAAGAGAGCACCGCGGTCCCACGCGTTCCGCCGCAGCATTGTTCGGCTTCATCAGGGAAAGTGATCATATTGAGAACCTAGGAAGTTTAAATACCTTAGTGGGCGTCAGTAATGGAGTCAGCTGCGTGGGGGAATCAGCCACAAAAGGAAATGATAGGACGTAAGTAGGGAGGAGTCAAGGTAGGAAGTGCAGACGTCTCTGCACTAATCCAGCAGAAACCGCGCATGCGCGCAGTGGAACGCAGACAGCGTCCACTGACACGCACGTGCGGCAGCGATTATAGAGGTGCGCATGCGTGAAGGAGGGTATAGAAGCCGATGTGTCGGCGCTTGTAAGTGTCAGACAGAAGTTGTATTCCGATCCATTCACAACGCAATCACGCCATGAACATACATGAGTGACTGTCAGTCACACCAATCAAAGGGAGAATCTGTATGAAATAAAGAGATAATTAAGGTAAAGAATAATTAAGGAAAGTACAGAAAAGAACCAAAATAATATATATATAATAATATATATATATGTATATATATATATATATATATATAATAAGGACATAGAAAATCAAAAGTGATAAGAAATATATGTAAGGAGATAGTAAATCAGAAAAATAAAAATATAGAAATAATAATAGAAAAATATATAAATTTGAAAAGTAACAGAAGTGAGGAAAAGAAAAAAATGAAATAAAATGAATAAGTGGTAAAATAAAAAATGGAAGAAAGAACAAAAATAATGATAATGAGAATGCACCAATAAAAATAGTCAGTGCAACCTGACTAAATAGATGCAGGCATCAAAGTTATTTATGGGATCATATAATGGGATCATGGTAGACATAATCCCCAAGGCAAAAGATCATGACAGTAATTGAAGATGAGCAGACCCTAAATCCATACAGGTAAGCTATCAAAAAATGGCTAAATGCCATACAGGTGAGTTCTCAAAAAAAATCTCATCTTTTGTTCAGGATACATCACATTTCATTAAGTTATGTCAGGGGATGCACATTTCTGCAGGGAATATTCTCGTCACTTGTGATGTAGAATCCCTTTATTCCAATATCGGCATGAAATAGGCATCATGGCGGTCACACACTTTTTTGACCAACTGTCTAATTCAGACAGAATGCACGACTCTCTGATTTTGGATTTACTCAAATTTGTGCTGACACATAATTTTTTTCTATTTGATCGCACTTTTTATTTACAGACTTCAGGAGTGGCGATGGGAGCACGCTGTGCCCCGGCTTTTGCCAATCTATTTTTAGGTTGGTGGAAGCGACGGTGGTTTTTGACTCTGTCCAGTTTAAGAATCATGTCCGATATTGGTGTCGATATATCGATGACATATTTTTTGTCTGGACGGGTTCTGCTGAGGAGTGTCAGACATTCATTTCTGATTTAAATCAAAATGCCTGGAATATTATTCTTACGCATCACATGTCTTTCTCTTCTGTCACATATCTGGATTTGGAGGTTAAAATTGAGAATAATTCTATCAACACGACACTTTATCGTAAACCGACGGCGACTAATAGTCTTTTAGACTATCGTAGCTTTCATCCGCCACATATTAAAAGAGGGGTTCCGATTGGTCAATTTTTAAGAGTCAGAAGAAATTGTTCCTCTGACTCGGATTTCTCACATGAGGCATTAAATTTGACCAACCGTTTCAGAACAAGAGGCTACCCAAGGGCCATTGTTTCTGCTGCTTACCAACGAGCCAGAGGATCGACACAGGACTCTCTCTTAAACTCTAGATCAAAGAGTTGTGATAATAAACCCAGATTTATCACTAAATACAACACTCACTGGGATCAAATCAGAAATATCTATCTAAGCACTGGAGCATTCTTTCTATGGATTTACAAACCTCAAAGGTTATTAGTGAACAACCCCTTTTGACTGCCAGACGGGCACCGAACCTTAAAGACATCCTTACCAAAAGTCACTATGAAAGGCAGACGACACGTCTGAATCGTGGCATTTCACTTAAGGGTTCATTTCCATGTGGTAATTGTACGATATGTACCTATATGCATCCTGTTCGTGACTATTTTGTCAATCCTCTTGACGGAAATAGGTATACTTTGAGGAACTACATCAATTGTAAAACCAGTTGTGTCATATATGCTCTTATTTGTCCGTGTTCCCAGGTTTATGTGGGTCAAACATTGCAAGAACTGAGACGTCGTATTCAGAAGCATTTCTCACAAACAATTTGGCTCATGCGGATCAGATTAAGGGTAAGCCTCTTACGTCAGTGGCTTCACATTTTTTGACACATCATTCGGGTAGGATTGGTGGTACCAAACTTGTTGGCCTGGAGAGGGTGGTTATCTCTAATCGATGGGGTTGCCCTAAAAAGTTACTTTCGCAAGTTGAATCCCGCTGGATATTTAATCTTCACTCTACCACTCCTACAGGTCTCAATGAGGAACTTTTATTCACTGGATTTCTGGGTTAAATTGGATCTCTCTACTTTGGAACCGTTACTTCTACATTGTTTAAATAGAAGACTATGGACTACCTATGACTGCATATACTCCCAATGGATGGTGCAATGGCCAAATGGATTGAATATTCCGTGCGGATAACATAACTATCCTGGATTTCTCTGTGCGACTCCCGTCTTTTTTGATTTTGTTATTCTCTACATTACTATCCCGTAGGCTTGACCATGTTATAACTGTTCCCTCGATTAGATAGACTATGGGTGTTTGCCTTGGGCGAATACCAAGCACTCATTATATGTGACATTCTTAGAGACTGTATTAATTGTCCTTCATGTTACCTGATAGGAAGGGGGTTTGACATTGTGGTATTTTTTGAGAGTTCACCTGTATGGCATTGGTTTTTTTTTGAGAACTCACCTGTATGGCATTTAGGCATTTTTTGATAGCTTACCTGTATGGATTTAGGGTCTGCTCATCTTCAATTACTTATAAGTAAATTTCACCGCATACTCATTGAAAATAGATTTGCAATGTGAAAATTTATTTTAACAATATCTGGGCAAAAACAGGAATACAAGGTCTGAAGCGATATCAATACAACGTTTCGGCTCTGCCAGAGCCTTACTCATGTATTCGCTCAGTCCAAGATATGAATAAAGATGAGTGCATATAGGAAAGAAAAATCCACAGTCTATATGGTGGCTTTATTTAGCAGCCTTAGTAGGGGAAATTAGCCCAGTGAAGTTGTAGTCCAGTTAGCTAGTGAGCCAGAAGGCTTGTCTTATACCTGGTTGATTGCTAGTCCCAGTGTGAGGAAATACAGCGGCGCTCCCAGCGCCTTGCTGTAGCTAACTGGACTACAGCTTCACTGGGCTAATTTCCCCTACTAAGGCTGCTAAATAAAGCCACCATATAGACTGTGGATTTTTCTTTCCTATATGCACTCATCTTTATTCATATCTTGGACTGAGCGAATACATGAGTAAGGCTCTGGCAGAGCCGAAACGTTGTATTGATATCGCTTCAGACCTTGTATTCCTGTTTTTGCCCAGATATTGTTAAAATAAATTTTCACATTGCAAATCTATTTTCAATGAGTGTGCGGTGAAATTTACTTATATGATATTGGACTAATGTGTCCATTCTACCAGCACCTCAATCAATATACGGTTTGTGTGCACGCCAACCATCCCTATTACATCTTCAATTACTGTCATGATCTTTTGCCTTGGGGATTATGTCTACCATGATCCCATTATATGATCCCATAAATAACTTTGATGCCTGCATCTATTTAGTCAGGTTGCACTGACTATTTTTATTGGTGCATTCTCATTATCATTATTTTTGTTCTTTTTTCCATTTTTTATTTTACCACTTATTCATTTTATTTCATTTTTTTCTTTTCCTCACTTCTGTTACTTTTCAAATTTATATATTTTTCTATTATTATTTCTATATTTTTATTTTTTTGATTTACTATCTCCTTACATATATTTCTTATTACTTTTGATTTTCTATGTCCTTATTATATATATATATATATATATATATTTTTTGGTTCTTTTCTGTACTTTCCTTAATTATTCTTTACCTTAATTATCTCTTTATTTCATACAGGTTCTCCCTTTGATTGGTGTGACTGACAGTCACTCATGTATGTTCATGGCGTGATTGCGTTGTGAATGGATCGGAATACAACTTCTGTCTGACACTTACAAGCGCCGACACATCGGCTTCTATACCCTCCTTCACGCATGCGCACCTCTATAATCGCTGCCGCACGTGGTGTCAGTGGACGCTGTCTGCCTTCCACTGCGCGCATGCGCGGTTTCTGCTGGATTAGTGCAGAGACGTCTGCACTTCCTACCTTGACTCCTCCCTACTTACGTCCTATCATTTCCTTTTGTGGCTGATTCCCCCACGCAGCTGCCTCCATTACTGACGTCCACTAAGGTATTTAAACTTCCTAGGTTCTCAATATGATCACTTTCCCTGATGAAGCCGCACTAAGCTGCGGCGGAACGCGTGGGACCGCGGTGCTCTCTTTTCCTGTTCCTCCGCCTGGCTTCCTTATGCCTCTATCATGAGGGTTACACTGGGGTAACTACCATTCCTCCATGGACATACTGTCTGTTGGTACCATCCAGCTCTTTGCAGGGCACATTCTTTTCTTTCTATAGGATACATATATTTTTGTGGACTAGTGTTCCTAATTGGTTTTTACACCGCCCCACATTCTTTTGAGTCCATACAGGTTCTCTCAATTTATTAGATGGGGGTTGTCCATACTGTTGTTCATGCCTATTACTATTATTGTTGTGTATTATGACTTGCATTTCATGTTATAACTTGTCCCTGCAATTTTTGATTTGTATTGTACCATTACATCCCAGATATGGTTGCAGGTGGTTCTTTCAGGACTAGAGGCACTTTGTTTTTAATTATGTTTTATTGCACTTTTTCTACGTATCAATAAATTTCATTATTTTTGCATTACATATTATTATTGGTGTAGTGTGCGTCATTACGGTAGTTCTTTTTCTTTTGTACACAGTTGTTTATTTCTACCGATTCGCACCTCCCTCACTCATTGGTTATTACCTTGTTGCGCCCATTTCTCCTTCATTATCCAAATACACAACCACATTTTTGCCGATCAAAGGTCTAAGGAAGTCATTAATAAGATTCTGAAAAAAATGCAGGAGCATTGGTAAGGCCAAAAGGCATAACCAGATTCTCAAAATGACCCACAGGAGTGTTAAAAGCAGTCTTCCATTCGTTACCCTCCTTTATGCGCAACAAATTGTATGCCCCCCGAAGATCAATTTTAGAGAACCACTTGGCCCCCGCTAACTGGTTAAACAAATCAGGAATCAATGGCAGTGGGTAAGGATTGCGTACCGTAATTTTATTAATCTCACGAAAGTCCAGACAAGGACTTAAACCGTCGTCCTTTTTTTTAACAAAAAAAATCCAACAGCCACAGGAGACTTGGAAGGCCTAATGTGACCGGCGGCCAAGCTTGTCTGTATGTATTCCTCCAAAGCCTTTCTCTCAGGAATAGTAAGATTAAATAAACGACTTTTCGGAAGAGTCGCTTCAGGGACAAATTCAATAGTACAATCATAGTCTCTATGGGGAGGTAACATCTGCGATTCCTTCTCAGAAAAAACTTTCCAAAAATCCTGACTAGGTACAGGTGATTCCCCTTTATCCACAGCAGCAATACGCCCGTTACAACACTTGTCATAACACTGAGGGCTCCAGGACTTAATTTCATTGGTAGACCAATCCAGAACAGGATTGTGCAATTTTAACCAGGGTAACCCCAAAATCACCGGAGAAGGCAAATTATTCAATACTACCAAATCCAAATTTTCTTCGTGAACACCATTAATAGTGAGGGGAAATTCACAGACCTTGTGAGTAACATTCTTCAAGGGAGAGCCATCAACAGAAACCACGGCAATAGGGGATGACAAAGGTTTGGGTTTTAATTTAAGCTTTTTCAAGAATCCCCCATCAATCACATTCAGAGTTGAACCACAATCGACAAATACCCGAAATTCCATTAATTCTTCCTGAGCAGCAGTAGTGGCAGAAAGAAATACACCCTTAGTGTTTAAACAGGCTATACGGGCGACACTGACCTCTTTTTTTTTTTTATTTATTCATACGCAGCACACAATTCTTAATGAAATGGTCAGATTTGCCGCAATAAAAGCACAAACCTTCCGAAAACCTGCGGTCTTTTTCCTGAGAGCGGAGTGCCATCGCTCCAATCTCCATCGGCTCTCCAATGTCAGTACAAACCCTCTCAAGACTAGGAGCTGACATGGCAGATTTACTCTCATTAACCCTTGCACGCAGTCTCCTATCCACCCGTATAGCTAATTGTATAGCCTCCTGCAAGTTACCAGGTATGGGATAAGCAATCAGCAAATCTTTAACCCTTTCACCTAGCCTTGCAAGAAACAAACTTTTCAAAGCTGAATCGTTCCACTCCACCTGAGTAGACCACCGACGGAAGTGAGTACAATATTTTTCCACATTACCAGATCCCTGCCTCAAAAGTCTCAATTCTGTCTCAGCTGATGAGACACGATCAGGGTCATCATACAGCAACCCTAAAGCATAAAAAAAACTATCCACTGATCTAAAGCATGGATCAGTAGATTGCAGAGAAAAGGCCCATTCCTGAGGCTCTTTGCGCAAAAGTGACATTATGAACCCTATGCGCTGCGATTCATCACCAGAGGATCTGGGTCTCAAACGAAAATACAACAAGCAAGCATTTTTAAAAGAAAAAAAATCTTGTTGTTCACCAAAAAATAAATCAGGCAAACATTACCTTTGGCTCCACGAAATGTGCTCCAGAACAGCTACTCACGTGTTGCTGGAGTTCGGTCACCTCCAGAGAGAGTCCCTGCAGGCGTTGAGCCAACTCCTGAACCGACACCATAATGGAAACTGGTAATCTTTCCTTAGAGATATTTTTGGGCTCGACTTACTGTTATGTTCTGCTACAAGCACTAAGGAAAGAAACGGATATCTGTCCCTACAATAGCACTAAGTAGATCCCTATGATGTAACGGGGAGCCTGATCCTGCGATCAGACCCGCTAAAGTCCTCAGCTAGTCTGAACGAAGACCTATAGATGCGAGGAAGGGATCCCTACAAGCACTAGGACTGGGAGAAAAGGTGGACACCTCCTAACAGAAGTTGTAGCAGTAAAAAGAAAAACAAAACAACATAGAACATAGAGGTCTGAAGACCAAGCAAAACTATTTGAGCAAGGTAACAAAGCACCTGGCTAGCCCAAGAGTAGAAACTACAATGAAGTCCAGCAAAGCCAGAAGGGCGGAGCAGGATTAAGTAGGAAAAAAAAGTCATGTGACCAGCAAGATAGAAAAAACCTAACAGGAGAGTTCTAACACCAAGTGCTTCACACAAGTTTATAATGAAAATAAAAAAGCCTATTTTTTTCCCACAAAAATTATCTTTTAGTCACCAATTTTTTATTTTCCCAAGGGTAACGGGAGAAATTGGACCACAAAAGTTGTTCTCCAATTTGTCCTGAGTACGCTGATACCCTATATGTGGGAGAAAACTGCTGTATGGGCACACGTCAGGGCTCGGAATAGAAGTAGTGACGTTTAGTAATGCAGACTTTGATGGAATGGTCTGCGGGTGTCATATCGAGTTTGGAGAGCCCCTGATGTGCCTAAACAGTGGAAACCCCCCACAAGTGGCCCCATTTTGGAACCTAGACCCCCAAAGGAACTTATCTAGATGTGTGGTGAGCACTTTGAACCCCCAAGTGCTTCACAGAAGTTTATAACGTAAAGCCCTAAAAATAAAAAATCATTTTTTTCCACAAAAATGATATTTTCGCCCCCAATTTTTTATTTTTCCAAGGGTAACAGAAGAAATTGGACCCCAATAGCTATTGTGCAATTTTTCTGAGTACGCTGATACCTCATTGTGGGGGTAAACTACTGTTTGGGCGCATGGCAGAGCTCAGAAGGGAAGGAGCATCGTTTACTTTTTCAATGCCGAATTGGCTGGAATTGAGATCAGACGCCATGTCACGTTTGGAGAGCACCTGATGTGCCTAAACAGTGGAAACCCCCCCAATTCTAACTACAACCTTAACACCAACACACCCCTAACCCTAATCCCAACCCTAATCATAACCTTAACCACAAACCTAACCCTAACAACCACCTAACCCTAATCCCAACCCTAACCCTAACTACTTTAGCCCCAACTCTAACCCTAACTTTAGCCCCAACCCTAACCCTAACGGGAAAATGAAATAAATACATTTTTTTAATTTTATTATTTTTCCCTAACTAAGGGGGTGATAAAGGGGGGTTTGATTACTATTTATAGCTGGTTTTTATGTTTGGCAGCTGTCATAAGCTGAAAGACGCTTTTTATTGCAAAAAATAGTTTTTGCATCACCATAATTTGAGAGCTATAATTTTTCCATATTTTGGCCCACAGAGTCATGTCAGGTCTTATTTTTTGCGGGATGAGTTGACGTTTATTGGTACCATTTTTGGGCACATGACATTTTTTGATCCCTTTTTATTACGATTTTTGGGAGGCAGAATGAACAAAAACCAGCAAATTCATTAATTTCTTTTGAGGGGGCGTTTGTATCGTTCCACGTGTGGTAAAATTGATAAAGCAGTTTTATTCTTCGGGTCAGTACGATTACAACGATACCTCATTTATATCATTTTTTTTATGTTTTGGCGCTTTTATACAATAAAAACGATTATATATAATAAAATAATTATTTTTGCATCACTTTATTCTGCGAGCTATAACTTTTTAATTTTTTCTCTATTGATTCTGTATGGCTCTCGATTTTTGCGGACAAGATGACATTTTCAGCGGTACCATGTTTATTCATATCCGTCTTTTTGATTGCGAGTTATTCCATTTTTTGTTCGGCGGTATGATGATAAATCATTGTTTTTTTGCCTTGGTTTTTCTTTTTTAAGGGGTACACTAAGGGGTTTACTAGTGGGACAGTTTTATAGGGCGGGTCGTTACGGACGTGACGATACTAAATATGTGCATTTTTATTGTGTTTTTTTATTTACATGAAGAAATGAATTTATTGGGGAATATTTTTTTTTCTTTATTTAGGAATTTTTTTTTTACACATGTGAGTTTTATTTTTTTAACTTTTTTACTTTGTCCCATGGTGGGACATCACTGTATAAGGTCAGATCGCCAATCTGACACTGTGCAGAGCACTCTGTCAGATCAGCGATCTCACAGGCACTGCAGCAGGCTTTCTCAGCGTCTGCTCTCAGCAGACACTGAGGAAGCCGCCTCCTTGCAGGACCTGGAGGGACCTCGCGGCCATCTTGGATCCGGGGGTTCTGCAGGGAGGAAGCCCTCAGAACAGCGCGATCACATCTCAGGGAAGCACGCAAGAAGCCCCCTCCCTGCTCGATGCTTCCCTGTATTGCCGGAACACTGCGATCATCTTTGATCGCAGTGTGTCGGGGGTTATTGTGTCAGGAGCGGTCCATAACCGCTCCTGGCACATATTACTGGGTGTCAGCTGTGATAATCAGCTGACACCTGGCCGCGATCAGCTGCGCTCCCCCCGAGAGCGCAGCTGATCGCGTGTGACGTACTATTCCGTACTTGGGAATTAAGTCCCAGGGCACATGGACGGAATAGTACGTCAGATGGAAGAAAGGGGTTAAACGGATTTGCCCGTCCCAGGCATCACATCTGAGTGTGCAATTTTTTTGTGGTAGTTACATTTTTTTGGAGTGTCTGATATAATTTCTTAACCCAATTTTACTGCCCAAAAATATTTAGCTGCCAAAAAAATATTTAGGTACAGGGCAGATATTTTACACCGGGTTTTGTCCGCCACACGGATCGCATATCATTGCTCTCAAAATTGTGCCATTTCAGGCATCCATAGAATTTTTTTTGTTGTGTCTTAGCCTACTTGTTGACACAATTTAGCTGGGCAAAACAAAAAATACAGGCCAGAGATTTGAAAGTGGGCTATCTTTGTCAGACGTCTCATCCATCTGTGGGCTGCAAATTGTGGCATTTTAGGCCTCCATTCCACTGTATTTGCTGTCTGTTACTAGGCCTAGTTCAATACACTATTTTGGGGTAAAAATTAAAAAAATACAGGCAACATATTGAAGAGTGTGGTATCTCCGTCAGACGCCTCATCTATCTGTGGGCTACAGTTGTGGCATTTCAGGCCTCCATTCAAGTGTTTTTGCTGTGTTTTACCCTAGTTATTGACACCAGTTTGCTAAAAAAAAAAAATAAATTAACTATAGTCCAGATATTTTCAAGTGTGTTTTTCCCGCACACGGATCACATCTAAGTTGGCTCCGAATACAGCTATTGCAGTGAATGTGGAAAATATTGTAGTTTATTTAAAATGGGCAAGGCGCGTGGCAAGGGACGGGGTAGTGGACGTGATGTTGATGATGCATGCAGACGCCGAGGCAAGCTGAAATTGTGCCACAACAAACACCCACATCTTCTCGTATGACCTTCCTGTCTGAATTCCTAGGGGACCACAGAAGAGCAGTATTGAAACCACATATTTTACAGTGTGGTATCTCTGTGACATGCATCATATATCCGTGTGCTACAAACTTGGCATTGTAGGCCTACGTATTCTAGTAGTTTTGCTGTCTGTTAAGGTACTTTGTGGCAACAATTGGCTAAGCAAAAAAACATTTGTAACAGTCCACATATTTTACAGTGTGGTTTTTCCCGCACACTTATCACATACAAGTTTGCTCCCAATTCAGCCATTTGTAGTGAACGTGTATAATATTTGAGTCCATTTATTATGGGCAAGGTACGTGGCAAGGGACGGGGAAGTGGCCGTGATGGTCATGGTGCATGCCGAGGCAGAGGCCATGGGCAAGCTGAAATAGGGCCAACAAAACCACCCACATCTTCTCGCTGGACCTTAGTTTTCAATGTCCTAGGGGACCACAGCAAGACAGCACTATTTAATCCAGAGTAGTGTCAATAGGTTGTTGGTTGGATAGCGGATAATGATTCCAGTCACTTTGCCACCATCACCTGCACCCTGTCTTCCACACAGTCAAGTCTGAGTAGCAATAAGTCTGGACCGTATATTCCTCACCCTGATCCTCCTTCCTTCTGCCATGCTGAGTGGCCAGAGACAACTGATCCCACACTTGGACACTCCGAAGAGCTGTTCACTTTTCCATTTATAGATTCGGGCCTCTCGCCCGGTCCACTTGAAGTGGGGCAAAATGAGATCTCATGTTGCAGTGCCCAAATATTTAAGCAGCCACGTTCACATGAAGGCGACAGTGGGAACATGTCACAACAGGTGGACGATGATGAGACACAATTGCCAGAAAGTCTGGAGGAGGAACAGGGTGCGGAATTGGAAGAGAAGGTGTTGGATGATATAGTAATTGACCCAACCTGGTAGGAGGACATGTAGAGCGAGGATACAGCACACAGGGAGAGGGAGGTATAGCACCACAACAGGCAGGAAGAAGCAGTGTGGTGCCCGCAGACAGAAGGCAGGCAACTGTTCCTCGTAACACCAACATGACGGAAGTTGGCAGTACAACTGTTAGGTCTTCCCCGAGTCTGGTTGTTTTTTAAAGACTCTGCTGATAACCCCAAACAGGCCATTTGCACCACCTGCCATGCCTGCATCAGCAGGGATAGCAAAACTACCAGCCTGACCACCACCAGCATGGTCAGGCACATAGCAGCAGAGCACCCCACTTTGTGGGCCAAACACCAGGGTCCAGGAACACTGTCTGCGGGTGATACCACTGCGTCTTCCACTGTTGTGTGTAGAAGCCAATCCCCTGTCCATGGGGCCTGCGAAGATGCCTACTGCCCTGCACCTGTCGTTGCACACACTCAACTACCACCATCATCAAGCACGTCCACGTCCTTGTCCCAGCACAGCCAAATACCCAGCCAATGCCCCACAGGCCACAGTACTAAATTCACACATTTCTCGCCTGCTTGCGCTCGAAATGTTGCCTTTTAAGCTCGTGGAGTCGGAAGCTTTCCGCAACCTGATGGCGGCAGCTGTCCCAAGGTACTTTGTCCCCAGCCACCACTATTTCTCCCGGTGTGCTGTCCCGGCATTACACAAGCATGTGTTCCACAACATTACCCGTGCTGTCAACAATGCAGTTCCTGGGAAAGTCCACCTAACCATGGACAAGTGGACAAGTGCTTGTGGGCATAGATGATACTTCTCGCTGATGGCATACTGTGTTAACATAGTGGAACCCTGGACCCAGTTGGACCTTGGTATGGAACATGTCCTCCCGATACTGAGAATTGTGGGCCCTAGGTCAATCAGGGTTGCCCCCACAATCTACAGTTCCTGCACCTCATCCTCCTCCTCCTCATCCTCTTCAGCCTCCATCTCCGAAATGGCCACATCAGTCACAAGCTGGAAGTACTGCAGCACTCCCTCAGCCAAGCAGCATCAGGCTGTGCTGAAGCTAATATGCTTAGGTGACAAACCGCACAATGCTGAAGAGTTGTGGACAGCTCTGAAAGAGCAGGCAGATCTGTGGCTGGCACCGCTGAACCTACAGCCAGGCATGGTTATGTGTGACAATGGCCGGAACCTGGTGGCAGCTCTGAGGCGACGCGAGCTCACACATGTACCATGCCTGGCCCATGTGCTTAACCTCATGGTTCAGCGGTTTCTCAAACTGCCAGATTTGCTTGTGAAAGTATGCCGTCTGTGTGCTCATGTCAGAAAGTCAGCTACAGCTTCAGCAGCCCTTGATGTGCTTCAGCAGCGTTTGCAGTTTCCGGCTCACCGACTGGTGTGTTGTCCCCACGCATTGGAACTCTACACTGCATATGTTGGAAAGGATTTATGAACAGAAGAGGGCAGTTGTTGACTACCAGCATCAACAAGGCCGTCGGTATTCAATTCAGACTCCACACATAAGACCTCAGGAGTGGACATGGATGTCAGACATATGTACCATCCAACAAAACTTTGAGTACTCCACCAAGATGGTGAGCGGCGATGACGCCTTAATTAGCATCACCATCCCGCTTGTCTGCATTCTGAAAAGCTCTCTGCTCACAATGAAAGAAGATGCATTGCAGGCGGAGCATGATGAGATGGAGCAAGGAACCATACAGAGTGATTACACATAGCCCAGCCTCATGTCATCCCAATGTGGATTGGTTGACAATGAGGAAGAGGAAGAACAGGAGCTACTTTCATGCGCTATAGACGGTACTACAAGCACAACTGTCATACCGTTTTGTTCAGTGTGGATGGCCTGAGGACAGGGAGGAGGAGGAGGAAGAGGAGAATGGTTAGTCATCCTGTTGGTGAGGACACGGAAGTCTTGCCTGTTTGCAGTCTGGCACGCATGGTTGTTCGTTGGACAACCAAGGAGTAGAAACGAGAGAGACACTACTCCAATCCAGCAGAGTCAGGGTAACACTGGCCAAGTTATGGGACAGTTTTCTCACCCTCCAATCATCCTGGCCCAGAGGCAAGGGGTACTCTCACATGGAATGCAAAGTTTGGAAAGATGCTGAGGGAGTATTTTGCTGACCGTACCAACGTCCTCCGTGATTCCTCTGTGCCTTTTAATTATTGGGTATCCAAGCTGGACACATGGCATGAACTGGCTCTCTAAGCCTTGGAGATCCTGGCTTGCCCTGCCGCTAGCATTTTGTCCAAGCGGGTTTTTAGTGCCGCTGAAGGAATTATAACTGATAAGCGCATCTGCCTGTCAACTGAAAATGCTGACAGGCTGACTCTTATAAAAATTAACAAGGGCTGGATTGGGGCAGACTTCTCTACACCACAGAATGATAACAGCGAAGCATAACCTCCAATACAGTGTCTTTTTTGGGAGGTGTAGTGTCAGGAACACCACACTGCACATGCTCACTGAGCCAGTGCACGTGTCCTGAATAAAACAAACTGTGCTCGAGGATACCTGAGGAGCGGGACAGCAGTAATGAATGATGTGTACTGCAGACTAACAGGACCTGCACCATGTGACTGATGGGGGCGTGGCCTAAGCTCCAGAGATCTAGGAACTGCAGGAAAACTCCTAGAAGGGTAACAACGGGATAAAGTTACCAAGGGGCAAAGACAGGGACGAAAACCAGGACAGGCCGAGATCAGAGCACAAGATAGCACGACAGTACCAAAGGGTTAGACAGAACGGATAGTCATAACGTAGCAATAGATCAGTAAACCAGAGCGGGCAATAGACAGTACAATAGGGACAAAACTGTAACGGAGTATCGATAGCCAAGCCAGGAGGTCAGAACGGAGAAGACAATATTAGCAAAACGTGAGACAGAGAGCAGAGTGAGCACACAGACCGGGTCATACACTCGAGTCAAACAAGCAGAGCAGTATACACGCAACCAGGGGGTCAGACACACAGTCACAACAAAAGTATAGCTGACAGAGAATCTCCCTCTGGACTGGGTATAAATACCCTCCCAGATCCAAAGGGAGGCCAGCAAAAGTTAACCTGAGTGGACAGACATTAACCATGTCCTATACATGACATGTATTACCATGCACCTCTTCACACCCACACATGGGTATACGCTTCTGAGTTGGCTATTTGGTGTGTCCTCCTCCTCCTTCTCCTCATCCTCATCATCCACCACACTAGATCACCAAGGTGACCGTGATCTGTGATGCAACAGCCAACTTATTGTGTAAAAAGGGAGTTTTTGATGCCCTTTAAAAATTTTTTTTTAATACAGTAGGTTGGTGTACCCCCCCAGGGAGAAAAGTTTGTCAGCCCATACACTTAGTGTATGGACATTCCAAGTATAGGAGACTCGCTCCTTTAAACTGGGAAGACATTTTTTCATAGGCCATCCTCCACTCTCTTCAGACACCACCACTAGAACACGATGGTGAACATGTTCCGTGATGCAACAGCCATTATATTGTTTTGCAAGGGTGCTTAGGATGTCCATAACAAAAAATATTTACACAGTAGGTTGGTGTACCCCCCCAGGGGAAAATGTTTGTCAGCCTTCACTTAGTGTATGGCTTTCCAAGTATAGGAGACCGCTCCTTTAAACTGGGAAGACATTTTCCAGGCCATCCTCCACGTCTCTTCAGACACCACCACTAGAACATATGTGAACATGTTCCGTGATGCAACAGCCATTATTGTTTTGCAAGGGTGTTTAGGATGTCCGTAACAAAAATATTTACACAGTAGGTTGATGTGTACCCCCCAGGGAAAATGTTTGTCAGCCCATGCATTTAGTGTATGGGCATTCCAAGTATAGGAGACCGGCTCTTTAAACTGGGAAGATATTTTTCATAGGCCATCCTCCACGTCTCTTCAGACACCACCACTAGAACATAATGTTGAACATGTTCCGTGATGCAACAGCCACTATATTGTTTTGCAAGGGTGTTTAGGATGTCCGTAAAAAAAATTATTTACACAGTAGGTTGATGTGTACCCCCCCAGGGGAAAATGTTTGTCAGCCCATGCATTTAGTGTATGGGCATTCCAAGTATAGGAGACCGGCTCCTTTAAACTGGTAAGATATTTTTCATAGGCCATCCTCCACGTCTCTTCAGACACCACCACTAGAACACCAGGGTGAACATGTTCCGTGATGCAACAGCCACTATATTGTTTTGCTAGGGTGTTTAGGATGTCTGTAACAAAAAATATTTACACAGTAGGTTGATGTGTACCCCCCCAGGGGAAAATGTTTGTCAGCCCATTCATTTAGTGTATGGGCATTCCAAGTATAGGAGACTGGCTCCTTTAAACTGGGAAGATATTTTTCATAGGCCATCCTCCACGTCTCTTCAGACACCACCACTAGAACCCGAGGGTGAACGTGTTCCATAATGCAACAGCCACATAATATTATTCAAGGGTGTTTATGAGGCCTATACCAAAAATGTTGAGACAGTATGTTGATGTGTACCTCCCAGGAGGAATTGTTTGTCAGCCCATACAGTTACTATGTGGGCATTACAAGTATAGGAAACCTGCTCCTTTGTAATGGTAACAGATTTATAGGAGGCCTTCCTCCATGTCTCTTCCAAGTGGTGTTGGGGTGCGTCCTAATTTGGGGCATGCCTTGCATTCACTGCATAGGCAAACAGTATGGGAGACCCACTTCCTAATAATGTGAAGTTTTTTTGGGTTGCTCACCTTTAGCAATGCAATTCTCCATTGCCATTTCTTCAGCCTCAACACTGCAATTCCCCAAATGCAGGTTTTTCAGCCTCAACATTGCAATTCTCTACTGCTGGTTCTTCAGGCTCAACACTGAAATGCTCCACCTTCTGGGTGTTCTTCCTCAACACTGCAATGCTACAATGCAGGTTCTTCGGGCTCAACATTGCAATGCTCCACTGCTGTGTGTTCATCCTCAACACTGCAATTCTCCACTGTCAGGTCTTCAGCCTCAAAACTGCAATTGTCCACTGCAGGTTCTTCTGGCTCAGCATTGAAATGCTCCACTGCCGGGTGTTATTCCTCAACACTGCAATGCTACAATAAAGGTTCTTCAGCCTCAACACTGCAATGCTCCACTGCTGGATCTTTAGCCTCAACACTGCAATTGTCCACTGCTGGGTTTTTAGCCTCAACACTGCAATTGTCCACTCCAGGTTCTTTAGGCTCACCATTGCAATTCACCAATGCAGGTTCTTCAGCCTCAACAGCGCAATTCTCCACTGCTGGTCCTTCAACCTCAACACTGAAATTCTCCACTGCTGGACCTTCAGCCTCAACACTGACATTCCACAATGCGGGTTCTTCAGCCTCAACAATGAAATACTCCACTGCCAGGTGTTCTTTAGCCTCAACACTGCAATTCTCCACAGCAGCTTCTTCAGCCTCACAGATGAAATTCTCCACTGCAGGGTTTCCAGACTCAATACTGACATTCTCCACTGCCAGGTCCTCATCCACAACACTGACATTCTCCAATGCAGGTTCTTCATGCTCAACAATTCACTGCATAGCCAAACAATATGGAAGTACCAAATTACTAGGAACAATGCTTTCAGGTGGCCATCCAGTACGTTGGTTCAAAGGGTTATTTGCGTGCGGGGAACGTTGGAGCAGGGCAGGCCTTGCATTCAAAGCCTAGGCAAACATTATGGCAGTACCAAGTAAAGCTAAATGGAAACTTTGGTTTAATGTGGCCATCCAGTACATTGCTTCAAAGGGTTCTTGGGGTGCGTGTAACATTGGGGCAGGGCAAGTCTATTATATTTCATTCAATGCATAGGCAAACAGTATGCCAGTACCAAATAAATAAGAATGGGAAATTTGTTTTAATGTGGTCATCCAGTAGTTGGTTCAAAGGGTTATTGGGGTGCGTGTAACGTTGGGGCAGGGCAGGCCTTGCATTCAATGCATAGGCAAACAGTATGGCACTACCAAATAAAGCATAATGGGAACTTTGGTTTAATGTGGCCATCCTGTACGTGGGTTCAAAGGCATATTGGGGTGCGTGTAACTTTGGGACATCAGGCCTTGCATTCAAGAAACGAAATACTTGGACAGCAGGACACCATTTGCTTCCTGCTCTACTCTGGACCCGGCGTCTGAGGCATAACTTTATGCTCTCTCTCCCTGGCAAGCATTGTGCTTGTAAGACACTTGCGCAGACACAGCCTTAAATCCAAGTGCCTTTGTTTGCCGTTAGGTCCCACGCTTGCAACCAGTGACATACCCTTTGACATACATGATTAACGCATCCAGCATTACCAGTGTCTCATTTTGGAGAACTTTGCTGTCTCCAACATACGCATTTTTGCTATCCTAAGTGTTCTCTCTGGATATAATCTGATGAAGGTCCTCTTAACGGACCGAAAACGTTCATGTTCTTTGTCTGGATGCACCATCAATAAATGAACTTTTTCTGTTATACCTCTTGAGTGCCAAGTATTTTGTTTCATGTTTACTGGGCCGGATGCCTGACTTTTGCACCTACCTCTCCTCCAGTTGAGTGCCGTGGTTTCTATTCTAGGCCTTGCATTCAATGCATAGGCAAAAAGTTTGGGAGTACAAAATGAATACTTGGAACTTTGGTTGCATGTGGTCATCCATGACGTCTGTTCAAAGGGTTGTTGGGGTGCGTCCAAACTTTGGGCAGCCCTGCCACTCACTTATGCACAATAACAGTTTAAGGAACTCACTGTTTAATAATAGGAAGAACAAAGCATAGCTGGCTGATGGTTCTGTAAGAAAAGTGAGGGCCCACTGCTGGTACTATAAAAATAGACTTTGTGAATTTCAGAGTCCCTCCTTCATAAATGAAACAGGATGTGTCTGATGATGTGTCACACATCACATGGCCAAATAAAGTTGTAAAATGTTAAAATGATATTTCCCAGTAAATGCATTTGCTTGGTTGAAAGCAATAGTAAAGTTGAAAAACGCATCAAAGACGCTACCTGTGAACATAGCCCACGTGGTGGAGGAACATTTTTGATTTGGGTTATGTATTTTGCCTTACATACAAATCATTACCCTGGAAAGGATGTTCCTTAACATATTTTCAAGGAAAATCCATTTTGGTATCGTTTTTGTAAGTTTTATTTTGCACCTGTAAAAGTGGCGTAAGACTCTGACAACATTGTTCATAGCTGTGACCTAAGTGTCAGAAATGCTTCCAGAGGTATTCCCCATGATGTTCCCATGTCATTTGAGCACTGTTTCCATCAATTTCAGACATTTTTAGACCCTAAAAGGACCCCCAGGGTGGTTGAGGCAAAAGTGCTCAGTTTTTCCACCATAGACTTACATTGGGCTCGTTGCTCAGGTCGAGTACCCGACCATTCCAATTTGTTCGACCTGAGCAGTGAGCACCTGAGCATTTTAGTGCTTGCTCATCACTAGTGTTGACAGAATGCAAGAAGGCAAGCCACATAGGCAGTGTGATATGTGGAAATCTACAGAAGAAAAAGTGACCAAAACCCTGCTGTAACTAAGTAAATAAAAAGCAAAACGTGCATTTAAATAACAGAGTTTTTAGTAATACTGTTTTTGATCAAATATAGCATAAAAGCCATCCCACTACAACAAGGTAACTCTGACGGGACAGTCTTACATGTCTAATATTAAAAACCTTACCATGGGTCAATGTTGACCTCAGTGTGTGAATAATTGCAGACAAGAGGACTGAGCCCCATCAGTGGAATACCAGTCTGGGGAAGCCTTATATACAATTTCCAGCTCAGGAGAGGGAAGCCACACCCCAGCTTGCACAGAATGCATTAATACAAGGAAAAAAAACACAAAAATTGAGCTTAACTTGAGTTGGTACACATGTAGCACATATGAGCATGTTCACATTGGCCATAAAACATATAAACTTACAGAAGAAAAATTGAGCAAAACCCTGCTGTAAGTAAGTAAATAAAATGCAAAATGTGCATTTAATTAACACGCAGTTTTTAGTAATACTGTTTTTGATCAAAAATAGCATAAAATCCATGCCACAACGACAAGGTAACTCTGACGGGACAGTCCTACACTGTCTAATATTAAATACCTTACCATAGGTCAATGTTGACCTCAGTGTGTGAATAAGGGCAGACAAGAGGACTGGATGTCATGATCCAGTCTGGGGTTTGTTTTCTGCTGTCTTCTCTCTGGTCTGGTCATGTGGGGGTTAATACCCTCTGCCTCATCTTGGAGCTGGCTGGGCTATTTCAGTCCTCTGCTTCTGCGGGCCAGCATCAGCTATAGTTCATGCTTCCAGGCTAGAGTGTTATGTTTCGGTAGCTGAGGAGTAATAGCAAAAATAGCCGAAGTAGCAATACACCAGAGAGGCTGGAAACTACTGGGTTGCAGAACCCTAAACTAACCGCAACACTAGAAGTAGCCGTGGTGAACCTAGACGCCTCGTCACAGCCGGAGAGATAGCTACACCTAAAGACAGAAAGATGAAAGTTATCTGCCCCGTAGCATAACCCCCAAAGAAATAGGAAGCCCCAAACATGTAATGGCGGTTAGACAAGAAGAAATATGAACACAGACAGAAAATAGAATGAGCAAACGCTGGGGCCCAATACTGGCTAGATAGAAAAGTATAGGAAAGAATTCTGACTGCAACCCAAAAAACCCTGACAAAAATACCAACACTTCTGATTAACAAAAAAACCTGAGATCACACGATCTCTACCACCTAAATCAGATCTCTGGTGTAACACACAGCAATTAAGCAAATAAAAAGTGACACAGGAAAAGAGCAAAAGTGCAAACACAAACTGAGCACAATGCAGAGCCAGGCCCCAAAAGGGGACCAGGCTGAAGTCCACTGCAAGGCATCAAACCAGCAAGGAAAATCCAACCAGAGGAAAAAAAACAACAAGTCACTTATCTGAATGAGAGCAGGAATGCAAGCTGAGCTCCAAGCAAGACCTGGAAGAACAATTGATTACCGGCAAGGCTGATGGGAGTTCAGGTCACTTATATCAGACCAATCAGACCCAGCTGAAAGCCATTCAGCAATTGGTTCATTACCCTCAGCAACCACCAGAGGGAGCCCCAGCTCCGAAGTCGCCTCCAAGTGTGTTAGGGGTCGAGTTCCCTCTTCTGCACAAGGGAAATCTCGAGCCGTCCCTGCTGCGGTCTCCCATCCATCTCCAGCCGCAGTGGCTCTGCTCAGCTTAGACATTGGTCCCAGCATCTCGCCCAGTCCAACATTGTGCAGAGGATTACTGCTGCTCCTTCAGGCTCTGCTATTGTAGCCAGTACTGGTTAGCGGCGAGCAGGCGTCTTTAGGACAAAGTCCTTGCTTTCGCTTCTGAGCATGCCCAGAGTAAGATCTCTCATTGGAGATCAGGGGTCACATGCTCAGGTACTGCAGCAGCTCCTATTGGTCCGCCAGGAAGGTCCTGAAACCACTTGTGTTCTGGAGCAGTTTCCTATTGGTCCTTATCTGGCAGGTCCTGTAGTTGCTACTATAAAAGGGTGGCATGGTCGTGCCACCATGCGCTAGTATCAATCACATTATGCTCTTTGCGCCAGGGTGATCTTGCACCATGTGTTAGGGCTCGGCTGAAATAAGACCCTAGAATACCGGCACCTCCGGTGAGGAGATTGTATGCACGTGTTCAGGGCTCGGCTGAAATAAGCCCCTAGAATACCGGCTTCTCCGGTGAGGAGATTGTCTGATTGCATTGCTGATTGCGTTACTACGGACTGCTGTCCGCACAGCAGTTGTCTGTGCATACCTGTGGAGTTAACAGGACACAGTCCATATTACTGCGTTTCTACCATAGCGACTCTGTGGTGTAACAGAGTTCGCTTACACCGCCATATAGGGCCACAGTGTCTATAGTTGCGACTCTGTGAAGTAACAGAGTTCTCCATACCGCCATCCTACTAACAGCAGGCTCTGCCTGCACGGTGGACCCCGGACTGCGAACGCACTTATTATTTATATTTATTTTGTGCGTTCCGCCAGTCCTAACACAATCCTAGCGCCAGGGTCTGGCTGGTAAAATGGCGGACGATCAGCGTCTATTGCAGGACATCCAGCAGCAGGAGGGTAGGTTTGGCGGCTCTTGAGCGCACAACCTCAGCTGTGGATGTCACCGCAGTCGCTGTTCAGGCTGCTAGCGTGGCTGCAGCCAGTGTGTCCACTGCCACCTCTGTCCCCACATTATCCCACCTCCCACTTCCAGACAAGTTCGCTGGTGACAGCAAGCAATGTCGGGGATTCGTGAGTCAGTGCTCTATACAACTCGAGCTTCTGGCTGCACGTTTCCCCACGGATCGGGCAAAAGTGGGCTTTGTAATATCTCTTCTGTCGGGCAGAGCGTTGGAGTGGGCCACCTCGCTGTGGGAGCGTGACGACCGTGTGGTGCGGAGTGCTCCTCATTTTCTGGAGGCTCTAAAAAAGGTCTTTCTAGGACCTCAGGTCACCCACGATGCGGCGCTCCAACTCCTGGCAAGTTCACAGGGTTCGTCCTTGGTCAGCTGTTTTGTGTCCAATTTCGGACTCTGTCCTCGGAGTTGGACTGGCCAGATAAAGTCCTCATTCCCGTGTGTTGGAGAGGACTAGCGGGCCATGTGAAAGACGCCTTGGCTACTAGGGAGATTCCCGCCACACTGGAGAAGCTTAACCAAATATTAAATAAAGCGGGCACCACCTGAAAATAATGAATATCAAATAAACGGGATCACCCCTGCATGTGAAAAAACTAAGGACCATAACAAAGAAAAAGACACATGCATAACTAGGGATCACCAAAACAAATGTAGTCAAAACATATCAAATTTATTGAAAAGACAAGCCATAGTAAACACAAAATTTAAAAACATCTAAAAGCACTAATTGCGTATACAGAAAAGTCCATAATAAAGAATGCAATATTCAAAAGAAGCACCCACATGTCTATAATCAAACAAATAATAAATGCTGCACTATTTATAAAGGTTATAGAGTACGGGGAAAAAGTATTACCCATGTTGTCATCACCATAACATATGCAACCAAATATATATATAAATGGGGAGAGAACAAAAAGGAAAAAGTAATCATATAGGATAATGTTATAATGGCCTGAAATAAAGGACTTCTATAGAGAAATACCAAGAGTCCCAAATGCGGTAAACGAGGCAAATCACCTATAATGCAGCCCAGCCAGAAAGAGCCTCACATGGTAAATAAACCAAACGTAGCCATATCCTATGTGCTCATCCCCCAAACAAAGGACAGACATGTGGGAGGAATGGACCCACGCGTCTCTGACACAAACTGTGTCTTTATCAAGGTAGGTGTGTATAACCTGTGGCACATCGTCTATTTATAGTAGCCAAAATGATTTGAGAAAAAGCTTACCAGCTGTAACGGCAATAGCGTGAGCTTAGCGTTGTGAAAGCAGGAAGTACCAAACCGAAAGTGATGATGTCACAAAAACTAAACTGCGCATGTCATGATCACAGGACAAGCCTAAAGAGGGCTTTGTGTCTAAGAGTCCAGGCACAACGCATGCGCAATGGAAATGTTAAAGAAAACACAGGCACTTTAATAAGGCACCCAGATGGAGCTATGATTCAAGGAGTAGGTGAGGCGCATGTCAAAGTAAAATACATTTTATCCAAAGAACACAGCGCACGCGCAATAGCAGACGCTGAAAGATGTATGGTAGCTCAACAAGGTTGGCAAAAAATGTTTAGAAATAAATGGATTAGTATATTACATATAAGATCTCCCCATAGAACCTCCCCAAAATAGTAGTGTCACATAAATTGAACTGCGCATGTCATGATCACGAAAACAAGCCCAAAAAGAGCTCTGTGTCTGGATATCCAGCCACAACGCATGCACAATAGAAATGCTAAGGAAACACAGGCGCTTTAATAAATCACCCAGATGGAGCTATAATTCAAAGAATAAATGCGGCGCATATCAAATAAGGTACAATTTATCCCAGAACAAACAGCGCATGTACAATAACAGACGCTGAGAGACACATGGTGGCTCAATTAGGTCAACCAAAAGGCGTTCAGAGATAGATGAATTAGTACGGCGCATATTAGATCTCTCCATACATAATCCCATACAGTGCATATAAGAAGGTTTTTTTTTTAGCAATTATTATAAAAAGCGGTATAGGTACAAAAAATAATAATAATAATTCTCAATCATATACCAGGTAGTCTAACATAAAGACACATATCCATATACATATCGGGTACATGCAGTGTATATATGTGTCACGCTGTATAGCAGATATATATATGTGATGACAATAATCTATATCAAAAGGGCAACATACTATATAACATGTGCATAGCTATATGATAACATAGATTTACCTGACAGAAAGTCCAGTGGGTCAAAACGGAATCCGTTATACGCTGTCTCCGGCTAGAGGGTGACCGGGGTCTAAGCTGACCCTAACTGGGGTCCTAACTAATCCCTCAACCTGGAGGTACTGTTAAAGGTACAGAGGTCCAGGCCACCAGCGTAAACCCTGTCTCCTATCAATCCCTGCCAACTGTATTCTAGTCCTAAGAAGGACCCTGATTACCACCAAAGGGAATGACCAGGTAACGGTTAATGAACAGAAAGACATACAAGAAAGATAAGAAATAAAGTAAATAAAGTCTTACATACAACACTCACACACAGTAGGAACACCATAGGTCTCAGAGATAAACTATAAGCTGTAAGAGTAAAAACAACTAAGGAGCTCTTAGCTTAAGTATTCCCAGAACCGATCCAGTCTGCTAAACTATATGAATGCTTTCACCGGCATCCAACACCCAGACTGGCAGGAATATAAAGGAAACTAATTAGAACATAATCCAAAGCAGCCGGGCGAGGCTGAACCTAGTCTTAGCAAAGAGCTAGGTAAAATTAACTCTCTCATTACCAAACACAAAGAAACAGCAGCTCAGCTGTGAGAAGTCAGAATGTGCAATCGCGACGATCTTCGTGGCGATGCACCCATGACAGTACCCCCCCTTCTACGAGGGGCCTCCGGACCCTCATGACCAGGTCTGTCCGGGTAAGTTGTGTGAAAGGTCCGAACCAATCGATCTGCGTTATCATCAGACGCAGGGACCCACGTCCTCTCCTCAGGACCATACCCCCTCCAATGAACTTCCACGTTATCATTGACCACCACTGAAGGCGGAGGTAGAGGTGACGGTATGACTGGTGCCACATACTTTTTAAGTAATGACTTGTGAAACACATTATGAATTTTAAACGTAGGAGGGAGGTCCAGACGAAATGCCACAGGATTAATTATGGAACTGATCCTGTATGGCCCGATGAATCTGGGACCCAACCTCCAGGAGGGAACTTTAAGTTTTATATTCCTGGTAGACAACCACACCAGATCGTTCACCCTCAGATCTAGACCAGAAACTCTCCTCCTATCAGCCATCCGTTTGTAAGGGTTCTCCATAACCTTCAGTCTTAAGCGATCTGGAACTATCAGTCTCCCTGGAAGTCCCACAGGGGCGTCCCCCTGAGCCCCCAATACCTCCCCCTCAAGCTCAGAGCATACAGCTGACACTACAACTCCCTCCTGAGGAATAGGAACCGGATCATCAGTCTTCCCGACCCCTGGGAAAGTACGAGATAAGGCATCAGGAAGCAACTTTATTGAGCAGTCATATGCGCGATGAAGAGGTAACTCTTTACACCCCTCCTCTGAGAACTTCTCCCAAAAGTCCTCCAGAAAAGGAGGCAAAGTCCTAGGCACAACCGCACCGATGACCGTGCTCATGCAGTTATTCTTGCAAAATTCACCCCACTGGCTTATCTTTCTGGATTGCCAATCAATCACTGGGTTATGTTTAGCCAACCAAGGAAGTCCCAACACAATAGGAGCAGGCAGACCCTCCAACACATAACAAGACAATTGCTCTTTATGTATTGCCCCTACTCGAAGATCTATGTTATGAACAGCTTGTACCAAGCTACCTTGACCAAGAGGTCTAGAATCAATAGAGAGTATAGGGACCGGTTTGGCCAATACACTCAGTTGCATACCATGCACCTGGGCAAACCGAGTGTCCACCAGATTAGCCCCGGACCCACTATCAAGAAAAACAGAAATCCTCTCAGTTCTAGTACCAATCACCACCTCCGCAGGCACGAGAAACTGAGAGGGATTTGGGGACGAAATACACACTCCCAGGTTAACTCCTTGGTTCAAAGAGGTCCGGGATGGACACCCCCCAACAAAATGTCCCTCTCTCCCGCAAAAGAAACACCTTCTAGTCTTGCGGCGCACCGCTGATTCCCTCCTACAAAATGATGTCCCTCCCAACTGCATGGGTTCCTCAGAACAGACCAGAGGAACCTCAGTATAAGGGACTTTAGTAGTAGGTGGAGTCATCACGGGGGGCGGAGTTACCTCGCGTCTTCCCCGAAGACGTCTATCAATGCGAATAGCGAGGGCCATAGCAGCCTCCAGTGATGGAGGAGAATCATACTGAGCCAACACATCTTTTAATTTGTCAGACAACCCTTGACAAAACTGGCTCCTAAGAGCAGGGTCATTCCACTGAGTATCTGTTGCCCATCTACGGAACTCAGAAGAATATTCCTCCGCTGGACGATTTCCTTGCCGTATTTTACGTAACCTTGTTTCAGCAAGGGAGACTCGATCCGGATCATCATATACCAGACCCAGGGCAGTAAAAAATCGATCCACTGACTGGAGATCTGGGGAGCCTGGAGGAATAGAGAACGCCCAAGATTGAGGATCCCCTTGTAAGAGCGAGATAACAATTCCCACCCTCTGCTCTTCACTCCCAGATGACCGAGGCCGCAGCCGAAAGTACAATTTACATGCCTCCCGGAAAGTAAAAAATTTGTCCCGCCCACCAGTGAACCTGTCCGGGAGAGCAACCTTAGGTTCAGATCTGGTTTGCTCCGGGGGGGACAAAACCTTGGACTTAATGTCTGCCAACTCCATGGACAATCCCTGCAACTGCCGGGCCAGCTGGGCTACTGGATCCATGATAGCTGGGGAGAATCTTTAGTATGGCCGGTGAAAATGTCACGCTGTATAGCAGATATATATATGTGATGACAATAATCTATATCAAAAGGGCAACATACTATATAACATGTGCATAGCTATATGATAACATAGATTTACCTGACAGAAAGTCCAGTGGGTCAAAACGGAATCCGTTATACGCTGTCTCCGGCTAGAGGGTGACCGGGGTCTAAGCTGACCCTAACTGGGGTCCTAACTAATCCCTCAACCTGGAGGTACTGTTAAAGGTACAGAGGTCCAGGCCACCAGCGTAAACCCTGTCTCCTATCAATCCCTGCCAACTGTATTCTAGTCCTAAGAAGGACCCTGATTACCACCAAAGGGAATGACCAGGTAACGGTTAATGAACAGAAAGACATACAAGAAAGATAAGAAATAAAGTAAATAAAGTCTTACATACAACACTCACACACAGTAGGAACACCATAGGTCTCAGAGATAAACTATAAGCTGTAAGAGTAAAAACAACTAAGGAGCTCTTAGCTTAAGTATTCCCAGAACCGATCCAGTCTGCTAAACTATATGAATGCTTTCACCGGCATCCAACACCCAGACTGGCAGGAATATAAAGGAAACTAATTAGAACATAATCCAAAGCAGCCGGGCGAGGCTGAACCTAGTCTTAGCAAAGAGCTAGGTAAAATTAACTCTCTCATTACCAAACACAAAGAAACAGCAGCTCAGCTGTGAGAAGTCAGAATGTGCAATCGCGACGATCTTCGTGGCGATGCACCCATGACAATATGATGGTAAATAATAACAGGCAATCAATAATTCAATCTTATATATCTGTATATGATGATGACATACTTCCATTTGTGTTATAATGAAATAGATCAAAACTAATTACAAGGCAAAAATTGAGTTCCAAGGTCCGCAAGTAATTGCAAGACACAGTATCCATATTGGGGTTAGGAGAAAAAAAAATTGATATGTTTTGACTACATTTGTTTCGGTGATCCCTGGTTATGCATGTGTCTTTTTCTTTGTTATGACACTGGAGAAGCTTATCGCCATATCTACCCGCATCAACCGCCGTTTTCACGAGCGGAGGTTGGAGCGGTCCCAGTGTAGGCGGAGGTTCCGGCTGGCTCCCACCTTCACCAGACCTCTGGAATCTTTCAGCCAGGCGCCCGACTCCCATGAGTCCATGGAGGTTTCTCGAGCAGGACCTAAGTCCTGGGCCGCTCGAGTACCCGTGGTCTGTAACATCTGCCAGCAGTTAGGACATTATGCCAACAAATGTCCACAGTGGTCGGGAAAATGGTCGCATCTAGTGATCTTGGGAGGAGGTTCACTAGAC
The DNA here is from genome assembly GCA_033576555.1 of Oophaga sylvatica. Taxonomy (NCBI): domain Eukaryota; kingdom Metazoa; phylum Chordata; class Amphibia; order Anura; family Dendrobatidae; genus Oophaga; species Oophaga sylvatica. Next base: position 179,505,883 of record JARQOD010000001.1, on the reverse strand, counting down.
ACTGCGGCATTTTCCACCAAGTTGTCCTTTAAGGGGACAATTACTGTAGGTCCATCCACTCTCACCGCCGAGCTCTGTGTGGATTCTGGAGCCGAGGGGAATTTCATGTCCTCTGCCTTTGCTCTCCGCCACACTATACCTCTGGTGATGCTCGCCAAACCGGTGACTGTGCGTGTAGTGAATGGATCGACTCTGCCCTCACAAATCACCCACCAGACTATCCCTCTCATGTTGTCTATGTCCCCTTCCCATCAGGAGCGTATTTCCTTTCTTGTCCTGCCCGAGGGAATAGACGAAGTGTTGCTGGGAGTACCTTGGCTCCGTCACCACTCTCCACATATTGAGTGGTCCTTTGAGAGGATACTGGGTTGGGGTGATTCATGAAGAGGCAGGTGTGTCAGGAGTGCGTTCAGGTCACCACCACAGAGATACCCGTAGATCTCACTTCTCTCCCCCAGTGTTATTGGTCATATGCAGACATTTTCTCCAAGAAGGCGGCGGAGACTCTTCCGCCTCATCGACCCTACGACTGTCCTATTGATCTCTTGCCTGGAGCAGAACCTCATCGGGGAATAGTCTATCCCCTCTCGCTTCCTGAGACGGAGGCCATGTCCCAGTATATTCAGGAGAATCTGGCAAGAGGGTTCATTAGGAAGTCGGTGTCACCTGCAGGGGCGGGGTTCTTCTTCGTGCAAAAGAAGAACGAAGAATTACATCCATGTATTGACTACAGGAGTCTTAACGCCATCAACGTCAAGATAAGTACCCGTTGCCCCTAATCTCTGAGCTCTTTGATAGGCTCCGAGGAGCAAAGGTATTTACCAAGCTAGATCTACGTGGTGCCTATAACCTAATTCGCATCCGTGAAGTGACGAGTGGAAGACAGCTTTTAATACCAGGGATGGGCATTATGAATACCTGGTGATGCCCTTCGGGCTCTGTAATGCTCCTGTTGTTTTCCAAGACTTTGTTAATGACATCTTCCGGGATATGCTCTCCACCTCTGTAGTAGTCTATCTGGATGATATTCTCATCTTTTCACCAGATATAGACTCTCACCGGAGGGATGTCAACAAAGTCTTTGACCTTTTACTGGCAAATTCCCTCTATGCCAAGCTGGAGAAATGTGTGTTTGAGCAGGAGTCCTTACCTTTCCTGGGCTATATCATCTCCGCCCAGGGATTGGCTATGGATCCTGCCAAACTACAGGCTGTAATGGACTGGCAAGAACCCCATTCTCTTAAAGCGGTGCAGCGCTTTATGGGGTTCATTAATTATTATCATCAGTTCATCCCCCACTTCTCGACTTTGGTAGCTCCCTTGGTAGCCCTCACCAAGAAGGGAGCAAATCCCAAGTTGTGGTCTGAGGAGGTCTCCAAGGCGTTCTCTTCCATCAAGTCGCATTTTGCCAGTGCTCCCATATTACATCGCCCTGATGTTGGTAAGCCGTTTATTTTAGAGGTGGACGCCTCTTCTGTTGGTGCTGGAGCAGTCCTTTATCAAAAGGATGCTCAAGGTCGGAAGCATCCCTGCTTCTTCTTTTCTAAGACCTTTACACCAGCAGAGAGGAATTATTCCATCAGGGACAGGGAGTTGCTGGCTATGAAGTTGGCCTTCTCTGAGTGGAGACATCTTCTGGAGGGGGCTCGTTTTCCCTTCCAAGTCTTCACTGACCACAAAAACTTGGTATATTTGCAAACGGCTCAGCGGCTAAATTCTCGCCAGGCCAGATGGTCCCTATTCTTCTCTCAGTTTCACTTCACCCTCCATTTTCTCTCCGGTGAGAAGAATGTTCGGGCCGAAGCTCTCTCTCGCTCCTTAGTGTCATCAGAGGAGAATGAAGAGCCTCAGCTTATTGTCCCCGAAGAGAGCCTGAGAACTGTACCCCGGTTTCGCTAGAGTCTGTGCCTCCGGGCAAGACTTTTGTGCCCACTAATTTGCGACCGGAGGTACTCTCTTGGGCACACTCATCCAGGGTGGGTGGACACTTTGGGGCAAAGAGGACAACAGAATTATTGGCGAGGACATACTGGTGGCCACGTATGGCCCGTGACGTCAGGGAGTATGTCTCCTGCGCCCGGAACAAGTCCCCTCGACAACGGCCAGCTGGGTTACTTTTTCCTTTGCCGGTGGCAGACAGGCCCTGGGAGATGGTCGGGATGGACTTTGTGGTGGGCTTACCCAAGTCTCGGGGTTGCACTATCATTTGGGTGATCACCGACCACTTCTCCAAAATGGTGCACTTAGTGCCGCTACCCTGGTTACCTTCTGCACGGGCCTTGGCAGCATTATTTATTAGACACATCTTCCGTCTACACGGTATGCCAGACAATATTGTCAGCGATCGAGGTCCACAATTTGCGTTTCGGTTCTGGAGAGAGTTGTGTCATCTACTCTGTATTGAGTTAAACCTCTCCTCTGCATATCATCTCGAGACGAATGGGTTGGTAGAGAGGGCCAACCAGACCTTGGTCACATACTTGCGACATTTTGTCTCTGCCAGGCAGGATGACTGGGCATCCTTGCTCCCGTGGGCGGAGTTCGCGCAAAACAATGCTGTGGCTGACTCCACCGGACAGACCCCATTCCTCTTAAATTACGGCCAGCCTCCATGGGTACCGATGCCCATGCCCGTGGCTTCCGCTGACTCCACGGTGGCAGACTGGCTGTGGAGGCACGGGACATTTGGGACCGCACCCAGGATGCCATTCAGGCTTCCAAGGAAAGGATGAGGTCTTCTGCCGATGCCCATCGGCGTCCCGCTCCGACATTTGCTCCTGGCGACCTAGTGTGGCTCTCCGCCCGAAACATCAGGTTACGGGTGGAATCCCTAAGTTGGCACCCCGCTATTTGGGTTCCTTCAAGGTTCTCGAGTAGGTGAACCCTGTGGTTTACCGTTTGGCCCTTCCGCCTCGCCTTGGTATCTCCGACACCTTCCATGTGTCCCTCCTAAAACCTGTGGTCATCTCCCGGTTGCCTGAGTCATTTGCCGGGACGTCGGGTTCGTCTACGGACGATCACGAGGTGAACGCCATTGTAGGGTGCAAGGTGGTACGGGGTAAAAATTTTTTTTGGGTGGATTGGAAGGGTTATGGGCCTGAGGATAGGTCCTGGGAGCCTGCCGAGCATATTCATGCTCCGCAGCTCATTGCTGCCTTTGGACATAGCGAGGCCCAAAGAAGGGGGGCCCTAGGAGGGGGGGTAATGTTAGGGGTCGAGTTCCTGCTTCTGCACAAGGGGAATCTCGAGTCATCCCTGCTGCGGTCTCCCATCCATCTCCGGCCGCAGTGGACTCTGCTCAGCAGAGACGTCGGTCCCAGCATCTCGCCCAGTCAAACATTGTGCAGAGGATTACTGCTGCCTCTCCAGGTTCTGCTATTGTAGCCAGTACTGGTTAGTGGCGAGCAGACATCTTTAAGACTAAGTCCTGCGTTTCCCCTTCTGAGCATGCCCAGGGTAAGATCTCTCATTGGAGATCAGGGGTCACATGCTCAGGTACTGCAGCAGCTCCTATTGGTCCGCTAGGAAGGTCCTGAAACTACATGTGTTCTGGAATAATTTCTTATTGGTCCTTTTCTGGCAGGCCTGTAGTTGCTGCTATAAAAGGGTTGTATGACCATGCGGCCATGCGCTAGTATCAATTGCATTATGTGCTTTGCGCCAGTGTGATCTTGCACGCATGTGTTAGGGCTCGGCTGAAATAAGCCCCTAGAATACCAGCACCTCCGGTGAGGAGATTGTATGCACGTGTTTAGGGCTCGGCTGAAATAAGCCCCTAGAATACTGGCTTCTCCGGTGAGGAGATTGTCTGATTGCGTTGCTGATTGCGTTACTACGGACTGCTGTCCGCACAGCAGTTATCTGTGCATACCTGTGGAGTTAACAGGACACAGTCCATATTTCTGCGTTTCTACCTTAGCGACTCTGTGGTGTAACAGAGTTCGCTTACACCGCCATATAGGGCCACAGTGTCTATAGTTGCGACTCTGTGAAGTAACAGAGTTCGCCATACCGCCATCCTACTAGCAGCAGGCTCTGCCTGCACGGTGGACCCCGGGCTGCGAACTCACTTATTATTTATATTTATTTTGTGCGTTCCGCCAGCCCTAACAACGTGTTTACAACACTAGAGCATCTGACCCATATACCCTTGTGATCCTTCCGCCTCTGACTTACCATACTGTGTATGACTCGGCCTGATCTATGAACCCCGTCTCTTGTTTTCCATTCCTGATACCGCATTCCCCGACTAGTTTTGACTCTTTGGCTTGTACGTCTTTCGTCTTTCTACGTCTTTCATCTTACATTTTGGATACCACGTTCCCGTTAGGCTCTGACTTCTGGCTTGTCTCTGACTTCGTGCTTTGCTGTGACCTTTGGTACTTTTGCTCCTGACAGTGTACAGTCATGGCCAAAAGTTTTGAGAATGACACAAATATTAATTTTTACAAAGTCTACTGCTTCACTTTTTCTAATGGCAATTTGCATATACTCCAGAATGTTATAAAGAGTGATCAGCTTAACAGCAATTACTTGCAAAGTCAATATTTGGCTAGAAAATGAACTTTATCCCCCAAAACACATTTCAACATCATTGCAGCCCAGCCTTAAAAGGACCAGCTAACCTCTTTTCAGTGATTGCTCCATTAACACAGGTGTGGGTGTTGATGAGGACATGGCTGGAGATCAATCTGTCATGATTAAGTAAGAATGACACCACTGGACACTTTAAAAGGAGGCTGGTACTTGGCATCATTGTTTCTCTTCTGTTAACCATGGTTATCTCTAAAGAAACACGTGCAGTCATCATTGCAATGCACAAAAATGGCCTAACAGGGAAGAGTATCGCAGCTAGAAAGATTGCACCTCAGTCAACAATCTATCGCATCATCAAGAACTTCAAGGAGAGAGGTTCCATTGTTGCCAAAAAGGCTCCAGGGCGCCCAAGAAAGACCAGCAAGCGCCAGGACCGTCTCTTAAAAGTGTTTCAGCTGCAGGATCGGGCTACCAGCAGTGCTGAGCTTGCTCAGGAATGGCAGCAGGCAGGTGTGAGTGCATCTGCACGCACTGTGAGGCGGAGCAAGGCCTGGTCTCAAGGAGGGCAGCAAAGAAGCCACTTCTCTCCAGAAAAAAACATCATGGACAGACTGATATTCTGCAAAAGGTACAGGCAGTGGACTGCTGAGGACTGGGGTAAAGTTATTTTCTCTGATGAATCCCCTTTTCCATTGTTTGGGACATCAGGAAAACGCCTCATTCGGAGAAGACAAGGTGAGCGCTACCACCAGTCTTGTCTCATGCCAACTGTTAAGCATCCTGAAACCATTCATGTGTGGGGTTGCTTCTCAGCCAAGGGAATCAGTTCTCTCACAGTCTTGCCAAAAACACAGCCATGAATAAAGAATGGTACCAGAATGTCCTCCAAGAGCAGTTTGGCAATCAACAATGCCTTTTCCAGCATGAGGGAGCACCTTGCCATAAAGCAAAGGTGATAACTAAATGGCTCAGGGAACAAAACATAGAGATTTTGGGTCCATGGCCTGGAAACTCCCCAGATCTTAATCCCATTGAGAACTTGTGGTCAATCATCAAGAGACGCGTGGACAAACAAAAACCTAAAAATTCTGACAAAATGAAAGCATTGATTGTGCAAGAATGGACTGCTATCAGTCAGGATTTGGTCCAGAAGTTGATTGAGAGCATGCCAGGGAGAATTGCAGAGGTCCTGAAGAAGAAGGGTCAACACTGCAAATATTGACTTGCTGCATTAACTCATTCTAATTGTCAATATAAGCTTTTGTTACTCATATGTTTGCAATTATATTTCTGTCTGTGATAAAAACATCTGTCAAACACACACATAAAGACCAGAGGGCAGCAGATCATGTGAAAATATAATATTTGTGTCATTCTCAAAACTTTTGCCCATGACTGTATTACTCGGCTTGTTTGCCCACTCTTTCGTTACCTGTTACACCTGTGCTGCTGCTCAGTGTTGGTATGCAGAGTTTGTGCAACCTCTCTTCCCTCACCAGCACCCCCTGGTGGAGGTTGCACTATACTGCACTGTAGCAGAATTACACTGGGCCCCACCAGTGGAACACCAGTCTGGGGAAGCCTTATATACAATTTCCAGGAGAGGGAGGCCACACCCCAGCTTGTACAGAATGCAATAATACAAAGAAAAAAACACAAAAATTGAGCTTAACTTGAGTTGGAACACATGCAGCACATAAGAGCATGTTCACATTGGCCATAAAACATATAAACCTGCAGAAAAAAGTGAGCAAAACCCTGCTGTAACTAAGTAAATAAAAAGCAAAAAGTGCATTTAAATAAGAGCTTTTAGTAATACTGGTTTTGATCAAAAATAGCATAAAAGCCATCCCACAATGACAAAAACTGGTCAAAACTGAAATGTGAGCTGCACTGTGAACGGTAAGGTGATACTCAGGCAATAAATGAGAGAACGGACTGGGTTTAGCTGTTTGGACACGTAGTCTTACATGTATGTCAATATATAGGGCAGATGCCGGCTGTAATAAATAGCCAGAATCTGCCTGTAACAACAATGATCGGTGCTAGCTGTGATCGCTACTATTTAATTCGAACTCTGACAGTGGCTTTTAAATAACTCGTGGCTTATGCAGGGGTCCAGTGGGTTACAATAGAAGCAGGATATTGTGGCCTGCTGAAGACCCTCTTTATTGCAAGGGGTGCCACCTAGGTACTCTTTCGAAGCTCAGCTATAGGCTGGAGTCACACTATCGTATAGCATCCGATGCGAGAGCATCGGATGTAATATGCTAATGACCTCGGCTCCACTTCTGTCATGGCACTGTGCTCCGATCCTCTCATATGAAAAAATCACAGAACAGGTGTGGAGAAGACAAAGTAATTTCTCCATCTCCACCATTGCCTGTTTCTGAATACATCGGAGTGCACTGGGATGACATCCAATTGCAGTCCGATGTTTCATCTGCAGTCATAGACTTGTCACGCTGCCAATCGCAGCATGCTGCTATTGTTTTTTCATGCCATTTCGGCATGAGAAAATAAAATTTTCGCTCCCAATTTTTTATTTTACCATGGGTAATAGGAGAAATTGGAAGCCAAAAGTTGTTGTGCAATTTGTCCTGAGTACGCTGATACCCCATATGTGGGGGTAAACCACTGTTTCACCACAGCTCAGCTCCATTCCCAGCCAGGCTGAGTTGCAGTGAGATCTGTGAGATCCCCGCTAGCACCGTGAAGGCTCACGGTGCTAGTGGGGATCTCATCGAAGTCACCGCAGTTCAGCCTGGCTGGGAACGGAGCCTCAGTGACTGGAGGTAACCTCTATGACTCCACCCTCTGTCACTGACACTTCATTCCCAGCAGTTCACCAGTGGTTCTCATCCTGGATGGTTGCATCTTGGCACCATCCACATTGAAAACTTATTATCCACCAGACATGGATTACGGTGTGGGACAGAACAACAGACAGGTATGGTATATTGTTGGCTTTTTATTTTAGTTTTAATACAGGAGAAAAAGGGCTTTGGTGGAATAGGCATTTGGTGAGTATAACTGTGTTTGTTATTTTTAAATAAAAAAGTAAAACTGTGTTTTGTTTTATTTCTAATAAAAGACTTTATTCTGGCTGTGTCTTTATTTACCATGTAACTATATGACTAGTAATCGATTGGTGTCTTATAGATGCTTCTCCATTACTGGGCTTGATGTCACCTGACAATATAAAGGTGACATCAACCCCACAATATGAACCTCACTTGCCACCACTACAGGGCAAGTGGGAAGAGCCAGGCAAAGTGCCAGAATTGGTGCATCTAATAGATGTGCCTTTTATGAGCAGTTGCGGGCTGCTATTTTTAGACTGGGGGTCAATATCCATGGCCCCTTACCAGCTTGAGAATACCAGTCCACAGCTGTGAGCTTTAGCAAGGCTGGTTGTCAAAAATGGGACCCCACACCATTTTTTAAAATTATTTAAATAATTAAAAAAAACAGCTTGGTGACCTCTCTATTCTTGATATCTAACCTTGCTGAAGATGACAGCTGAGGTTTGCAGCCCTCAGCTGTCAGTTTTGCCTGGCTGATTACAGAAAATGCATTTATTTATTTATAGCGCAGGCGGCGGCTGATGAATACCCCCATTAGCAGCTCCTGCTGTCACTGTTATTAGCAGCAGCAGGGTAGGCTGATGGGAGTAATAGTCCCATCAGCCGCCACCTGCTGTCGCTTTTATCACTTAAATATAACTCTCATCATTCTCTCCTGCTCACGCTGATCGCCGGCAGAACAGGGGAGAATGATGAGAGCCGTATTCAGCACCCGCCTGGGGAACAGAGCTTACTGTAATGCTTCTTCCCTGGCATCTGTCCGTGTGGTACTGATGCCGCACACGCATCCAACACGTGTGCCACAATTATTACACACACGGACACTGACATCTCCCGGAAATATCAGGACTAGCGATGAGCGAGTATGCTCGTTGCTCGGGTTTTCCCGAGCATGCTCGGGTGATCTCGGAGTATTTTGGTGTGCTCGGAGATTTAGTGTTTGTCGATGCAGCTGTATGATTTGCGGCTGCTAGACAGTCTGAATACATGTGTGGAATTCCTAACAAACAGGCAATCCCCACTTGTATTCGGTCGCAAATCATGCAGCTACTTCGACAAACACTAAATCTCCAAGCACGCTAAAATACTCGGAGATCACCCAAGCATGCTCGGGGAACACCCGAGCAACGAGTATACTCGCTCATCACTAATCAGGACGTGTGAAAGAGACCTTATAGCGGGTTTTTTAGGTTTGGTTGCTGTCACACACTAAAAGACGCTTTTTATTGCAAAAAAACTAGTTTTTGCATCACCACATTTTGAGAGCTATAATTTTTCCATATTTTGGCCCTCAGATTCATGTGAGGTCTTGTTTTTTGGGAGATGAGTTGACGTTTTTATCGGTACCATTTTCGGCCACATGATATTTTTTGATCGCTTTCTATTCTGATTTTTGGGAGGCAGAATGAACAAAAACCAGCAATACATGAATTTCTTTTGGGGGTTGGTTATACCGTTCCAAGTGTGGTAAAATTAATAAAGCAGCTTATATTCTTCGGGTCACTACGATTACACCGATACCTCATTTATATTTTTTTTATGTTTTGGCGCTTTTATACATTGAAAACTATTTTTTAGAAAAAATAATAACTTTTGCATCATTTTATTCTGAGAGCTATAATTTTTTTTTTTTCTCTGATGGAGCTGTGTGGCAGCTTGTTTTTTGCTGGACAAGATGACGTTTTCAGCAGTACCATGTTTATTTATATCCGTCTTTTTGATCGCGTGTTATTCCACTTCATGACGGTGACTACCTCTTGAAGCTCATCAAGAGAATGACAAGGATGTGCAAAGCAGTCATCAAAGCAAAAGGTGTCTACTTTGAAGCACCTAGAATATAAGAAATATTTTCAGTTGTTTCACACTTTTTTGTTAAGTATATACTCTAATTCCACATCTGTTAATTCATAGTTTTGATGCCTTCAGTGTGAATTTCCAGTTTTCAGTCATGAAAATAAAGAAACATCTATAAATGAGATGGTGTGTCCAAACTTTTGGTCTGTACTGTATTTAATTAATAAAATATTTTTTTGAGAAAAAAATAGCGTGGGCTCCCACGCAATTTTCATTGGGAAAAAAAACAAACAGTATTCATCACCTTTCCGCAGCATGTTTTCAAGTGTCTCCCTGTGAACTGCTATTCCCTGTCTGAGGGCACCACGAGCTTGAGAAGGTTCTCCTGCTCGCAGTGATGTCTAACAGGTCCTGCAAGTTCACGACCGATGAACTCACTTCACCTATGCGACGGCACGACACGCTGCTCAGTGTCTGGTGGATGACAGGCTGTATGGACACATCATGTATCCATGCAGCCTGCCATCTAGATGTAGCAGAACTGGACCCGTCGTGGGACTAATGGATTAAAAGTATCTTTGCGAAAAGGTGACGTGACGAATATTGTTGTTTGTTTTTTTACTTCATTTGCAGATGACAAGGGCATCGGGGAATGAGCGAAGTCATAAGTATGGTTTAATTAAGAATATTAAAGGAGTCTGTGTCTTTCTTTCAATTAAAGGACTTTTTCTGGGTGTCTGTTTTCTCACAATGTGACTATGGAGTTAGTAATGAGGTATCTGTCACGACGTATAACAGATATATTCTATGATAGTAACATATATCTAATGAGACAACACTCTATATTTCATATTATAGAAAATATCAACATGTATACGTAGAATCTGCCAGCAATGTCTTACCTGACATAATATCCAACGTATTGTGGGTCTATACTGTGCACGTGAAACGCTGTCTCAGGATAGAGGTGGACCGGGGTCTATGCTGACCCTGAACTGGGGTCCTGACTAGTACCTCTACCTGGAGGTACTGTTAATGGTACAGAGGTCCAGGCCGCCAGCATAACCCTGTCTCCTGTAGATCCCTGACCACTGTAATCTAGTCCTGAGAAGGACCCTGATTACCACCACAGGGAATGGGCAGGCAACAGCTTACACACAGTCAAATACAAACGAGACAGACAGGGGGTAAAGAAAACACTGCCTTGCATACAAAACTTCCACTACAGAGGAACACAAAAGGTTAAGAAGATAAACAATAAGCGAGGAGAGGAAAAACCACAACAGGCACTCTTAGCTTAAGTCTTCTCAGAAACGATCCGCTCTGCTGGTCTGAATGAATGCTTTCACCGGCAACTTCCCCAGCAGACCAGCAGGTATATGAAGGAAGCTAATTAACAAAACATCAATCGCAGCTGGGCGAGGCTGGTCTGTCCAGCATCGAGAGAGAAAGAATTAACTCCCTCAGTGCTGAAAAACACCCAGCACCAGAAACTCAGCTGTGCGAAGTCAGGGTGTGCAATCGCGACGATCTCCGCCGCGACACACCCGTGACAGTACCCCCCCTTCTACGAGGGGCCTCTGGACCCTCAGGGCCTGGTCTATCTGGGTGAGTAGTGTGGAAGGCCCGAACCAATCGGTCTGCGTTAATATCCGAAGCAGAAACCCACATCCTCTCCTCAGGACCATACCCCCTCCAATGAACAAGGTACTGAAGGGACCGGCGATTCAGACGTGAGTCAATGATCTTCGATACCTGAAACTCCAAATTACCATTGACCACCACAGGAGGAGGAGGTAGAGGTGACGGTATAACTGGTGCCACGTACCTCTTAAGCAACGATTTGTGGAACACATTGTGGATTTTAAACGTAGGAGGGAGGTCAAGACGGAAAGCCACCGGATTAATTATTGAACTGATCCTGTATGGCCCGATGAACCTGGGACCCAGTTTCCAGGAGGGAACCTTAAGTTTTATATTCTTGGTAGACAACCATACCAGATCGTTCACACTTAGGTCCGGACCAGACACTCTCCTCCTATCAGCCATACGTTTGTATCGGTTCCCCATAGTGCTCAGATTATTAAGCACTCCTCTCCACACTGAAGCAAGTGACGACGAAAATCGTTCCTCCTCAGGAACCCCAGAAGAGCCCCCCCCATTGAAAGTACAAAACTGGGGGTGAAAACCATATGCCCCAAAAAACGGGGACTTACCAGTGGAGTCGCTCCGCCTATTGTTAAGAGCGAACTCTGCCAGAGGAAAGAAAGAAGACCAGTCCTCTTGGTTCTCTGAGACAAAACACCGGAGATATGTCTCTAAGCTCTGATTCAGACGCTCTGTCTGACCATTAGTCTGCGGATGAAAAGCCGAAGAAAATGACAACTGCATCCCCCGACGAGAACAAAATGCCCTCCAGAATTTGGACACAAACTGAGACCCCCGATCCGACACCACATCGGAAGGCAACCCGTGAAGTCTCACAATCTCCCCAATGAACACCTGCGCCAGAGTTTTAGCATTAGGAAGAGCAGGAAGAGCAATAAAATGTGCCATTTTGCTGAACCTGTCAACTACAACTAGTATGACAGTTTTACCTGAAGACGGAGGGAGGTCCGTAATGAAGTCCATAGACAGATGGGTCCATGGACGCTCCGGGATTTTCAACGGTAAAAGGGCCCCAGACGGACGGGTATGTGGGGTCTTAGAGCGCGCACATACCCCACAGGACGCGACAAAAGTTACTACCTCTTTATTTAAGTTAGGCCACCAAAACCGGCGAGAAACGAGATCCACAGTTGCTTTACTCCCTGGGTGTCCTGCCAAAGCAGAATTATGATGTGCCTCGATAACCTTTTGTCTTAACTGATCTGGAACAAACAGTCTCCCTGGAGGTCCTACAGGGGCGTCCCCCTGAGCCTCCAATATCTCCTCCTCAAGCTCAGAGCATACAGCCGACACCACAACTCCCTCCTGAAGACTAGGAACCGGGTCATCCGTCTTCCCGGCCCCCGGGAAACTACGAGACAAGGCATCAGCCTTTACATTTTTTGACCCAGGACGATATGTGACGACAAAATTAAACCTGGTAAAGAACAACGACCATCTAGCTTGTCTGGAATTCAGACGTTTTGCAGACTCTAAATACAGCAGGTTCTTGTGATCAGTAATGACGGTGACCGGGTGGACTGCCCCCTCCAAAAAGTGACGCCACTCTTCAAAAGCCAACTTAATGGCCAAGAGTTCCCTATTGCCGACATCATAATTCCTCTCGGCGGACGACAATTTTTTAGACAAGAAAGCGCACGGATGCCATTTACCAGGGGACGGACTTTGAGATAATACCGCACCCACTCCTACGTCAGATGCGTCTACCTCCACAATGAACGGTTGTGATGCATCAGGTTGGATGAGTATGGGTGCTGAAGCAAAACATTTTTTCAAGGAGGAAAATGCTTGACAAGCTTTGTCAGACCACCTAGAAAAATCCGTCCCTTTTTTTGTCATGTCAGTGAGAGGTTTGACAACGGATGAGAAATTACGAATAAATTTCCGGTAGTAGTTAGCAAACCCCAGGAAACGCTGCAGTGCCTTAAGATCCTCTGGCCGATCCCATTCAAGCACTGCCTTCACTTTCCCAGGGTCCATACGGAAACCAAAAGCTGACACCAGGAATCCTAAAAACTGAAGTTCCTGTACGGCGAATACACACTTCATTTCAGCAAGGGAGACCCGATCCGGGTCATCATATACTAGACCCAGGGCTGTAAAAAATCGATCTACTGACTGGAGAGCCGGGGAGTCTGGAGGAAGAGAGAACGCCCAGGATTGAGGGTCCCCTTGTAAGAGCGAGATGACAATTCCCACCCTCTGGTCTTCACTCCCCGAAGACCGAGGCCGTAGCCAAAAATATAATTTACAAGCCTCCCGGAAGGTAAAAAAATTTGTCCCGCCCACCAGTGAACCTGTCCGGGAGAGCCACTTTAGGTTCAGATCTGGTTTGCTCCCGGGGGTACAAAACCTTGGACTTAACGTCCGTCAGCTCCATGGACAAACTCTGCAACTGCTGAGCTAACTGGGCTACTGGATCCATGGTAGCTGGGGAGAATCTTTTAGAATTGGCCGGTGAAAATGTCACGACGTATAACAGATATATTCTATGATAGTAACATATATCTAATGAGACAACACTCTATATTTCATATTATAGAAAATATCAACATGTATATGTAGAATCTGCCAGCAATGTCTTACCTGACATAATATCCAATGTATTGTGGGTCTATACTGTGCACTTGAAACGCTGTCTCAGGATAGAGGTGGACCGTGGTCTATGCTGACCCTGAACTGGGGTCCTGACTAGTCCCTCTACCTGGAGGTACTGTTAATGGTACAGAGGTCCAGGCCGCCAGCGTAACCCTGTCTCCTGTAGATCCCTGACCACTGTAATCTAGTCCTGAGAAGGACCCTGATTACCACCACAGGGAATGGGCAGGCAACAGCTTACACACAGTCAAATACAAACGAGACAGACAGGGGGTAAAGAAAACACTGCCTTGCATACAAAACTTCCACTACAGAGGAACACAAAAGGTTAAGAAGATAAACAATAAGCGAGGAGAGGAAAAACCACAACAGGCACTCTTAGCTTAAGTCTTCTCAGAAACGATCCGCTCTGCTGGTCTGAATGAATGCTTTCACTGGCAACTTCCCCAGCAGACCAGCAGGTATATGAAGGAAGCTAATTAACAAAACATCAATCGCAGCTGGGCGAGGCTGGTCTGTCCAGCATCAAGAGAGAAAGAATTAACTCCCTCAGTGCTGAAAAACACCCAGCACCAGAAACTCAGCTGTGCGAAGTCAGGGTGTGCAATCGCGACGATCTCCGCCGCGACACACCCGTGACAGTATCTTATTGACGCCTCTCCATTACTTACCTCAAGGCTTGATGTCACCTGACAATACAAAGGTGACATCAACCCCCAACTATCACCCCACTTGCCATTGCTACAGGGCAAGTGGGAAGAGAAAGGCTAAGTGCCAGAATTGGTGCATCATAGAGATGCGCCTATTCTGGGGCTGCTGAGAGCGGATGTTTTTAGCCTGGTGGGGCCAGTATCCATGGCCCCTTCCTAGGCTAATAATATCAGCCTGCAGCTCTCTGCATAGCCTTTGCTGGTTATTAACTATAGGGGGACCCCAAGTCATTTTTTGGGGGTCCCCCATTTTAATAGCCAGTAAAGGCTAATTAAATATTTGTGAGCTGATATTAATAGCCTTGAAAGCTCCATAGGTATTACCCTCTTCCCAGGCTATAAACATCAGCCCCCAGCTGTCGACTTTCCCTCTGCTGGTTACTAAAATTGCTTGTAAGCCCATGCCAGTTTTTTCCAAAAATAAACTTTTATTAATTAAATACATGTACAGTAAGCTGCACACACACTGAACTATTTGTCACTGACATATTATATATATATATCTACCTATTCTATTTGTATTTACTGTGTGTAATCCATCTCTTCTATCCTTTTGGCTCCTGCAGTGATTTTACAGAACATGGCAGATGAATTGCAGTTTTTCTTCTATTTATCTATCTATGCAATATAAATACATATATATGTGTGTGTGTGTCACTGACATCTATATATCTATGTATTCTATGTGTATATACCTATTCTATTCTATTCTAACCTGTCACGCTGTAATTTTACTGTATGCAGCACATGAATTGCTGGCTTTTCAAGGACACCGGTGCGTAAAAATTGGACATAGTCCGAGTGCTGTGTGATTTTTTTTCTTGCACCCATAGGCTTGTATTGGCGAGTCTCGGCCGAGTCTCGGTGACAATCGCAGCATGCTGCGATTTACATGCATGCTGAATACGCCCGAGAAAATAAACGGTGATGTGAGCTGCCCCATAGATTAACACTGGGCGCAGTGCTATGCAATGTTTTTAGTCGCATAGCACTTGTCCATATTCTACGGTAGTGTGATGCCGGCCTTAGATGAAAAATGAGAGGTGCTTAAAGTAGCGTCTCTGTAAAATGTATACTCGATTAAAAATATTTACATATCCACTAATGTATAAAGTCTCTTTGTGTGCATTATAACACCATGGTAAACCGCCAGTTCTGATCCATACACATCCAAAACACTTTTACATATTTGTTAACTCATATGTTTGTAGAGAGTATAGTATACGTACTGTATACACCCAAAGACTGCACGGGCAATTATTTCATAAGTTTTTTAATGTAAAAACTGTAAAAATTCAACTTGCCCGGTCCTCCTTTCCACCGAAACCCGAGTCCGGGTTAATATAAAACTTATCTTATGTCTATGGCCAACTTTAAACAAATCTTCTGAAAAGATCTATAATGTTTAAGAGATAAATAATGTCATATATATGGAACTTTTTTTTTTAACCAATACTATTTTTGCATTTTGTAAATGATCATCCCCATATTCTATGTTAACCCTTTGTCGGTCAAGCAAGCAAATCCTTTTTGGACATGGGATTTGTGATGTTACCCACTGAGCAGCAGAACAGAAACTGTTACTGACAGACGCGTCTTGGCTTTATCACTAATAAGATGCATGGGGAGACTCTTACAGAGTGCTGCAGAGCTCATGCACACAGCGTCCGTCAGGTCAGAAGATGCACTGAATTTTCAGAATTTTTCAAAATGCAAACTGGGATCACTTATGAAAGGGTCTCGTTATAAAATGCTATACTTTTCTTTATAATATACTTTCAAGTACACTAGTTAGAATAGAAGCACATCACATCATTGCCTGTGAGCCCTAATTAATTTTTTATTAGTACACGTTTGGGAGCTAAGCATTCGCCTTCATTAGGTCAAAGAGAATGAGTATGTACATATGTAATGAGAATAAAGGAATGCAGGTAGCCGTTATCCTGACCTGATGAAGAAGAAGGCCGGTTCCCGTGTGAACGTCAACGTACAATTGTGTTTGTATATGAAAAACAAATATATTCACAAACAAAATGTGTGTTGACATCTTTTCTTCCATATAATTGATGGCAGTAATATTTCTGACACATTGTTTTGTTCAGACACAATGATGTAAATGTGGTGGGATTCAAATAAGAAAATGATCACTATGCAAGTAAGAGCATAGCATGGCTTGTTCTACAGAATGGAGGTTATTCCATCACCGAAGTATGAATTTTAATAAGTTACTATTTCACAAATTAGTGCCAGTGAGGGTCTATTGCTGGAGTCCAAATAGTTTAAATACATTTAAGATTTGAAGAATGGTACAAAATCTGGTTTACATGGTTTCATTGGATGCCACTCTAAGGCTATGTTCACATGTTCAGTAATCATCCGATAGAACATATCCAGCAGAAATCGGTTGGCAAAAAAAATTTGATCTGTTTTTTTTTTTAACATTGAAGTCTATGGATAAAGATTTTACTCATACTGCTGGTCATGTAAACTTTCAAGTGCTCATCTATGTGAAACTGATCCAGTAAGCAAAAAAATGGATCCTTTTCAAATGTGAGAACAACGTATGGCTAATTATCGAATCCGTTTTCCATTGACTTCAATGTTAAAAAATAACAGTTGCAGCTGAAATCAGTTTTTTAAAAAACGGACAAAAATTTTTTGTCTGCACAACTTTTTTGCAATGGATTGCTGCTGGATCCGTTCTAACTGATGATTACGGGACATGTGAACACAACATCCATTTAAAATGGATCCAGCAGCAATCAGACACAACTTTTTCGTCCGGCTAAAAAAACTAATTGCAACTAGATACGTTTTTTTTTTTAACATAGAAGTGTATGGAAAAACACCTCCGTTAAGTAGCCATACGTTTTTCTTCCATTTGAAAAGGATCCGTTTTTTGCTTACTGGATCCGTTTGAAACGGATGATTATGTTGGACATGTGAACACACACTAACTTAGGCTTTCAGACAACTTGGTGTAATTTAATGTGCTTAATAATTAATTTCTCCAAAATGCCAGCCATTAGGTGATTACCTCAGAAAGCGGCCGATATAAGCAGTGTAAACAGTGGATCACTGCAGCTCCGTAGAGCGTTTGGTGTCTATTGCCAGGCACTGCAGATCAGCTCCTCTAGAAAAGAATAGGAGCTAATCTACAGTCCCTGGCAGTGGCCATTAAACAGAGCTGTAATGATCCGGTATACAAACTGATTAAATCTGGCCTTTACCAGAAGTAAAAACAACCAATCAGTGGGGTGCTGGCTGTGGGTTCTTCACCAACCTATATACTGTAAGTACTGGAAAACCCCTATAAGTCAGTGTCTAAGAATAAGATTCTCCATGTGAAAAGAAAAATGTATGGCACTCACTGGTCTGTAAAATCCAGTATTTATTTCAAAGATTAAAACATCTTCAACGTAGAAGCGCATCAGTATGAAACGGCCGTCGTCGCTCTCACACTCCTCTTCCCATTCTCCGTTGAAGATGTTTTAATCTTTGACATAAATACTGTATTTTACAGACCGGTGAGTGCCATCCATTTTTCTTTTCACATGGACTATTAGTATTTTTGTTTTCCGGGCAGGCACCCGAAGGGCCAGGTTTTTATGCCGACGGCGTTTTGGCACACCAATGAAATATTGTGCCTAAGGTGCGTTAGCCATGCGGATTGCTTTGTTGCTTGTGTGGACTTTTAAGAATAAGATTCTGTTCATGTTAGAATCATGGCTTTTGTACAGTATCCATATTTTATATATGACAGATTCTTTATAATCCAATGTCATCAGGTTTTTTAATCAAATATTAACATACCACATTAACTTATAAAGGATTTGCTAAGCTTCTTTTTTTTACTGTGGGATAAAACACAATCAATGTTATTCTCGTCTTCAAAATTCAATGGAACTTAATGAAAAATAACAGTTGATAGCATGTAATCACATTAGTTTAAAGGGAACCTGTCACCAGAAAAAACGCTATTAACCTGCAGATATGGGGTCAATCTGCAGGTTAATAGCGTTACTAACCTGCTTGACACCCACACTTAGCTGAACGTTACAGGGAGAAATTGAAAATTATTCCACCCAGCAGCATTCCAGTTTCAGTCACGGGGTCGGACCGCGGGTTCAGTTGGTTGTAACTGCACCCCCGGCACTGACTGACCGCCAGCCCCAATGCAGAGCCAGTGTCAACCAGGACTGGGGGCTCTGGTTCCTCTGTATACACTCTGCTCTGTATATATTATCTTTACTATTTAATGTAATACTGTGTTTTTTTATTGTAACTTGGTTTACTTTACATGTTATACTTCAATATTCAACTTGGCGATCGTCACTTTGCTTCTTGGAGAGTGCTGGCTTTATAAAAGCAATAGCAATTGTGTTATACTCAAAATCATCCTACAAATGTTATTCCTCCAGTTGCTTGGTTTATCTTTGCCACTTTAGATTGTAATGACTGTATATTGTGGCAGTGAGACCATGATGATATATAAAGGGCCTTGGATTCTTTTTTGGGTCTTTTGACCCAATTGAGGTGTAAATCCAGTTCTGGTATTATCCCAACGATATTTACTGTTACTATACAAGTAAATGCTTCTTTTGTATAATGTATATCACTCAGGGCCCCAGGGTTAAGCCACTATCGATTTATTAATTTAGAAAATTACAGTTATCTTATGAATATTTCTGCGGATCACAATAATAAAAATGTCGTCAACTTGCCATAATGTGAGAAGTAAAGGATTCCACTTTGAAGCAAGTGGTTGAGTATAAGCAGCAATGTATAAGTCATGGATAAACAGGTGCATTAGGTCCTTGGTGCCTGAGGGCTTGTCACCTAATAGCATGATTGATTCACTAAGCTCCAAGCAAGGAGTGCAAAGTCTCAGTTATAAAGGATGACTTAAAATGGAAAACATTGCTGCGACTGGTCATCTCCTTCAGGTATGACATATATCTCCTTGGGCATCACCGATTTGCCTATAAGCCACAGAGAGGAGAAAAAGCCATTGATATGCAAGTGAGCTGAACCAAGTTTGGCCTTCTAATCAGAATTTTATTTGTAATAACAATAATATAATATACTAGTAATAATACATAACATTAGTATTGCTAATATTATTATTATTATAGCATTAGATTAAAACAGACATATTTACACTCACTATATGTTAAACTTGGTTATTACAACATTGCCACCTGATCATTTTAACCATTCTAAGTGTATATAACTGTAAATGTAAGTGTAAATAACTTTCTATTAAAATATAACATACATAATGGACACTTTGCATAACAAATTGGATATATTATTGAAATTGTTGGTATTTTTTATTTTATAGTCACGGCTGTCATTGAATTCATTCTGTCATATACAATAAAAATATACACTATATATAAATATAGTACTAATAATCAAATAATTACAATAAAATATTAAAAAATATATACAGTGTAAATACTGAAATTTCACTAAATTCTGAAAATAAAAAAAATATTGCATGTGACATGCTTTTAGTGGCAAATCAATTAGGCATAAGTTATTAATTCTTTTTTTTCATGTGGAACTGAAAGGAATATGTACATTACCCTCCATGTTATATTTTATGAATGCACATACATGTTACACAATTCGCTCATTAATACGTTTCCTAAACATTAGACTGAGTCGAATGGAGACCATCTAATGTGCACTTTTCTCCATCAAAAGGTATAATAAGGCATAATCAGCGTAATCTGTGACCGATGGCGATGTGGTACATCAGGCAATAAGCACTAAAGAAAATATTCAACTTCTGCACAAACTTAGTTAAATGTCAAGGAATTTAAAGGCCTAGTTAGCAAGTATATTAGATGAGATATGTCAGTTTTCCAATTTACAACTCTGACTTGTCTCTTGTGATTCCTTATAGCCTCTAGCCATTCTCCTCTTACCTGAGGCATTCTCTGGCAAAAACCTGATGCTTCCAGTCATCCTGCATTCTTGTGTTTCTTCAAAAATAATTGGACAGGCATCTTTCCATAAACAATCATCATTAGCTACCTCGTGTGTACAGAAACAGGATGGCACACAAATAAGTTCCGATTGTTTTCCTAGTCTAACGCCACAACAGCAGCAGTTTGGTCTCCTCATTTAAATATGATTGACAGGACATTAATGTAATTAGCTCTTACCCAGAATGCATCAGGAACTCATTTCTACTCATTCTGCAAGTCCTGCTTCGCAAAAGTGACACAAATATTGACCAGTGCAGATGCTGCCGTTCCCCTGACGCTGCTTTCCACTTCATGATTAAAGCCATGATGAGAGGTGTCATAGGGAATGATGAATAACAGCGGGAGACATGGGTTTATGTTGTTGTACTTTAATTCATTTAGATATAGATTAAATAATTATGTCACAGTCAGAGGGGAAAGGACTAAGGCAACCGTTGATCTGGAGGAACCTCTGGATAGGACACCCAAGAATCTTCAGAGTGTTCCTTTTCATGAAAACGCAATTAATTGTTGTCTTTTAAATAGATAATGTTCGGACTGCAAACACGGACCCTTGTATTTAATAAAATTTTAATGAATTGATTTTATAATGCAGGTTTCTAAACTAAAATGCTTGGAGGATTTTGCTTATGTTTTAGTAATGCTGTTGTCTAACACGCTATTAGTATGTACTACAGAGGCATAATGAGTGTAAAATTGCAACATGGATAATGGGTAGCAGTAGTACTAATAAGCATGAATCTGATAGATCGCATACACTGACACTAATGAATGGAATAATCACATAGGAAATAACTCATGTAATTTCCATATCGCATTTTTCTTAAATAATCAGGAAAAACACTAGGAATAAACGGAATTAAATTAACCATTACAGTACATGCAAATAATCAAATAACAATAGCTTAAATTTTTCTATCACAGCATTTTTCTAGTATTTCCAGTAAATTTCATTAGTAGGTTTTCTTTACTCTTTTAAAGGGTACCTGTCATGTACAATAACGCTATTAAGCTGCAGCTATAGGGTGAATAGCGTTTGAGTCCCTGTGGTACTGGCACCCAGAGACCCTCTACCGGGAGGAAATTAACTTCATTCTGCCGGTAGCATATGGTTCCAGTCATGGGGGTGTCACCGGCTCAGCCTCACTCACTGCTCTTTGCATATAGAGCGGCGTCTGTAACCACGTCCCCAGCACTGACTGATAGACGGCGCTAATGCTGATCCTGCTGTCAGCAAATGCCGAGGGTGCGGTTACAGCCACCGCTCTATGTGCACGGAGCAGTGACTTAAACCATGCCGGCACCATCCCCATGACTGGAGCCGGACACTGCCGGGGGGATATAGCTCTCAGTGTTGCTGCCACATGGTGTTAGAACGCTATTAATCTGCAGATTAACCCTATATCTGCAGCTTAATAGCGTTAGTTTATATGACAGATTCCCTTTAACCTGTCTGTTTAGCTTTTCACTTGTGTAACTGAGTCAGTGTTTTATCTTTTATACATAGGCAGTTATCAAGCAGAATTGTAATACTGCCATGCATGTTCTCACACTTGTTATTGTTGAGGTATACAACAGCTGCAGGCTTATGATTTGAGGGATTATTTTAAGAAAACTGCAGGTAGTGCAGTGGTAAATGTTAAAGAGAACCTCTCATCATGAAAATACATTCTAATCTGCATGCAGCATGCAGTAGAGCAGGGGGAGCTGGAATGATTGCGATATAGTTTTGTGGGAAAAGATTCAGTATAACCTGTGTTTTCATAATTTAATCCTCTGCTACTTCTGGGATTTTGGGTCCAGTGGGTGGTCCTATCAGTGACTGACAGCTATGTCTGTATATACACTGCCAGCTCTCAGTCACCCAACACACAGGCTCTCCATGCATTTGCTGTGAAAGTGAAACAGCCAAGACACATGCAGCTGCGGCGGCGATCAGCTATTCAGCCGGCGCGATCCAGGAAGCCGGGTTCCGCTGTAGCTTATTCTGCAAGCACTATAGCTTGCTGAATAAGCGGGGAACCAAAGTTATTCGCTCAACTCTAGTCTTGAGCTTAGAAGCTGTCCAAAATGGAAACTACCTTTTAATATTATTTTTGCAAGTCATACTGTAATATTTAGGTTTAGCCAGTTTTTTTATGATGTGGTTTTGCAAATGTCTGGTTTGTGATCCATTTGTTTTGATAAGTGCATATCATTTTACAAAGATTTTACCAGAATGCTTATGAATCCGTATGAAGTTTCTGTAGGCAACAAAAATGCTTCGTTCCAGGTCAGAAGAAAATTCTTCCTCATCAGCAGCTTGAGTTGCAATGATTGAATTGTTCATCAGATCCTCATCTAAAATTTTTCAAAACACCAACGATGAGTCTGAGAAATCATTGCGTGTATTTTCAATTATATTGGTAGCAGCAACAATCAACGGAAGACAGGCTAAATTAGTCGCATTGCATAATAAAAGAAGGTGTTAAATCTACACTTATGCCTTATGTGTTTTGGAATGAATATTGATTACTAATTAGGAAATCTTAGCATGATATTAGTGAACAAATAGACAAATTAGCTTTACAACAGGCAATAAGAGATCTGGTAAAATTTACATTTGAAAGTTATCGTTTCTTTTCATCTCTTGGGATGAATTAGCAGATCGTTATTTACAAGCCGCACTTCTTCCCAAACGAGCAATGATTTTATCATAAGTCTTTGCCAAGCATGTATAAACTCACCACAGTGTATAAATAAATCAGTTAATCTGTTGCGGAATTGGCTTATTTTTCTATTGATTTACCTTTCCTGGAGTTATCATCCTTTTCTCCAAGCAAGATGGACCATTTGGAACAACATCACATAGTAAATATAAATCTGTTAGAAAGTAGTTTTGATGGCAACTAGCCAACTATACCTCATTAATACAATTCCAACAGGACCGTGAATAACATTATGCTGCACCTGTAAAACAGATGAGTAAGTGTACTTAATGAAAAGCAGATGAATGAATTTGCCACATTATAATTAGAAATGTTTGAACAGAGTCCATATGAAATGAGCTGAAGAATAGCTTAATTATAGACTTGAGCTATCAACATGGAAGGAATGTCAGTGCATATTTTAATGGACCTTTTTCCAAAATAAGTAATAACCTATAGCTTCTCCATTCTTTTCTATACAGATGTGTGGTCTATGTAATCTTATTACCCTGTGTGATTATTTGCAAAGATTTTATTCTATAAATTCTTTGTGCCCAATGTCAAATCTGGCCCAATATGTACCATAACGGTTTACCTAAAGCGGTTTGTGCAATCAATAGAATATAATTTTCCACATTTTGCCTGTTGGTTCTCGCTAATTGCCACTCTGATACAACCACTCTGTTGAGGATATATATGTCTGCAAATTGAGAAGGGATTGTGGAACCAAAAGTGGAGTGAAGGATACAACATAATGAAGAGAGCAAAATGTGCGAGCACCTTAAAAACCAACATTAGGGTGGGAACATTGAGGGAGATATATTATGCTAAATGCACCAGAATTTGGGCTTGATTTGCTCTAAAAACTATTTTAGGCCAGTTTCAAATGTCCTGATATTTCCGGTACCGGAGAAACCGGTACCAGAGATATCAGTGTCCGTGTGTGTACTACGTGCAGCACACATGTGGCAACCGTGTGCAACCCGTGTGCCGCATCAGTACCACACGGACACACGGAAGGCCACCGGGGAAAAAGCTACTGTAAGTGGAGCGACCGCCAGGGCCATGGGGCACTCAGAACCGGGCCGGGCAGTTCTTAAAGGGGAAGTCACGGCAGCAGTGACCCGGTCCGTGGCCCTGGGAGTCCAATAAAAAGGTTAAGAAAAAGTAAAAGGTAATAGTTTTTAGGGGAATTGTGTTGTGACACCACCCGTGGTGTTCGGCAATAAGAAGATGGCCAATACTGCGATTCAGGTCCACTGGGGAGGTTGGTGACGCAGCATAGATGTTACAGCTCTCCACGGGTAGAGCTAGACCCAAAGGCAGTTATAGGTTTAAAGATGTTGGTAACGGTTGTAGTGAGGGTAGGTGACGCAGTAAATTAATCTGAGGACACAGCAGGGTGCAGTCTTCACACTTTACTCATGATCTTTCAGTTTACAATCCCCAGCTGGGGTGCTGTGTCCTCCGGTTGTTGATCCAGCCAGCTCTCGGGTAGTTTGGGGAGCACTTTGCCATAACCCCCTTCTTATGTTCCTTTCTCTGGTCGTCTCTCCCACCGCTAGCTTCCTCTTCTGTTTCTCCTCAGGAGCTCCTCTCCTCACAACTGCTCCTTTCCACTCCTCACAGCTTCTCCTCCAACTCACAACTCCTCCACAGCTCCTCTCAACTCTCCCTCTGGTCTCCAACTGACTACTTTCCTCCAACTGTCACACTCCCTTCCTGCCAGAGCTGGGGGCCCCTCCCTCTAGCCTGACGTCATGTGATCTGTGTTGGATGCATATATGCGAGCACTGGCTAGTGCTTCCTTCTTACTCGAGAGCTAAGTACCACACCTTTTGGCTGAGGTGCAGTACCTCTGTGGCGACTGGACCCTCAGAGGCACCACATAAGTGCTGTTCCCCGGTGGCAGGTGCTGAAGCCGGCTGTCATTCTCCCCTGCTCGGCCTGCAAGCAGAGGAGAACGATGAGCAGTATATAAAAGTATGAAAGACAGCAGGTGTTGTGTGATAACAGTCCCAAAAGCCCCCACCTGCTGTTGTTCGGACTTTAATATACCGCTTATCGTTCTCGTCTGCTCGCAGGCAAGCAGGGGAGAATGACAGTCGGCTTCAGCACCAGCCGCCGGGAGACAGCGACTTATAGTAGCCGCTTCTTCCCGGCGGCCGTCCCAGCACTGGGAGGACAGTGTGCACTGTTCTCCGTGTGCACGTGTGCGGCACGTTTTGCGCTCCATGTGTCCGTGTGAAAACGGACATGTCTGTGTGTTTTGCACACAGACACACGGTCCATAAAAAAACAAACTGACATCTACATAGACACATTCATGTGAATGGGTCTACGACGTGTGTCAGTGTCTCCAGTATGTGAGAAAACTGTCACCACAGGTACTGGAGGCACTGACATGTGAAACTGGCCTTAGACGCTTTCTGTGCCTATTCCAGCAAATGACCATGGTCTTACAAATAAGAAAGTGTGGCTCAGTGGAAAGGAGATGTAACTTAAATGCAACACACTGTGCCAAAAAAATGCGCCAAAACTGGGCAACTGCTCAAAAGAAAAAAATGTATATAGATAAATTCATTGGATACTGGAGTACAATTGTGCAATATTTCAAAAAGACGCAAATGATGAATTATGCTAATTTATTCCAGAAAAAAAGGAGCAAAAGCAATGATGACTTGGCCATTTGGAAAATTCAGTCCAAAAATGTACCAAAATTTTCAATCAGCATGAGCCACTTTTACAAATCTGGAGCATCTTAAAAAGAAAGAACAAAAGAAAGAGAGAAAGAAAGAAGCGGAAAACAAATTAAATAAAATGAAAGCTGCTACCAATCCAAATTGTTGCTTCTAGTCCTAAAAAAAAATCCACGCATCCGATATATAAAAGGTAACTGTAAACCCCCTAGCGATATGCCCATACTAGTACTGCTCTGCGGTAGCTGCGTTTGTGCCCAGAGCAGTACTAATATGGTGGCACGATTGCGTGGCGATCACGTGCAGGTGTCAGCTGTATGTGACAGCTAACAACCGCAGCAACGCCCACGATTGGTCCTTGCACCAATCGTGGGCATTTAACCCCTATAAGGCCGATTGTCAGTAGTGACAGCAGCATGGAGGCTCCCTGCGCGCCTCCATCAGCACATTGCGATGTCCTGATGGTCTCCATGGAGATCCCTGGCATCAAGATCGGCCGCGGGGCCCTTCGGGGTCCTGCAGTTAAGGTGGCTTGTGAGCACCTGCTGAGAACAGACACCAGCATGCCTCCTTCCCTGCCAGTCAGATCCTGATCTGATATTCTGTAGTGCAGAACATCAGATCAGCGATCTGATGTTATATAGTAATGTCCCATACTGGGACAGTGTGAAAAGTTAAAAAAAATATTATAAAGTGTAAAAATATTTTTTTAAAAATCCCTAAATAAAGAAAAATCATTTATTTATGTAAATAAAAAAAAAACAATAAAAGTACATAGAATTGGTATTGCCGCGTCCGTAACGAACTGCTCCATAAAACTGCACCACTATTTAATACCGTAAAAAAATAAATAAAAACAAGGCAAAAAACTATGCTTTATCAAAAGATGAATGTAAATAAAAATGGTACTGCTGAAAACGTCATCTTGTCCCGCAAAAAACAAGCTGTCGTACAGCTTCATCAGCAGAAAAATAAAAGTTATAGCTCTCAAACTAAAGCGATGCAAAAATAATTATTTTTTCTATTAAATTGTTTTTATTATGTAAAAGTGCCAAAATCTAAAAAAAATATAAATGAGGTATCGCTGTTATCGTACTGACCCGAAGAATAAAGCTGCCTTACCAATTTTACCACACACGGAACGGTATAAAAAAAAATAGCAATGCCTGAGTTGCTGGTTTTTATTCATTCTGTCTCCCAAAAATCGGAATAGAAAGCGATCAAAAAATGTCATGTGACCGAAAATGATAGCAATAGAAGCGTCAGTTTGTCCCGCAAAAAACAAGCCCTCAGATGACGCTGTCGGCTGAAATATAAAAAAGTTATATCTCTCAAACTATAGCTTTCGCAATAAAAAGTGTCTTTTAGTGAGTGACAGCAGCCAAAGTAAAAACCCGATATAAATCTATAAATCTGGTATCGCTGTAATTGTATCGACCCGAAGAATGGAGTCGCCTAATCACTTATACCGCATGAGGAACAGCATAAAAAATAAATAAAGTCAATTCTTCACGTGCTGTTCTTTTTTTCATTCTGCCTTCGAAAGATAGCACTAAGGCTCAGCGCACATTTATCCTGCGCTCTGCGCTGAGCGCTTACATCGGGGTTTCCGTGTAAATTTCTGAAATACGTGACTTCTGGCTGAAGATTCCCAATAATGGGGCAGATGGAGGCACTGTGGATGCCGTCTGACCTGTGATCCAGCGGCGTCCGTCTTTTTAGGATTGCATAAAAGTGCTGTCGGACACAGTTTTGTGCACTTCTGAAAAGAGGACAACATGGAACAGAGGCCAGACAGAGTCCAGAGTAACTCTGCTGCCTCACTATAGTGAATGGATCCATCGGGGATTTCATCTGAATCACATAACTCAGAGATTTAGATGGAAACCCGAAGTTAAGTGCTCATGAAGACGGCTTGATATCTGTAATCCCAATCATTATGTAATATGTTCCCAATAAAAGCTTCCACTCAATCCGCAAAAAAAAAACAAGTCCCCACTCAGATCTGTCATCTGTTAACAGAAATATAGGGGGTTTCCACGTTACTGGTAGCACAAAGGCTCTGGAAAACCGAAATGGCTCATCACACACAAAGAAATTCAGCAATTTCTAAGCTCCCAAATCCAAATGCCCCCAGAAGCCTGTTTTACCTCAGCTGGTTATTAAAAATAAGGGGGACCCCATTTTTTTTTTTTTTTTATTTTTTAGCTAAATACTTGTACAGTAAGCTACACATACACTTCACTAATTATATATCTCATTGACATATTTCTTACTATGCACAGGCACCAGCTGGTGAATACTTTCATCAGTGTCGCCTACTCTCTGTGCTTCCCACGCTGTCACACAGAGGATAGCATCATGTCCACACATGGATCGGAGGGTGGGTTCTTGTATCAACATGGCCAGGTGTACAAGTGTCCAGCCAGGGGACAGTTTTTGGAGGAGGAATCGTGTTTACAGCAGGGTGGCACTCAAAGCAGGTTACGGGTATTACTGGAGCATGGATGCGGGATACAAAGGACCTAGACCATACACCTCCCCCTGAGAGCACATTGTCATTGCCTCTGGACAGCCTGGCACACATGAACCTATACATGCTGTAGTGCATGCTCAACAACAGCCGAGTTGCCTGCAAGCACAACATGCAATCATTACTAGATAGGGATAAAAAAATAATGTGGGAATGCAAGTGCATGTTGGTAGAAGCAGTATTGATTGCATTCCCACCTGACAGCAGGGACTCAGTGGAAGAACAAGGCAGAGGTTGAAGAGGAAGTTACCAACACAGTTGGGGCACTGCCGCCACCTCAAAAGGCAGAGTTAGCATAGCCGTAATTTGTGAAAACTTCATGAGCACACCACAACATCCTGCACCACTACGTGATACTGCCAGTATCAGCAGGAGTATGTGTCCACACATAGCCATGTACTAACTGATTGGTCTTCCCAATTTCACTTTTGGGTGTCCAGATTAGGCACATGGCTAAAGCTCGCCCTGTATGCCTTGGAGGTGCTTGCCTGCTCTGCAGCAAGTGTACTGTCAGAGCATGTCTTTAGCACCACAGGTGGTGTGACCACAGACCGGTGCATCTGCCTGTCCACTGCCAATGTGGGGAATTTAACATTCATTAAAATTAATCATGTGGATCACACAGGACTTATCTGTACCTTTGGCTGACTAGACAACTATACTAGCCGCACCCAGCCATGATTATACTTTATTTGGAATTTGTTTCATTTTCATGCATTCCCAAATTTAAACAAAACAAAATAATAAAATAGTGTCGGCTACCTCCTCTTCCACCTGCACTTGAACCTCTGCCTCATTATTCTGTTTTTAATTTTTGTTTATTTTGTTTTATAATCTATTATTTTAAGTAATTTGCCTGAAAAAAAGCAAAAAAAACAAAAAAGAAAAGTGTTGGCCACCTTCCACCTACACCACCACATCCACCTCTACCTCCTCCTCCATGTGGACCTCTGCTCCATGGTCTATTTTTTATTTATTTGTTTTTTATTCGGTTATTTTTTAAAAAATTCTCTATCCACATTTTTCTTACATTTTTCTTTTTTGCAGCCCCTATCCCTTACTACCACCATTTTACCCTCATTTTATAGCACTGAAATTCGATTCTACACTCCTGTCATGATCCATTCCTGGGTTTAGTCTGTCTGCCCTTGGTCCGGGTGGATCATGTCAAGGGTTAACTTTGCTCTGCCTCATTCTGGGTTCAGGTTGGCTATTTAGCTCTCACACATCCTGCTAGCAGTGTGAGCTATACTGCTACCTTCGGCTTGTGAACCTGACTGGTAACTCTTGATTTGTCCTGCTGTTATCCCTGACTTGTCCCGTGTCTGTTGTTTCCCTCTGTCTGCCCTGTTCCCTGCATTTCCCTGCTTGTCTGTTTAGGGTACTGTCATGATCCATTCCTGGGTTTAGTCTGTCTGCCCTTGGTCCGGGTGGATCATGTCAAGGGTTAACTTTGCTCTGCCTCATTCTGGGTTCAGGTTGGCTATTTAGCTCTCACACATCCTGCTAGCAGTGTGAGCTATACTGCTACCTTTGGCTTGTGAACCTGACTGGTAACCCTTGATTTGTCCTGCTGTTATCCCTGACTTGTCCCGTGTCTGTTGTTTCCCTCTGTCTGCCCTGTTCCCTGCATTTCCCTGCTTGTCTGTTTGATTCTCTGGTTTTTGACTCGGCTTGTATTCGGACTCGTTTCTGCTTTCTGTCTTTGTCTTATTTGCTTAACCTTCTCCTCTGCTTACCATCCTGAGACCAATGGGCAGACGGAGAGGACCAATCAGTCACTCGAACAAATTTTGAGGTGTCTTGCTACGTCTCAGCAGGATGATTGGTGTTCTTCATTGCCCGTGGCTGAATTTGCATTCAATAATCGGATTAACCAGTCCACTGGCACCTCTCCATTCTTTTGTAACTATGGTTTTCACCCCCATTTTGGCGAATTTTCTAGGCTGGATTCAGGATGTCCAGGGGCTGATACGGCAGTACAAAAATTGGGGGAGGTGTGGAGGGAGGTCCAAAAGAACATTGGGGAGGCTCAGGGCAAACATAAATTTTTTGCGGATAAGCGACGGTCTGTAGGACCTATGTTCCTGGTGGGAATAAAGTATGGTTGTCCACCAAGAATATTCGTCTAAAGGTTCCCTCTGCTAAGCTGGTCCCAGATTTATTGGTCCTTACGAGATCATGGAGGTGGTCAATCCTGTTGCCTTTCGGTTACGCCTTCCTCCGTCACTCCGGATCCCCAATGTGTTTCATAAATCCCTTCTTAAGTCATTTGTACCATCTTCCACAGGGCCTCCATCCCCTCCGCCTCCTGTCTCTGTGGATGGTCAGACTGAGTTTGAAGTGGAACGGATTGTGGATTCGCGTAGGGTCCGTAGTTCACTTCAGTATTTGGTCCATTGGAAGGGTTATGGTCCTGAGGATCGATCTTGGGTCCCGGCGCGATTGGTACATGCTGATCGATTGGTTCGGGCATTTCACGCACGTTATCCTGGGAAGTCTGGGGGTCCGGTGGCCCCCCCTTGAGAAGAGGGTACTGTCATGATCCATTCCTGGGTTTAGTCTGTCTGCCCTTGGTCCGGGTGGATCATGTCAAGGGTTAACTTTGCTCTGCCTCATTCTGGGTTCAGGTTGGCTATTTAGCTCTCACACATCCTGCTAGCAGTGTGAGCTATACTGCTACCTTCGCTTGTGAACCTGACTGGTAACCCTTGATTTGTCCTGCTGTTATCCCTGACTTGTCCCGTGTCTGTTGTTTCCCTCTGTCTGCCCTGTTCCCTGCATTTCCCTGCTTGTCTGTTTGATTCTCTGGTTTTTGACTCGGCTTGTATTCGGACTCGTTTCTGCTTTCTGTCTTTGTCTTATCTGCTTCTGACCTTTGCTGACCTCCTGGCTTTCTCCTGACCACGCATATTGCTTATTCCTTTTGTCCTGCTGCCTCCGTACGGTTTTGACTTGGCTTGCCTGACCACGCTCACGCCACTTGGTGGCGCCTGTGTTTCTGCTCTGTAGAGGACTTGCTGAGACCTGTGATTCTTCCTGACTCAGTTTTGGACGTTTTTGCTGCCACCTGGTGGTGGTTTTGGCTGCTGCAGTGCAGGCCTACTCTGGTAGTGTGTAATCCCTTCTCCCCTCTGTAACCTACAGGTGGAGCACACACTACCCTGCATTACAGCTGCTTGACAACTCCTTTTTTAAATTAATTATTCATAAAAAAATAAAGACAGTCCTCAGCTGTCTGCTTTACCTTGGCTGGTTATCAAAAATAGAGGGGTATCATGCTGTTTTTTGTTTTATTTAAATAAATAATAAAAAAAGGTGAGGGGTCTTCCCTATTTTTGATAATCAGCCAAGGGAAAGCAGACAGCGACAAGTGGTAAGATAAGCTCCATAATTGGTGCATCCAATAGTTGCACCATTTTTCGGGTGGCTGAGGACTGATGTTATTAGTATGGGAGGGGGCTAATATCCATGGCCCTTTTCCAGCCTATTATTATCAGCCTGCAGCTGTCTGCTTAGGCTTGGCTGGTAATTTAAAATAGGGGTGACCCCATGTATTTTTTGGGGGCCCCTTTTAAACAACCAGTAAAGGCTGTGCAGACCATTGTGAGCTGTTATTAATAGGCTGAGAAGATCCATAGATATTGGCCTCTTCCCAAAATAATAACACCAGCTCACAGCTGTCTGCTTTCCCTTGGCTTGTTATTAAAAATAGTGGAGACCCCACAATGTTTTTTGCCATTTATTAATATTTTTCATTTATTTAGTAGTAATAAATGAAAAAAAAAACAGCATGAGGCGCCCCTTTTTTATTAACTAGCTAAGGGTAAACAGACAGCTGTGATTTTACAATAATAGGCTGGGAATGCCCATGGTGTTTCGGCTATTGCCAACCTACAAATATCAACTTAGAGCCACCCCAGAAGTGGCAATTCTGGTGCTTAGCATCAGCTCTACTCGATTTTCCTGGTGCGGTGGCAATTGGGTTAATTATTTTGGAGGTTAGTAATGAAGAGGTGTCAGTCAGACACCCCATGACTAACTCAGTAGTAAAAATAAGTAAAGACACAAATTTTTTCATTTTTTGAATAAAGACTCACCTCATACACCCATTTATTAATGAAATGATACCACAAAGTAATTCCGATTCCACATCCATCTTCTTCTTTGTCTCCAATGCATATGGGTAGCAGTACAGCCACCGCTATGCACAGGCAGTTGCCGGTAAATACTCTAATCAGCGTCACACAGATGACAGCGTTGAAACCGCCGGATGTTCGATCCCCCCATTCACTTTAATGGGGTTCAGGTTAGAGATCAAGTTTGGGTACCATGCTGGTACCCAAACCAATCTTTTTTATAAAGTTCAGCAGAACCTGATGGACCCGAACATCCATGGATCTGCCCATCCCTAGTCACATGATGATGATTGCTGGAACCAGAAAGCAGAGCCAAATCCTGACAGTGAGTATGTCACACAGTTTTAGAAATGTTATGCTACCGTGCTTTCCAAAAATTTGCTGTAGCCTGGAAAACCCCATTAATTATACACCCTGGCATATATGTTAATCAGAGGTCACAAACTTCATATGAACAGAGGATTTTTTTAAATTATTTCTAGGCTTGCAGACATATAGAATAACAAACTTAGTTATACTTATCCTCTGCAGGTAAAGCACTGCCTCTACATTGCTGCTCCACTCTTTGATGAGAGGTTGCACTGCTGACGTCTTGAATATGGCTCACATGAGCATTGCACCCAATCAATAGGTTCAGCTTTTTTGGGCTGACTACATTGGCATTACTGCTGAGCCCAGTGATTGGCTGCTGTGATCAAGTGAACTGTTGATGTGATACTGTAATATTATGGCTGCAGCCTTTCAGTAAAGAGTAGAGCATTAGGGTAGATGCTGCGCTAGACCTGAGGAAGGGTGGGTATAGCTGAGAAAAAAATTGAAAAATCTTTTCAAATGGCTCTACATGCAGCCAAAACATGTTGATTCACTAATATATTTGCACACACATACTAATAGACATCCCTTATAGCAGAAAAACGGCATTTAGCATTTTATATTGCACAGATGGGTTGGAAAGGACAATAATATTTGGCCTTGACATCTCTGGATGCTGATAAGGCATTTGATTTGGTTGAGTGGGCCTACCTTGAGAAGACCCTTTGAAAATTTATCTTTGGAAGATGGATTGCAGTCTTGTATGAATCTCTGAAAGCCAAGGTCCTGATTAATGATTTTACATTCTCATTGTTTCCCTTGATGAGAGGAACCAGACAGGAGCACCCTCTGTCCCCCTCTATTGTTTTCCATTGCTATGGAAACTCTAGCTGTTAGGATCCATACTGCAGGGTATCAAGACATTAAAGTGGGTTCCTGTGTGTGATAGAGAATAATTAAAATCCATACAGACATTTTCAGAGAAGGGAACATATCACACTCACATTGAACATATGGGGAAGTGAGAAAAATTAATTATAACAAGGAGAGGGAAAGAGAATGAACACATTCATCTCTATTGAATTAGTGCCACCCTGCAGTGACCAGGTAATTACAACAGGAGTTTTTCTCTGGAAAAAATACATAGAGTCTAAGATCTGTATATACAAGCAGCAGGAAAGTAAAAAATCTGTCACTTTTAGAGACTCTTGTTCTTTTCAAAGAAAAATTGGACAATTGCAGTTAGACACTTTGTCTCCGGTTTCCAAATATGAATGTTGAGGTTTGCATTGATCCAATATTTATGGGAGATATGTTTTCTGTGCCATAGTGAAGGGACGAACATAACGCATTCACTCACTTCACTGTAAGGCTATTCTAACACCTCCAACTTAATAACGGACTGATGTATGATGCTATCCAAGTCGTGTTTAATCTCTGTATAGGGGTAAAATCGTGATAAGGAACATGATGACAATATCTACCACCTTGGACCTCCAAGGGCAAAGATATTCTTTAAGTTGGGGATTTCATAAAATTCTAACAACTCCGCCTATCACTAAAATGTGTGTCGGGGTGGATACCATGCGGATGGGGGTCTCTCTATTCTTTTTTTGCAGTAAGAAAAACTCATAATACTTGATTACATTCTCAGTGAACACAAAATAAGTCTGCAATTATGTGCCTTACCTTTGTACAATTGCATACACACATTGTATAATAAAATATTTGACTTTGTATTACCGTATATACTCGAGTATAAGCCGACCCGAGTATAAGCCGAGGCCCCTAATTTTGCCACGGAAAACTGGATAAGCTTATTGACTCGAGTATAAGCAGGGTGTATAAACCGCCGTCCTGCTGTGCTCCCCCCGTCCTGCTCCGTGCTCCCCCATCCAGCTCTGTGCTCCCCCATTCTCCTCAGTGCTCCCCCTCCTGCTCCGTCCTCCACTGTGCTCCCCCCTTCCTGCTCCGTCCTCCTCTGTGCTCCCCCTCCTGCTTCATCCTCCTCTGTGCTACCCCCTTCCTGCTCCATCCTCCTGTGCCTGCCCGTCCTGCTCCGTGCTCCTCTGTGCTTTCCATCCTCCCCCTCGTTCTGCTCCGTGCTCCTCTGTGCTCTCCATCCTCCCCCATCCTGCTCCGTGCTCCTCTGTGCTCTCCATCCTCCCCCGTCCTGCTCCATGCTCCTCTGTGCTTTCCATCCTCCCCTTGTCCTGCTCCGTGCTCTCCATCCTCCCCCGTCCTACTCGTGCTCCTCTGTGCTTTCCATCCTCCCCCTCGTCC
>JARQOD010000001.1:179317549-179470739 GCA_033576555.1 Oophaga sylvatica | reverse complement strand
TCCTTGTTGTGTTTTGCCCTAACTCCCCCCCTTCCTGCTCCGTGCTCCTCGTCTCCCATCCTCCCCCCGTGCTGTCCTGCTCCTTGTCCTCCTCCATGCCCCCCCATCCCCTCCACAACCACCCCCCCTGCCAGCTGACTCCTGGCAATCCTGCTTGAAAAGGTTTCCCTGCAGCTCTCCTGGCGAGCGGTGACGAATACCGTCAAAAAGGCCCAAAATAGGGCGCCATCCTAGGGAGGGGTGGCTCCATATTCATGGCCTTAAATAGGGGTATTACGTCACGCTCAACAGAGCCAGAAAGCCGATCAACGGAGGACCCGGGGCCTTCCGATGGCAGGGGGAGGGTATTTGATGTCCCACCAGGGCCCCTCCGGCCCCCTCCCCGGGGTTTCGCCCAAGCCGTTATAACCCGAGGGGGCTTTTTTAGCACAAAAAAGGTGCTGAAATGGGGTTTTAACAGGGTATTACGGATTTTGCATCCATTTCCCCTCCACATTACTGCTACATTAATTTTTAATCCTTGTAAATCCCCTTTTTCTTTTTATACCCCTTTGTTACCCTTTTCCTGATTGAAAAATAAAGAATAGATTTGCACTACAGTGTTACCTTACTTAATATCGCCCCCTTTTTTCCTTTAAAATTCTAACAGACCTAGCACATCCCACAACACCCCCCTAGGTCACAAGGGAGGTTACAGCAAAACCTTAAGCAAAAAAAAAGCAGATTTGGGAGGGTCTTGGGAAAGGGTAAAACCAAAATCCAAATTCAAATCACTACATCAAAAAAAGGGTTTTTTGCACAAAATATCTTGTGTTTCGCACCACCCATCTTCCCTCGATTCGGACCATTTTCCCTTTTCCCTGCTGACGAAAACCATCCCCACAGCATAAGCTGCCACCACCAGGTTTCATTTTTGGAATGTGTTTTGAAGTGATAAGCTTGTTGGTCGGGAAGTCATATTTTCCTTTTGGGGGGCCCATTTTCCTAATCGGAGGTTTCCCTCTCTAAGCTTTAGTCTTTTTTTTGTGACATCTTTTTTGAATTGTTTCTTTATATTTTTATTTCAAGAAATTGTATATACTTTAGCATGCTTGGGCGCCCTGCATGTTTCTTCTTCCTCTCTCAGCAGGACGAAAGCATGTTCCTGCACCCAAACGCGCTCCTCCCCCAATCTGCTTCCCCCAGAATGTTTGGGGAAATGCGCATGTCCCTACTTCTTAAAGTTCAGCACCGCGCTTCTGAAAATGTCCACAACCCAAGGGCTAAAGGATATCAATTTTTAAGGTCCCTCCCCAAAAGGGAGGGGCCTTAAAAATGGGGTTTATTATTTTTTTTACATCCCCCCTCTTCCGGGAAAACATTTTGTTTTGACACCACATCACAAGAACTTCAAGGAGAGGGTTTCCATTGTTGCCAAAAAGGTTGGGGCCCCAAAAAGCCCAAGGCCGGCCTCTCTTAAAAGTTTTTTAGTGGGGGGTGGGCTCCACAGGCAAGTTTTTTCGGAATGCAGCAGGCGGGGCATGCATCTGCACCACGGGGAAAGGAGACTCTTAGCAAGGCCGGGGCTCAAGGAGGGGGCAAAGAACCCTTTTCTCCAGAAAAAAATCATGACAGACTGATATTTGCAAAAGGTACGGGCGGGGCTGCGAGGACGGGGGAAAGTTATTTTCTCTGTGAATCCCCTTTTCCATTGTTGGGGGTCAAAAAAAGCCTCATTGGAGAAGACAAGGTAGCGTACCACCATCTTTTTCTCATGCCAAAATTAAGCATCCGAAACCTTAAAGTGGGGGGGTTTTCCACCAAAGGGGAATGGGGTCTCTCACAGTCTTGCCTAAAAACACACCCCTAAAAAAGAATGGTACCGAATGTCCCCAAAAGCAACTTCCCCCAAACCCCTTTTCCAAAGCGTTGCGTTCAAAAAAAGTTTTTTCCCCGCATATGGACCCTTTCCAAAAACAAAGGGGATAACAAATGCTGGGGAAAAAACATGAGATTTTGGTCCAGGGCCGGGGAAAACCCCCCGGGGGCTACCCCCTTTAGAATTTGGGGGAAAACAAAAAGGGGTGGGGACAAAAAAAATCCAAAAATTCTGAAAAAATAAAAACTTGATTGTGCAAAACGACTGTACAGTCAGGTTTTGGTCCAAAGTTGTTGAGGCATGCCGGGAGACTTGCAGAGGTCCTGAAAAAAAGGGGGCAACACGCAAAATTGATTGCTGCTTTTAACTCATTTTAACTGAAATAAAGTTTTTTTTCCCCTTGTTGCAATTATTTTTTTCTTCGTGAAAAAAACATCTGTCAAACCACATAAAAAACCAAGGGACAACATGTGAAAATATAATATTTTCATTTTTAAAATTTGGGCCATACGTACTTTATTTTCCCGAGGGAAAAAATTTGGTATCACAGCACGTTCAACAGAAAAACAAACCATTACAAAAAAGCATTCATAGAAAATTCTAATACAGTTTGCACATACTAACCCAAAACGTAACAAACAAAAAGGGCACAAATCTCTAAAATTTCCTTGGGTTTGCGAAAATCCAGGTCAGTCCTTTCCCCTTGGAATTTTTTTACATCCCCATAGGGTAGGCAAAAAAGATTTCCTTTCTCCTTTTTGCCCTTTTGGAAGGGGTTAGACGGTTGCTGAATGTGTCTTTGCTTCAAGAACAGCTCGAAAAAGGGGGTTTTTATTATCCCTCACTTCTTTTGAATCCATCCCCACTATTCCTCAAAGGCCAAAAGGGGGGCCAACAGCCGCGCTTACCTTTTGATAAGTTTTTTGGTTTTTAGCCACCTCTCACACTACACCCCAGCAAATTTTGCAAAAAAAAGCCGCTTGCTACAACGGACGGGGAAAAATTTTTTGTTTTGGGGAAACATATTGAAAGACCTGAGTTTTCCCAAGAAGTCATCGTCATTCCCTTCTTGTGATCCTTTTCTGAGACACCCCAAAACAAAATTTCTGTCAAAGGGGAACCCCCAAATATTTGTACTCTCACCATCTCCACCCCTTGGGCCCGCAATATGATCGTTTAGTTTGGAGCTGGGGAGGCGGGGAAAAAAAGGGAATAACCAAGCATTGGTTTATGAATTGAGTACCCGCTAACCACCACAACAAGGGGAGCGGGACGTTCCCCCTTGGTCCAGACGCCTCGCATACCTAAAACTAAAAAACACCTAAAGATAAAATAGGGAAAATTCTGCCCACAAACCCCAAAATAATAGAAAGCCCCAAACATTAAGGCGGGTTTTAAAAAGAGAAATACTGACACAGAAAGAAAATAGTATGACAAACGCGGGGGGGCCCCAAAATAAATAAAAAGGGGTAAAAAGGACACTTTTTGCAATCCCAAAAACCCTGAAAAGGGACCAACTCTACTATTTCAAAAAACCCTAGATCACACACCCCTTCCACCTAAATTATTTCCCGGTAACAAATCAAAACAGCACCACTAAAAAAAAATGGAAAAAAAAAAGTAAAACAACAGGGGCTGAACAAAACTGAGAGGGCAGAAGCCCCCGGGGGACCCTAAAGGCCCCCCCCAAAAAACAAAAAAAAATGCAAAAAAAATACAAAAAACACAAAAAAAAAAAAGTCTTATTTTTAAGGAGCAACACGCCCCCAAAGGGAAAAGGGGAAAAGGGGAAAAAGGGTTCAGACCAAACAATTGATCCCCCGGGAACCCTGATGGGAAGGTGACTCCCTTAATAAAACTAGTCAGAACACCTACCCTTTCCCCACAATCTTCACGGGGCAACTCCTGCTTGTAACCCCAAGGGGGGCCCTGCCAAACTCATCTAAACCCATTCAACAGTACCCCCCCCTTGAGGAGGGGTCACCGAACCCTCATTTGAGCAACCAGGTCGGTCAGGATGAGTTCTATGATACGCACGGATAAGTCTCCTAGCATGGATGTCCGAAGCAAACACCCAAGAATTGTCTTCCTGACCATAACCTCTCCATTTAACCAAATACTGGAGTTTCCGTCTAGAAAAACGAGAATCTAATATTTTCTCAACCACATACTCCAGATTGCCCTCAACCAAAACAGGGTCAGGAGGCACAGCAGCAGGAACCACTGGCTCAACAAACCTCTTCAACAAGGACTTGTGGAACACGTTATGGATCTTAAATGTCCCTGGAAGAAGAAAACGAAAAGAAACAGGATTAATAATCTCCATGATCTTATAAGGTCCAATGAACCTAGGCTTAAATTTAGGAGATGCCACTCTCATAGGAATATTCTTTGAGGACAACCAGACCAAGTCCCCCACTTTAAAACCGAGGACCATCAGTCCTATGCCGGTTAGCAAACCGCTGGGCCCTGTCCTGAGAGAGGGACAACCTCTCCACTACCTGGTCCCAAATCTGTTGCATACGCTCCACAACAGAGTCAACACCTGGACAGACAGAAGCCTCCGTCTGTCCTGAAGAAAATCGAGGGTGAAACCCAGAATTACAGAAAAACGGAGACATCAAAGTGGCAGAGCTAGCCCTATTATTAAGAGCAAACTCAGCCAAAGGCAAAAAAGACCCAGTCATCCTGATCAGCAGACACAAAGCATCTTAGATAAGTCTCCAATGTCTGGTTTGTTCTCTCAGTTTGACCATTGGTCTGAGGATGAAATGCCGAGGAGAAAGACAATTGAACACCCAGTTTAGAACAAAAAGTCCTCCAAAATCTGGAAACAAACTGGACTCCTCTGTCAGACACAATGTTCTCAGGAATGCCGTGTAAACGAACCACGTGCTGAAGGAACAACGGCACCAATTCAGAGGAGGAAGGCAACTTAGGTAATGGCACAAGATGTATCATTTTGGAAAACCTATCACAAATTACCCAGATGGTGGTCATTCTCTGAGAAACAGGAAGGTCGGAAATGAAATCCATAGAGATATGGGTCCATGGTCTCTTGGGCACAGGTAATGGCATCAACAAACCACTAGAGCGAGAGCAAGGCTTGGAGCGAGAGCAAGTCCCGCAGGACTGCACAAATTCCCTGACATCACGAGACAAGGTAGGCCACCAAAAGGACCGACTAACCAAGTCTCTGGTACCAAAAATTCCGGGATGCCCAGCCAATGCGGAACAATGAATCTCAGACATCACACTCTTTTTCCACTGATCCGGGACAAACAATTTTCCAACCGGGCAGCGCTCTGGCCTATCCTCCTGACACCCCTCCAGAGCAAGTCTCAAATTGGGCGAGATGGCGGAAAGAACTACACCCTCTTTCAAAATAACAGAAGGATCAGATAACTCAGGAGAGTCCGCAAGGAAGCTCCTCGAGAGGGCATCCGCCTTAACATTCTTAGTGCCAGGAAGAAAGGAAACCACAAAATTAAAACGTGTGAAAAACAAGGCCCACCTGGCCTGTCTAGGATTGAGTCGCTTGGCAGATTCCAGATAGACCAGATTCTTATGGACCGTAAGGACCACCACCTGATGTTTGGCTCCCTCCAGCCAATGTCTCCACTCTTCAAAAGCCCACTTCATGGCCAATAACT
Organism: Oophaga sylvatica; assembly: GCA_033576555.1. Classification (NCBI taxonomy): domain Eukaryota; kingdom Metazoa; phylum Chordata; class Amphibia; order Anura; family Dendrobatidae; genus Oophaga; species Oophaga sylvatica. The sequence goes on along the minus strand of JARQOD010000001.1, from coordinate 179,465,228 downwards.
CCCGATTACCCACGTCATAATTACGTTCAGTAGGAGAAAATTTTCGAGAGAAAAAGGCACAAGGGTTACTTTTAGAGGTCTCTGGATCTTTTTGGGACAAAACGGCACCTGCCCCAATTTCAGAGGCATCAACCTCCACCTGAAATGGAAGAGAAACATCAGGCTTCCGTAGAACAGGAGCAGAAGTGAATCTCTGCTTAAGTTCCTGAAATGCAGAGACTGCCTCAGGAGGCCAATTCACCACATCAGAACCCTTTTTGGTCAAATCAGTTAATGGTTTAACAATAACCGAGAAATTACCAATAAATTTACGATAAAAATTGGCAAAACCCAAAAATCTCTGAAGCGCCTTTAATGAAGTAGGTTGGACCCAATCACAGATGGCCTGAACCTTGACCGGGTCCATTTCAATAACAGATGGGGACAAAATGAATCCCAGAAATGAGATCCTCTGTACGCCAAAAAGACACTTTGATCCCTTCACATACAGAGCATTCTCTCTCAAAATCTGGAATACAGTTCGAACATGTTTCACATGAGAGTCCTAGTCATTAGAAAAAATCAAGATATCATCCAAATAAACAATCAGAAATTTGTCCACAAAATCCCTGAAAATGTCATTCATGAAGGACTGGAAGATGGAAGGAGCATTAGTGAGCCCAAAGGGCATCACCAGGTACTCAAAATGCCCTTCAGGGGTATTGAATGCTGTCTTCCATTCATCCCCGTGCTTAATGCGAATAAGGTTATACGCCCCCCTGAGGTCAAGCTTGGTAAACCAAGTAGCGTTTTTCACCCTGGAAAACAGGTCAGAAATCAAGGGTAACGGTATTGATATTTCACAGTAATATTGTTCAAGAGACGATAATCAATACACGGCCTCAATGAACCATCCTTTTTGGCCACAAAGAAAAAACCGGCACCTAAGGGTGAAGAGGATGGTCTGATATGACCCTTCTCCAATGATTCCTTGATATAAGACCACATAGCGTCATGTTCAGGTACAGACAAGTTAAAAAGGCGACCCTTAGGGAATTTACTACCCGGCACTAATTCAATAGCGCAGTCATAGCTCCTATGGGGAGGCAAGGATGCAGATTTACTTTCGCTAAACACATCAGAAAAATCAATCAAAAAGTCAGGAACCTCCTGAGCCTGGGGGGAGGCAGAAAAAACAGGAGTGTTGGTATTAACACATTGGCAGCCCCAACTGGTTACAGACACAGATTTCCAATCCAAAACAGGATTATGAGACTGTAACCAGGGAAACCCAGCACGATAATGTCATGCAGATTATACAGAACCAAAAATTTGCAGCACTCCTGGTGATCAGGTTCAACCCTCATTATCACCTGAGTAGAAAACTGGGGTTTATTCTCAGCCAAAGGGGTAGAATCGATCCCCAGTAGGGGAATAGACTTCTGTAGGGGTATCAAGGGAAACCCACAACGTTTAGCAAAATCATAATCCATCAGGTTAATAGCTGCTCCAGAATCAACGAAAGCCTGAGCAGAAAATGAGGACAGAGAGCATATCAGAGTGACAGTTAATAAAAACTTAGTCTGAACACTACCCAAGACAACTGAGCGTGCAAAACGTCTTCCCCGCTTAGGGCAGACTGAAATAGCATGAGAGGCATCACCACAGTAGAAACATAACCCATTGCGCTTTCGAAACTCATGACGCTGTGCCCCAGAAACCACTCTATCACACTGCATGGGTTCAGAAGCAGGTTCACAAGGCAACACTATTCCACGCATATTTCTCCGCTCACGCAAACGTCTGTCAATTTGAATCGCTAATGACATAGAATCATTGAGACAGAGGGAACAGGGAATCCCACCATAACATCCTTTACATTTTCTGACAGACCCTTCCGAAAAAGGGCTGCCAAAGCGTCGTCATTCCATTTGGTCAGGACTGCCCACCTACGGAATCTCTGACAGTATAACTCAGCGTCATCAAGCCCCTGATTTAATGCCAACAAGGCTTTTTCAGCTTGATCAGTGACATTAGGCTCATCGTACAATAACCCCAAAGCCTGAAAAAATGCATCAACATCACTCAAAACAGGATCCCCAGGTGTCAGGGAAAAAGCCCAATCCTGAGGATCGCCGCGCAGGAGAGAGATGATAATTTGAACCTACTGCGCTGCGTTCCCTGAGGACCTAGACTTCAAGGCAAAAAACAATTTACAATTATTTTTGAAATTCTGAAACTTAGCTCGATCCCCTAAAAACAAATCTGGCATGGGAATCCTAGGTTCCACAACAGGCAACCTAGCAAGATAGGTAGCAATACTCAGAACCTCAGTGGCAAGCTGATCCACACGGCCAGACAACTGTGCAAACTCCATTGAGAGAAAAGATCCTCCCCAGCACCCAGAGATACAGGGGAAAAAAAAGAAAAAAAAAAAATGCAACAAACAGAAAATATCTCTGACAACTCTGACAACCTTTTTTTTTTCTTTCACAATATTTTTCCCTTCTGTGAGTACCACACAATTTTCAGTTACGGCCGGTGATACTGTTATGATTTGGTAGCTGAGGAGTGCAGGTAAAAAAGGCAATACACCAGAGCAGTTGGAATCTATGAGATTGCAGTACCCTGACTAACCACCACAACTAGAGGCAGCCGTGGAGCGTTCCCACGTTGGTCCTAGACGCCTCGTCACAGCCTGAGAAACTAACTACACCTAAAGATAGAAATAGGAAAGCTATCTGCCCCGGAGCAGAACCCCAAAGATAATAGAAAGCCCCCAAACATGTAATAGCGGTTAGACAAGATGAAATACTGACACAGAAAGAAAATAGTATGAGCAAACGCTGGGGCCCAGACTAACTAAATAGAAAAGGATAGGAAGGACACTTACTGCAATCCCAGAAAACCCTGAAAGGCACCAACTCTACTAATTTCAAAAACACCTGAGATCACACGACCTCTTCCACCTAAATTAGTTCTCTGGTGTAACAAAATCAAAACAGCAGCCACTGAAAAAACTGGAAAAAGCAAAAGTACAAACAACAGTGGCTGAACAAAACTGAGAGGGCAGAAGCCCCCGGAGGGGACCCTGAAGGCCCCCACAGAAGTGCAGGAAAAAATGCAAAAATATAGCACAAACACAAAAGAAGAAAATGTCTTATCTGTTAGCAGGAGATGCAGACACGACACAGCAGGCTACAAGGGAAACTGGAATAAAGGATTCAGACCAGAACAATTGATCACCGGCAACCCTGATGGGAAGGTGACTCCCTTATATAAGACCAGTCAGTAACACCTGATTCCCAGTCCTCACAATCTTCACTGGACAGACTAGCACTGCTCATAACCACCAGATCGAGCCTCTGCTCAGAACTCATCTCAAACCCATTCACAACAGATCGGTAAGTAATCATCATTTTTCCTTCTATAACACACGACCATCTCCTTGGTTTTCTTCACATATAGTTCTAGACAGTTAGTCTGACACCAATCCACAAAGTCAGAAACCACCCTTCTATAGTCCTCCTCCCCCGACTCCCCACAATGCCTCTACAATCACTGAGTCATCTGAGAATTTTTGCAGGTGACAGAAGTCGGATTTATACTGAAAGTCAGCTGTATACAATGTGAAGAGGAAGGGCGACAGCACTGTACCCTGAGGGGCTCCAACACTGCTCCGTACACTGCCAGATACCACCTCCCCCATCCTTACAAACTGCGGCCTGTCTGTCAGGTAGTCACTTATCCAGTTCACCATCCCCTCATCTACCGCCATAGCAGTCAACTTATTACGTAGTAAGGGTGGCTGTAAGGTATTGAAAGCACTTGAGAAGTCAAAGAACATGGCGCGCACTGCAGTGACATCATTATCCAAGAATGAATCTACTGTATGTAGCAGAGACACTACAGCATCATCCACCCCCAATCTCTGCTGGTACGCAAACTGCAAGGGGTCAGTGTAGGCCCTCACCTTCTGGCACAAGTAGGCAAATACTATTCTCTCCAACGACTTCATAGCATGCGATGTTAAGGCCACTGGACGATAGTCGTGTAGGGAAGTTGGAGAGGTGATCTTGGGAACAGGCACCAGGCAGGTGGTCTTCCACAGCACTGGTATTCTCTGTGATTGTAGGCTCCTGTTAAACAGGTGCTGAAAGACATTACACAGTTGGTTTGCACACACTTTTAAGACACGTGGACTGAAGCCATCAGGCCCAGCTGCTTTGCCAATGACTAGTTTACGAAACTGTTTCCTCACATCCCTTGGGGAGACAGTGAAAGCAGGCAGCTTATCCCCCAATGTCAATGCTGCAGATAGTTCCTCAGCTCAGCTTGAATGTTTGGATTAGCATTTAGAGACTGACACTTTGCATTCCTATTTTCAATTTGCTTGAGCAATAAAAACAGTACATAACAATCACATTAGCCTATTTTGTGTCCCTAAGGGAAATGAGCTGTGTGCTCTGACCTGCTATCGCTACTCTGCATGTGCATAAAATGGCATTCCTTGTTTAGCCCGCATCTTTTATACTGGTTGTGATAGCCCACCCCCCAAACTTTGTTAATGAGTTCACCCTTAGGAGGACATTGAACAACAATTGTGTGCATGATTGCAAGTAGAAGTCCACTGCTCTCCAAGAAGAACATTCTTGTCTGTCTGCAGTTTGCTATAGATCATCTTGACAAGCCAGATAGTCATTCGTACAATGTTTAGTGGATGTAGGAGACCAAAATAAAGCTTTTTGGTTTAAATGAGAAGCGTAATGTTTGGAAAAATAAATACACTGCATTACAACATGAAAACATCATACCATCTGGGAAACACAGTGGTGGTAGTATTATGGCTTTGGCCTGTTTTGCTGAATCTGGCCTCAACGGCTTGCCATTATTGATGTAAAAATGCATTCCGAATTTTATCAGCAATTTCTAAATTGAAATGTCGAGACATCTGTCCGTGAGTTGAATCTCGAGGTAATGTTCTACAAAAGAAAGGTTATAGAAGAATAAAGTTTGGAATGGTCAAGTCAAACTCTCTTGACCTTACTTCTATAAAAGCATCTGAAGGTAGAAAATCATGGTAGGAAACCCACCAACATAACAGAATTTAAGTTGTTTTGTAGGGAGGAATGGGCAAAAATTCTTCCAAGCCACTGTGCAGAACTAATCAACAATTGCTGGAACATTTAGATGCAGTTCATGTATTTATACCACTCGCATACATGAGATATTAGAGCATTTTCCTCAATAAAAAAATGACAATGTCTAATATTTTTCATTTATTAGTTTGATTTGGTTCTCTTTATCTAGTTTTAGGACTATGTCAAAGTTATGATGAAAAGTTCTGAAAGGTTCACAAACCTACAAGCACCATAGTATGCCTTTTGTGCAGGCGATGTGTAACATAAAAGATTTGCAAGATTTGAGTTCCACACTATAACTTTTATGCATTTTGAGCCACAAATAAATGTAATAAAATGTGCACAATAAAATATTTGCACAAATGAAATATTAAAAACCCTTCTTTATATTTATTGCAGGTTCTTTTGAAGTTTTCACAAAGTCCAACTTAACACTAAGAAACCAAATTTAATGTTATGACATACTTTAGATTCTGCTTCTATTTTAGTCTCAGTCCCAATGATCAAGAAAAAGTGAATGTTTCATAGTGAGTAACTTTACACCCTGAATGCAGCATTACCCATTCCACTAGACTACAAATCAAAGGCTATCTCTTAGGCTTCTTAAAAATTAATTTTAAAATCTGATCCTGATTGTAGTTTTATGGTAATTTCAAGCCATCAATCATCCGTATACCTTAAGTCTCCAGGTTCACTGGTTTCCCTACAGAGCTCATTCATTTCCCCTCATTATATTTCTTGAGTAGTAAAAAAGCCAGATATATCACTGAAATAGAAAATGAACCAAAACTGTAAATTTACAAGAGCAAAAGTGTATTAAGATATATTAATAATTGTTCTATGATTGTGTAGACCATAAACATAATTTTAGAAGCAATTTATATATTTGTATGCAAATCAATAAGTAATTTTCACAGTGGATGTAAATTGTACATGTTACATTTTAAGTAAAGTAAAGAACAATGCAGCACATATAGAATTATGAGCAAATTACTGTCGGACAAGGAGCATAAAAAGTAAAGATTATACTTATATTAAAATGGATCTATCACCAGATTTCACTATACAAACAGTATACATTATTATACATGGTAATAATCAAAGTGATGAACAACTTGTTGATGGCAATATTCTATAGTAGCATGTACCTGATCAAATTATTAAGAAGTTCCACTGATTCAATAAAAATGTCTTGTTTATGGATCATATACATACAATGTGTTTCGGCTATGATAGCCAAGCATGCACAGAATGGGAGGAAATAGGACTAAGCAACAGCATATGTAAAAAAGACTTGGGTATACTAATAGATCACAGATTGAACATGAGTCAGCAGTGTGATGCAGCATCAAAAAGGGCAAAAGCAATTCTGGGATGTATTAACAGAAGCATACAGTCTAGATCACGTGACATCATTATCCCCCTCTACTCCTCTTTGGTCAGACCTCATCTGGAATACTGTGTCCAGTGTTGGGCACCACATTTTAAAAAAGACATCAACAAACTGGAGCAAGTTTAGAGAAGAGCGACCAGAATGGTGAATGGTTTGCAACCATGTCCTATGAGGAACGGTTGCAGGATTTGGGAATGTTTAGCTTGCAAAAAAGAAGACTGAGAGGAGACTTAATAGATGTCTACAAATATCTCAAGGGCGTCACATTGTAGAAGGATCATCATTATTCTCATTTGCACAAGGAAAGACTAGAAGCAATAGGATGAAACTGAATGTGAGGAGACACAGATTAGATATTAGAAAAAACTTCTTTACAGTTAGTGTGATCAATGAGTGGAACAGGCTGCCACAAGAGGTGGTGAGTTCTCCTTCAATGGAAGTCTTCAAACAGAGTCTAGACAGACATCTGTGATCCTATGATTCTAGTTGAACCTTTGTCTATTACCTATCAGGTGTTTAAATATATAAAGGAAGAGACAAACCACTGGTAAGGCACTAGGAGGGTGCACCCGGAATAAGTAAACTGGGTATGTGCTTAATAACAGAATATTGCTGCAATTATAACCATGCCCTATCATCTGTGCTGATGTCTAAGATAAATGCAGACGTCAGCCAAATAATAGTTAATTTCAGAGTTATCAATAATGAGGCTGGCTAATAGATAAGGGCATATATAGCATCTAGTGTAATAGACATAATAGTGTCCAGTACAAATGCAGCATATAATGATTTACTAGAATAGACATAAGGTAGGAAGCACACAAGATTACCTCAACAGGAGCTCCGGGGACCCACCACACCCGATGCGCGTTTCCCACTGATAGGCAGTTTATAAAAAAATATCTGCTGGAGGTTGTTTTTGCTAATTAGGGAACTACTAGTTAATAAATACACTACATTACATTTTCAACAGAAGGATACTGAATATACATTAATTTTTTGTCCAATAAATTATTTTAAAGTTTGTTCAGAAATATCCATGTCGAAGCCCGCCACCGCAGTCTCGGCTTCCTTCACCAGGTTTTTTGTGCCTCTTTTGCTGGTGATGTGGAGTGACAGCTCAGTGGTTCTGTATGGTTCTGTATGATTTTGGACATGTCCTACCATGATTCTTTGGGACTTGAGGGTTATCTGTTATTTTTGATTCTTCCTGTTAACCCTAGGTATGGCTTCAAAATATCTAAGAACTCAAAAGCCTCTTCTCCATTGCTAGTTTTAGCAATCCAAATACTGGTCCACCCGTATTGGTTTTCATTTATCCTGCTTGCTGTTTTGACCCCCTCTATATTCTGACCATCCCACCTCCACGATGTTTCTACTTCTTTTCCACCTTTCTGGTTTTGATGTGGCTTCCCGACTACCCTTTGCCATCTATCTCCACTATCTATGCTACCATGCACACTGCCCTGTGACATCAACTTAATATGTACAAACGAAATGAAGATCTAGTATCGATATCATCATTTAGGAAAAAATATAAGACCACAACTTTCCTGATTCACATGTCCATCACAATAGCTTCTTATTGAAATATTAATTCTATTCATGCAATTTTTCTCCAACACTTAGATACTTTAAACTAACTTTTGGCCACAAGTAAGCAATTGTTTATATTCCATATAATGACCATCAATACCCAATGATGCAATTGGTTAGCGTAATAAAGCAAGCAGCTTGCTGGCTGGTAACAATTATTACAATGATCATGATCAAGTCTACTATTATTATTTGCTTTAAATGCTAACTTGTTCTAAAACAGCAATGAAAATAATTTGGTAAATCTTGAATTCCTTTCTCCTTGATATATTAGGAGCTATGCTTTGCTGGGTTCCATTTTATATTTTTTTTTATCTTCATAGCTTGGCAATACCTGCCATTGTATACTCTTTATATCGACTGAGAACACAAAAATCTTTCATACATTTTGAAAATCCAGCTGTCATTATCAATTTCTTGGTTTTGTAGGTCTTGATATACACCGAGCAATGGGACCCGATGAATTTGTGTCACTAGCATAGTGGTTTAAAATCCACTTTACAGATATAAATCTCAGCAGAGAGAAAACACATTTAAAATAGGAATAGGACAAACTTATAAAGCCTTCAATACATATTCTATAGAGAAAGAGTGAAGGCAAAGTTGAGATTTATCCACAAGGGACATTGACTGCTTTATTAATGCAAGAAGACACACTCAAGTAATGTGTTTACCAAAAGCATAATATAAACAAGCAAGAACAATAAAAATCCTTCTAAAATTGGCAGTAACTTGTACATAGTGACCTGCTTTCTATTTAATGGCTTCGGGGAAAGCAGTTTTAAGGCTATGTACACCTTTTCTCTGGGGGTATTTATATGCCAGTAATAAGCTGAATTTTAACTGTATTTTAAAATCTTCGGTTTAAACAATAATATGCTGAAAAGTGCACCTTGTGTAAAATCAGATTTCACAGTTAAAATTAGTTGTCTGGAAACTCTGCTTCCCTAAGAATAAAAATTAAAACAACGTGTTCTTTAATAAAGACTTCACGGGAAAGCATATAGTATATATTGTAGGAGGCATTTGACAAAGTTAGAGTGTTAAAAAGACATGTTACTACACAGGAAATGTAGCGTGCAGTAAAGTAAAAGACACATAAAACTTGACAGCAGAATAGGACCTCTTGCCCTCTTTATTCTGTCAATTTTCAGTTTATTCTAGAAAAAGATACCTTTTATCTTACAATATTTTAAGTCAGAACGTTACCTCCGTACAAAAGCCTAAATCTACTTACAAAGCTACTTTTCTGTAAATTAATAATGGTAAAATCCATTACCCCCTGTTGCTATGCAAATTTCACATTCTATGTCTCTTTCCATTCACTTCTATGAGAATTCTGAGATTAGTTAAGCATGCTTGTTTAGCCATTCTCAATACCCACATAGAAGTTGATTGAGATAGCCACGGTTGTGCAAACAAATCTCCAAAATGGTGTTTGGACCTTGTTGTAAACTATAACCAAAAAATGTTCAACAGTGAATAAGTCTTTAAAAAAGTATAAATCCTACATAGAACAAGACCCTTAAGACATAATAATGTTAGTTTTCAACAATGTCTATTTATGAAACAATCTCATAAAAAGTATAAAAATATAAAAACATGAACGAGGGGATCACTGTATTACTTAAGGGAATCAATCACTAATGTATACTCAACTATCAGCACCGTGGTTTGTGCTTGTAACATTGATTGACTGCTCTGCTGCATTCCTACTTCTGAAGACAACAATCGTGCTATGCAATTTTACATATAAAATGTGTTATGGTAATGTACGGCATGTAAGTAATGTAAAGTGTTTGTGTATAATGTGGGTAGTGCATAGTGCAGGGCAGGGGTCTCCAACCTGTAGCTCTGGAGCCACATATGTCTCAAGGTCCCATGAACTGTGGCTCAAGGTTGTCTACCAGTTTGGTGCATTAGCTCCAGGTCTAGCAAACAAGTTTGAAGAACACAGCTCAAAATGGTGAATTTTGTGAGTAGCTGTCAGGCAAGGCAGGCGGAATGAGGTTAGTGAACCCACTGGACCACAGAAAACTCTGTGGAAGCTGAACCCTAGGAACCAGCCGACAAGGACGTCAGATAAATTGCAAGGCTTTATTTAGGATAACAAACAAGAGAACCCATCGGGGAGAACCCCCTGGACTGAAACACCAAATTCCTCCAAGGGAGTACCAGCGAGTCGAACCCTTAACAGGGATTGTCCCAGCACAACCAAGGATGAAAACAGCTCCAAGACCAGAGGGCCAAACCCAAGAGGAATAGTGAAACAGTGAGAAAGGGGAGAGAGGACCTGGGAACCGGAGGAGAAGAACCGGATAGTCCAGAGGATATAGTTAAAGTCCGTAGGCAGATGGTAGGCAAATGGGACGACGGCACTAGGAGAAAACACTGAGCATTAATACAAGGCAGGACAAGGCTGAACAAGCAGGCGCTGGTCTGGGACCTGAGAACTGCAACTGAGAAACAAGCACAAAGTTGCCCAGGCACCTCCCAAAGGAAGTGTGGACCTTAAATATACACAGATCTCTCAGCGATTGGCTGAGAGTTGATTACAGGAAAAGGGTGCACTGGCCCTTTAAATCCTCTGACAGCAGAGCGTGTCCTATGCTTGCTCTCCTGCAAACCTGGAAGTAAAGGAGCAGAGGAGACACATTGGGAAGACACCACAGCCAGAGGAGACATCGCTGGAGCAGAGACTGGGTGAGAAGGAATGCGGGGAACAGAGGAATGCCTGCAGGCAGACGGGACCCGATCTCCCTGAACCCTGGAGATGGGACCCGCCGACCAGAGCGCTACAGTAGCCCTGAACAGAAGAGCAGATCAGGATACACATATATTGGTCTTAGGGGTTTGAGTTAATTTAAGTATGGTACGCTAGAGACAGGATGATACTACTTGTCAGAGGAGATGCTTAAAGCTGGATGTGACAGCGTTTGGAGTGGTTGATGGGAGAATACTGAATGGGGTTATTGTTGGAACCCCTGGATCTTAGTATACTGCTTCAAGGTTATTCTTGTGGAAAAGCTTTGGTTGTTATTATACCCATAATGGGGCTTTGGTTGCCACAACTGTGAAGGGGGCAGGAGTTGAATGTGGCTTGCAACCTCTCTCAGAGCTGAATGTGGATCTCAAGGTCAGAAAGGCTAGGAACCACTGGTGCAGGGTAAGATACAGTGGGTACAGAAAGTTTTCAGACCCCTTTAAATTTTTCACTCTTTGTTTCATTGTTGCCATTTGGTAAATTCAAAAAAGTTAATTTTTTTCACTTAATTGTACACTATGCACCCGATCTTGACTGAAAAAATACAATGTAGAAATTTTTGCAAATTTATTAAAAAAGAAAAACTGAAATATCACATGGTCATAAGTATTCAGACCCTTTGCTCAGTATTGAGTAGAAGCACCATATTGAGCTAGTACAGCCATGAGTCTTCTTGGGAATGATGGAACAAGTTTTTCACACCTGGATTTGGGGATCCTCTGCCATTCTTCCTTGCAGATCCTCTCCAGTTCCGTCACGTTGGATGGTGAACGTTGTTAGACAGCCATTTTCAGGTCTCTCTAGAGATGCTCAATTGGGTTTAGGTCAGGGCTCTGGCTGGGCCAGTCAAAAATGTCACAGAGTTGCTCTGAAGCCACTCCTTTGTTATTTTAGCTGTGTGCTTAGGGTCATTGTCTTATTGGAAGGTGAACCTTTGGCCAAGTCTGAGGTCCAGAGGACTCTGGAAGAGGTTTTCATCCAGGATATCTCTGTACTTGGCCACATTCATATTTCCTTCAGTTGCATCCAATCGTCCTGTCCCTGCAGTTGAAAAACACCCACATAGCATGATCCTGCCACCACCACTTAGAATTATCACCAAAAAGTTCTATCTTTGTCTCATCAGACCAGAGAATCTTATTTCTCATAGACTGGGAGTCATTCATGTGTTTTTTTTTTAGCAAACTCTATGCGGCTTTCATATGTCTTGCACTGAAGAGAGGCTTTTGTCAGGTCACTCAGCAATAAAGGCCCGACTGGTGGAAAGTTGCAGTGATAGTTGAATTTGTGGAACTTTCGCCCATCTCCCTACTGCATCTGTGGAGCTTAGCCACAGTGATCTTGGGGTTCTTTTTTACATCTCTCACCAAGGCTCTTCTCCCACGACTGCTCAGTTTGGCTGGACGGCAAGATCTAGGTAGACTTCTGGTGGTCCCAAACTTCTTCCATTTAAGGATTATGGAGGCTACTGTGCTCTTAGGAACCTTGAGTACTGCAGAAATTCTTTTGTAACCTTGGCCAAATGTGTGCCTTGGCCTCCTTGGCCAGTTCCGTTGACCTCTTGATTTTCATTTGGTCTGATTATGCACTGTGACTGTGAGGTCTTATACAGACAGGTATGTGCCTTAACAAATCAAGTTCTATCCGTTTAATTAAACACAGCTGGATTCCAATGAAGGAGTAGAACCATCTCGAGGAGGATCACAAGGAAATGGGACTGCATGTGACTAAAATATGAGTGTCTGAGCAAAGGGTCTGAATACTTATGACCATGTGAAATTTCAGTTTTCTTTTTTTAATACATTTCTGTTTTTTTTTCAGTCATGATAGGGTGCAGAGTGATGACGTAATGAGAAAAAGATGAACTTTTTTGAATTTACCAAATGGCTGCAATGAAACAAAGAGTGAAAAAATTAAAGGGGTCTGAATACTTTCCGCACCCACTGTAAGTATTGTTTATATAGTGAGTGGTTTAGTAACGGCCTAGGACAATAGATTTTGTCTATAGGATAGCCCAGTGAGTGGGAATAGTGTTAATAAAAGGTATGCACTTCCTGGTAGTAAGGGAGATAGAGAAGTGCAGTGACAAGTCCAAGTTCAAGTCCAGTGCACTGCTATAGTCAGCATGTGTCCACCATTCCAGGCAGTGGGACGCCATACTGGAATCCAAAGCGTAGTCTCTTTTCGAGCCGCGCTTTGGCATACAGGGGAAGCTAGAAATGGGTCCGCCAAGACAGAAGGTAATGGATCCCTGGTGCACTGCCGAACAGGAAGAAAGATCCCTGGGGCTAACAGAGCCAGTGGCCGAAGGGATGCTCAAGGGGAATGAATGCTAGGGATAAAGATGTGTTGTCCTAAGAAAGTAAGAATATGAAGTGCTGTGCCCTATCCCATGTTTCATCAGTTGATGAACTTGAGCTAACTATTAAACGTGCTTGTTGCAATGATCGTGGGGTCCCCTGAATGTGCAGTGACTCCTGAGGATGGAGTCCTGGAGATAGTGGAGGCCTGCGGCGTACAAGTGAGTGGGATACACCCCACAGTTGACAGCACACTGGGACCGGGGCTTTGTTTTTCTGTGAAGGGCAAAAGTGTAACCAGACAGCAACTCGGTAATGTCTACTGCTCTCCCACACTTTGCATGCTGACACAGAAAGATGAAACATCACTATTCCACTAGCACGAAAACAAGCAATGATGAGCTACTCATCTCACCTGTCTGTTGCAGTCAATTACTGAATTTTCTTGTGTCCGCTGTGCAGCACATGGACTGAACTGTGCTGGATCCGGGTCGGTAATGATAGTTGAGTACCAATTGGTTTGTCATTTTTAACACATCCAATTTTCCTGGGAAACTTTTCTTCTTGCCCGGATAACTTTTTTTAATTGTATGGATACCAATAAAGATAAAAACACATTGGCGCTCCTGATAAAACTATGTAGTACCTGCAGGTGAAAAAACAGGTGCTGTGCAAACCTGTCAAATAAAATAAAATGAAATGGAAAGGGTAGATTAACTATTAAAGATTCACTGCGCTTACTCAAAAAACTTGAGCATAGGTGTATAGCGGTGCAGCTTGCCAATACACTGAAATGTGCTAATATGTAACCAATGCTGGTGGATAGAGGAAAGAGAGTAGGAACTTACTTTAGATATGACTGCATTGGATAAGTTGACTGACAATGGGACCGTGAGGTGCCGTTGATGCGTGTCCCCTTGATGACTAGTGGACACACTGGAAATTAATCCGAGGGTGTGTGCAGGCAGGAGATAGGAGATAGCGGAGGGCTCCGGCCGAAAGCGCTGCCGCTATGACGTTAGAAGCAGGAAGCTAGGAACCGTGATGTCACGTAGCTGTCTTCATCAAGGTTACATGAATCATCCCCGCTTCATCCTTTTAACCCCATGCATACTAATTTGGCTCCACCTGAGCAAAAACACGCCTCCCTCTTGAAAGGATGTGCTACCACAGCCTTGTGGGTTCAGTATGGACAATATGCTCCCAAAAAAGTTTTTTATATAGACGATGCTAGTTTGAAAGATTGAGTGTATAAAATATATGTAATTTAAATTAATCTTTATTATGGAAAAATTTAATATATAAAAATAATTGTAAAGAAGAAAACGTTTTTTAAAAGGTGATTTTTTGTTTGTGTATGTACGACCCCTTAGAGAAGATTCTTTATATACAGTACAGACCAAAAGTTTGGACACACCTTCTCATTTAAAGATTTTTCTGTATTTTCATGACTATGAAAATTGTACATTCACACTGAAGGCATCAAAACTATGAATTAACACATGTGGAATTATATACTTAAAAAAAAGTGTGAAACAACTGAAATTATGTCTTATATTCTAGGTTCTTCAAAGTAGCCACCTTTTGCTTTGATGACTGCTTTGCACACTCTTGGCATTCTCTTGATGAGCTTCAAGAGGTAGTCACCGGAAATGGTCTTCCAACAGTCTTGAAGGAGCTCCCAGAGATGCTTAGCACTTGTTGGCCCTTTTGCCTTCACTCTGCGGTCCAGCTCACCCCAAACCATCTCGATTGGGTTCAGGTCTGGTGACTGTGGAGGTCAGGTCATCTGGCGTAGCACCCCATCACTCTCCTTCTTGGTCAAATAGCCCTTACACAGCCTGAAGGTGTGTTTGGGGTCATTGTCATGTTGAAAAATAAATGATGGTCCAAGTAAACCCAAACCGGATGGAATCGCATGCTGCTGCAAGATGCTGTGGTAGCCATGCTGGTTCAGTATGCCTTCAATTTTGAATAAATCCCCAACAGTGTCACCAGCAAAGCACCCCCACACCATCACACCTCCTCCTCCATGCTTCATGGTGGGAACCAGGCATGTAGAGTCCATCCGTTCACCTTTTCTGCGTTGCACAAAGACACGGTGGTTGGAACCAAGATCTCAAATTTGGACTCATCAGACCAAAGCACAGATTTCCACTGGTCTAATGTCCATTCCTTGTGCTCTTTAGACCAAACAAGTCTCTTCTTCTTGTTGCCTGTCCTTAGCAGTGGTTTCCTAGCAGCTATTTTACCATTAAGGCCTGCTGCACAAAGCCTCCTCTTAACATTTGTAGAGATGTGTCTGCTGCTAGAACTCTGTGTGGCATTGACCTGGTCTCTAATCTGAGCTGTTGTTAACCTGCGATTTCTGAGGCTGGTGACTCGGATAAATTTATCCTCAGAAGCAGAGGTGACTCTTGGTCTTCCTTTCCTGGGGCGATCCTCATGTGAGCGAGTTTCTTTGTAGCGCTTGATAGTTTTTGCAACTGCACTTGGGGACACTTTCAAAGTTTTCCCAATTTTTTGGACAGACCGACTTTCATTTCTTAAAGTAATGATAGCCACTCGTTTTTGTGTGGCCCAGCTGCGCTTGGTGACACATGTTCCCTGGAGGATGCACAGAAAGGTAATGCACAAACACCTGATATTCATTCACACTCACACTTCCCTATAGTGCCACTAGAGGGAGCCTTACTATATAAGGGTGTGGGAGACGCAGCAGTATTCATTCTATTCTGGTATTCCAGTCAGAGCTAGTCTTGGAGTGGATTTCCTGTCAGAGACATTCTAGTCAGACGGACGGAGATTTTACCTCAGAACAGGCTGACTGCTAGTTCCCTATGAACGTGGAAAGTGACTCTCGGAGTGAGCATGAAATCAGTCTGACGGAAGGTCCTGATAGCTACTCTGGACAGAGCCTATGAAGGAGCAGAAGGAAGGGAACTACAGTTATTTGTAACAACGAGCCGACTGAGAAACGGTCAGTGAGCTGTGGATAGAAGGAAGCTGACGACTACACCTACTGTTGCCTGTGCTTATGTTAAGGGTGTGAGTAGGGCGACAGGCGAGTGGTAAAGATGAAGAAAGAGTGACTGAGGTGATATAGCAACGATAGCTGATGTAAGGTTCTTTGTCTCTGTTGACATGTTCCTTGAAACTCAGTTTTCCGTCGGCCATTTTGCTTTCTGTCTTTCTGCAGCTCTTGCCCTCAGTTAATATGGAGTTTCCAGTTTTCATGTTCCTGCCCTGATTCTTCCCTCTTGCTTCTTAAGCAGCCTCAGCAGAACAATCAGTGCTCCTGAATCAAGCCTCAGTCAGTCTGTGACCTGACTCCTGGAAGCCTTGGACTTGTACTCCAGCTATTCCCTACTGAGGAACCTTGGAACACTTTTGGACTCTGGAAACCTGCTGTTTGGTGAATCCATGTTTGCAGAGGAATTACGGTACAGAGAAGAGATCCTGAACCTGATTTGGAGAGTTATTGTAGAGCTTGAAGTTACTCTGGCCTGCTGTGTCTCCTGTCCTGTTCCTGCAAACTGTGTGAACTTTTCAGCATGCTTGTATGAAGTAATACAAGTCATTTCATTTCAACCTATGTCTCCTGTGTTTTCCTCGCACCCAAGCACAAGACGCTATAGGAACTGTACACTATACATGACAAGATTCAGGAGCCAATGTTTAGTGTCTGCTGGGTCTGGGAAAGCCGTGTCTGCTGTGACTGTGGATATCAGATGTCCGTTTAATACCTTATGTGATGACAGTGGTTGTGACTTCTCACAACCATTCCAGGTGAGCGCATTCCCTTAAAATTTTACTCTGGAGTGTTACCACAGGTAAACACTATTGTTTTTTTTTTTTCCTTTCCTCTTCTCCTTCCAGCACCTCTGCCTTAAAAGATCTGGAAGATGGAGGCCCGCATGAAGGAACTTTGCGGAGTGACTGATACAATCCTTTCAGATGTACAGACTTTAAAAACCCGTTTTGCAACCTACAGGACCTCACTAATCATAATTTGCAAGTGTTTGGACAGACTACCCAGGAATTGCGAGCCAGGATTGAGGCTCTAGAGGAACGAGCCCAGGCTCCTGCCATAACCCCAAGTTCTGGGATCCCCAAATTACCTCCTTTTCGTTTTGGCGGTGAACGTGAGAAATTCAGGGGATTTATTAATCAATGCAATTTATTTTTCTCTGCACATGCTTCACAATTTCCCACTGAACGATCCAAAGTGCTTACTATAATCATGTTGCTTACCAATAAGGCTTTGATGTGGGCAAACCCTTGTTGGCTCTGATTGAGACTGAGGATGATTGTTTGAATCACCTTGATGCTTTTATTTCAGCCATGGGGCAGGTGTTTGATGACCCCAATCGAGGTGCAACAGCTGAAGCAGCCATGTTAACTTTGCGCCAAGGTAAGCGTTCAGTAGCCGAATATGCCTTGGATTTCAGGAGATGGGCTCTTGATACCACTTGGGACACTTCCGCTAAAAAATCTATTTTTCGGAAAGGGTTGTCTCCACTGATTAAGGATGAACTTGCTCGTTAGGTGACTTTATTAACTATTGTATCCGTATTGATGCTCGTCTGACTGAACGCAGACAAGAGAGATGGTTCGAAAATAATCCACTAACCTTTTACTACCTCCCTCCTCAGCTAAGGAACCTTTGAGTAGGATCACAAGGGAACCAGAACCTGAACCCATGCAGGTGGACTCTTTACAAAGACGGGTTAGTGATGCACGCAAAGAACATCGTATAAAGGAAAATCTATGTTTCTACTGTGGTAAGTCAAGGGCACTTCATTATAAACTGCCCCAGCCGTTCTCGTAAGACTACTGCAGCAGTCATTCACTGTGAGTGTTGCGAGAGGAGCTCTGTCATGTCCGAGCCTCAGGCTCCAGAGAGATCTGCTGCAAGAGATCTTGATTTCTCGGACTTAAACTCTGTTAGTTCTGGGGACGATGACGGTATAAACGCTGCAATTTTTCAAGTTTCCTCAGCGGTGTCCCAGCTGAGTTGTAAAAGAAACAATTCTCATTGCTTCCTTTCCATCAAACTCTGGGTTGACTCAGTCTGGGTGTCTAGCTCTGCTATGATCGACTCAGGAGCAAGTGGAAATTTTATGGATATCTCCTTTGCTCTGAAACAGGGGATACGTTCAGTGAAGAAGGCTACTCCAGTACAGATGGAGACTGTGGATGGCTCTCTACTGACTTCTGGACCAGTGGATCAAGAAACAGAGCCTTTGAGGGTCCTTATGGGTAAAGATCATCGGGAGAAAATGTCTTTTTTGCTTATCTCTTCTCCCCACTTTCCCATCATTCTAGGGCTACCATGGCTGCAGGCGCAGAATCCTACGATTAACTGGGAGACCAAGGAATTACACTTTCCGGAGAAACAGATGAGTCAAGGAGTTTCAGCTTGCTCTGTTCCTAAAGGAACCATGTCAGTCCCTGAACTACCAGCTGTATACCAGGACTATGACGATTTATGTGACAAGAAGAACGCTGATCAGCTTCCTCCTCACCGTCCATATGATTGTCCAATTGAATTATTACCCGGAGCCGAGATACCTTTTGGTAAGATCTACCCCCTAGCGGGGCCCAAGCTAAAAGCTTTGAAGGATTATATAGACGAAAATTTAGCCAAGGGCTTCATACGCCCCTCTTCATCTCCCGCAGGTGCACCCATCTTCTTTGTGAAGAAGAAAGATGGATCTCTGAGACCCTGCATAGACTATAGGGAACTCAATAAGGTTACTATTAGAAACCGTTATCTATTGCCTTTAATCCCTGAGTTGTTGGAGAGAGTGCGGCATGCCAAAATTTTCTCTAAACTGGATCTCTGTGGGGCCTATAACTTGGTCCGTATCAGACCTGGGGATGAATGGAAGACTGCTTTCAGGTCACGCTATGGACACTTTGAATATCTAGTTATGCCTTTTGGTCTGAGTACCGCCCCAGCCACTTTCCAACACTTCGTGAATGATATCTTCAGGGATCTCCTAGATACATTTGTGGTGATTTATCTGGATGATATTCTAATTTTTTCTAACTCCACAGAGGAACATCATGGACATGTGAGAATGGTCTTGGAACGTCTAAGACAAAACCATCTCTACATCAAACTTGAAAAATGTGAATTCCATAGGACCGAAATTCAATTTCTGGGGTATGTACTATCTAAGCAAGGGATTAGTATGGATGGAAGCAAGACCCAAGCCATCAAGGATTGGCCAATTCCTAGAAATGTGAAGGAGGTGCAGCGTTTCATCGGGTTTGCCAACTTCTATAGACGTTTCATTAAGAATTTTTCTGAGGTAGTGTCACCTATCACCCAACTTACCCGGAAACAGTCTAGGTTCTCCTGGACCCCGCAAGCTCAGGAAGCATTTTCCTGTTTAAAGGATAAATTTACCACCTTATCTTAGTACATCCCAACCCCGAGCTTGCCTTCATAATAGAGGTGGATGCTTCAGACTGTGCCGTTGGAGCTATACTCTCTCAGAGAACAGGTGAGAAGAATGTCTTGCATCCCTGTGCCTTCTTTTCCCAGCAGTTGTCTTCGGCTGAGAGGAACTACGATGTGGGCAATAGAGAATTGTTGGCCATTATTGCCGCCTTCAAGGAATGGAGACACCTTCTTCAGGGAGCTGCACAGCAAATAGTCGTCCTGACAGACCATCGTAACCTTGAATTTATCAGGTCGGCTAAGTGCCTGACTCCTCGCCAGGCTCGCTGGAATCTTTTCCTAAACCAATTTAATTTTGTCATTTCTTATAGACCAGGATCGCGCAATGGAAAGGCTGATGCACTCTCTAGGATTCATTCAGCAGAGACACGTCCACTTACTCCTCCTAAGACTATTCTTCCTGACTCTAGATTCCTGGGAGTGATTCATAATCAAGACCTACTTAAGGACATCAAGAAGCATACCATGCGGATTCTTTGTTGGCTCAACCCCCAAGGGACGTAAGTCTTGTCTTTAAGAATGGTGTGTGGATTCAGGGACAACGTCTGTATATACCTGAAACAGTCAGATTGAGAGTATTGCAACTCATCCACGATTCCAAGATAGCCGGGCATAGGGGAATTCTAAAGACACAAGAATTTCTTTCTCGTTTCTTTTGGTGGCCCACTTACAGGAAAGATGTCTTAAACTATGTCACTTCATGTGAAGTCTGTGCAAGATGCAAAACACCTCGCTCCTCACCAACTGGTCTGTTGCAACCTCTTCCCACCCCGTCCCGCCCGTGGGGATCCATTTCTATGGACTTCATTGTGGAGTTACCAACCTCTCAAGGAAGAACACCATTCTAGTGGTGGTTGACCGTCTAACAAAGGCAGCTCATTTTATCCCTTGTGTCGGCTTACCCACTGCAAAACAGACAACAGACTTGATGATTAAGAATGTGTTTCGCTTACATGGAGTACCGGATGAGGTCATTTCGGATCGAGGGGTGCAATTCACTTCAAGGTTTTGGCAAAATTTCTGTGCAGCATTGGACATTAAAGTAAACCTTTCTTCTGCTTTTCATCCCCAGACTAATGGACAGACAGAACGAACCAATCAGACCCTGGATCAGTATCTCTGCTGTTTTATCTGCCACCTACAGGATGATTGGGTGGATCTACTTCCACTGGCTGAGTTCTCTTATAACAACTCTCAGAGCGCCTCCACTAAGCAGTCTCCTTTTTACTCCAATCTAGGTTATCATCCTAACATTCTTCCTCGATTTCCCATAGATACGCCCTTGCCGGCAGTGGCTGAAAGAATCACTTCTTTACAAAAGAATATGGATCTTCTAAAGGAAAATCTAGAATTGGCTCAGGAAAGGTACAAGAAAGCAGCAGATAAATTTCGTAAACCTGCACCAGCTTTCAAGGTAGGAGATTTGGTCTGGCTGTCAACCAGAAATCTTAAATTAAAGATTCCATCGTCTAAATTGGGACATAAGTACATTGGACCTTATAAGATCAATAAGATTATAAGTGCTGTTGCTTGTCGTCTTCAACTACCCAGAACTATGAGAATCCACCCTGTCTTTCATGTATCCCTACTAAAGGCTGCAACACCCAATACGTTTCCTGGACGTTCTTCTCCTTGCCCTGACCCAGTGCTGGTCGATGGTCAGGAAGAATTTATGGTGGAAAGGATTCTAGATTCCAGGTTGTACAGAAATCAATTGCAATATTTGATTAAATGGCAGGGCTACCCAGTGGAGGACAACTCATGGGAACCAGTCAATAATGTAAATGCTCCTCGCCTGCTCCGCCAGTTTCATCAGAGGTACCCTGACAAGCCTGGTCTGAGGTCATCCGGAGGTTGTCCCTAAGGGGGGAGTAATGTAAGGTTCTTTGTCTCTGTTGACATGTTCCTTGAAACTCAGTTTTCCATCGGCCATTTTGCTTTCTGTCTTTCTGCAGCTCTTGCCCTCAGTTAATATGGAGTTTCCAGTTTTCATGTTCCCGCCCTGATTCTTCCCTCTTGCTTCTTAAGCAGCCTCAGCTGAACAATCAGTGCTCCTGAATCAAGCCTCAGTCAGTCTGTGACCTGACTCCTGGAAGCCTTGGACTTGTACTCCAGCTATTCCCTACTGAGGAACCTTGGAACACTTTTGGACTCTGGAAACCTGCTGTTTGGTGAATCCATGTTTGCAGAGGAATTACGGTACAGAGAAGAGATCCTGAACCTGCTTTGGAGAGTTATTGTAGAGCTTGAAGTTACTCTGGCCTGCTGTGTCTCCTGTCGCTGTTCCTGCAAACTGTGTGAACTTTTCAGCATGCTTGTATGAAGTAATACAAGTCATTTCATTTCAACCTATGTCTCCTGTGTTTTCCTCGCACCCAAGCACAAGACGCTATAGGAACTGTACACTATACATGACAGCTGACCTCCACTCTGCCCAATCGGACACCGGGTCCGAACTTGCTAGTTCCTTCACGGCTAGTGGGAGAAACCGGGGACCCTGCTGGACTTCAGGTCGCAGAGGGAGCCCAACAGTGCTGATACGTAACCGGGGTCTGGAAGAACAGGAGTCTAGCAGGACGCTGCAGACATAGACTTAGTTCTGTCCACAAGAAGGCTCCACCACAATGTCGGCCGGGCGAAGCTGTTCTATTCAGAGTTAAACTTCGCTTCATGCAAGTAGGAACTCATACACATTGGAAGTAAGGAGGCCTCAAACCTACTCAGTGATACCGTATGTGCATCCTCCACCCTGAGCAGCTTCCCGGGACATACCTGCAAATACCACCAGTAAAGGTATGGAAAGAGACTGACTTGTGTGTGTCTGCCTTATTGCCTGCACCCTGCACCGCCATATACTTTGAGGGATCCAGTCTCGCCTGTGGGAGACTTAACACCTTGCTGCCAATAACAACCCCTCAGAGGATTAACCCTGCAGCGCTGGTCACTCTGATCAGAAACCACAGGTGGCGTCACGAACAATTACTAAATCCCCTGTAAATATCCCCCTTTGTATGAGCGCCCAGGGCAACGGACCGAGCTGTGCTACCTGTGACCTATCCCCATTGAAGTGAATGGGCTCGGTGCCGAGTACCCCATAAGCCCTGGTACCGTGTGCGACTCATTTTTCTTTACATAGCTTCTTTTTTCTTGCCATAATACAAATTCTAACAGTCTATTCAGTAGGACTATCAGCTGTGTATCCACCAGACTTCTGCACAACACATCTGTTGGTCCCAACCCCATTTATAAGGCAAGAAATCCCACTTATTAAGCCTGACAGGTCACACCTGTGAAGTGAAAACCATTTCCAGTGACTACCTCTTGAAGCTCATCAAGAGAATGCCAAGAGTGTGCAAAGCAGTAATCTAAGCAAAAGGTGGCTACTTTGAAGAACCTAGAATATAAGACATAATTTCAGGTGTTTCACACTTTTTTGTTAAGTATATAATTCCACATGTGTTAATTCATAGTTTTGATGCCTTCAGTGTGAATGTGCAATTTTCATAGTCATGAAAATACAGAAAAATCTTTGTATGAGAAGGTGTGTCCAAACTTTTGGTCTGTACTGTATATAAAGAATCTTCTTCAAGGGGTCATACATACACAAACAAAAAAATCACCTTTTAAAAAACTTTTTCTTCTATACAATTAATTTTATATATAAAATTTTTCCCATAATAAAGATTAATTTTAATTACTTATATCTTATACACTCAATTTTTCAAACTAGCATCGTCTATATAAAAACTTTTTTGGGTGCACATTTTCCATAGTGAACCCACTAGGCTGTGGTAGCACATCCTTTCAAGAGGGTCTGTCTCTGCAAGGATGTCTCTTTAAGTATAACTGACTGCAGAAATATGTCAGATAACTCCCTATTACAGATGCTTCATTATTATTACTACTATGCTTCTTCATTATTACTATGATTCTGACAATCGCTCTGCTTCATCCTCAGGTATGTCTACTGACTGCTGCAATACTATAACCCATCTTTCCTGATCCCAATCATCCTGCATCTCTCTGCTACTCTTGGTATGTCTACTGACTGCTGCAATACTATAACCCATCTTTCCTGATCCCAATCATCCTGCATCTCTCTGCTACTCTTGGTATGTCTACTGACTGCTGCAATACTATAACCCATCTTTCCTGATCCCAATCATCCTGCATCTCTCTGCTACTCTTGGTATGTCTACTGACTGCTGCAATGCCTTATTTCCTTGATGCTAACACTCACTTGACCTTTTCTGTCCATTTGGCTCGATTTCCTTTGTATTTTGTCTTCTGACTTCTAATTAATCCCCTCCTGTGTCTGTAACCAATCTGCCTGCTGGCCCTCCCTCCTGATCACACCTGACCTGTTTCATGTGCTGTTAACTTGTTATAAATTCAGACTCATAGGTCTGTCTGGACCTGGGTCTGTCTCTGCAAGGATGTTTATTTAAGGATAACTGACTGCAGAAATATGTCAGAATTGAGTCAGAAGTGAACAGAAGGTATGACTAACTTTTGTTATTAAATGTACTATATTTCTTCCTCTTTACTCCACACTTACTCCCACTATGCTGACATATGCTTTACCAGTTTTGCCTCCATTAATTGTTATGTTTCGGTAGCTGAGGAGGACAGGAACAACAGCAGGGCAGCCGAACACCTGAGATGTTGGTAACTGATGGGTTGCAGATTTCTAAACTAACGACACAACTAGAGGTAGCCGTGGAGCATTCCTACGTTGATCTTAGACGCTTCGTCACAGCCTGAGAGATAACTACACCTAAAGGCAGAAAGATGAAAGCTATCTGCCCCGGAGCAGATCCCCAAAGAAAATAGGAAGCCCCCAAACATATAATGGCGGTTAGACAAGATGAAAATACAAACATAGGCAGAAAATAGACTGAGCAAACGCTGGGGCCACAAGCTAACTAAATAGGATAGGACAGGAGAGATTACTTTCTGCAACCCAGAAAACCCTACAAAAATCCAACAATTCTGATTACAAAAATACTGATATCACACGATCTCGCCACCCACTACATCAGATCTCAGTGTGAACAAAAACCAAGCCGCAGCAGCTGAAAAAACAGGAAAAAACAAATGAGCAAATAACAGTGGCTGCAGATAAACTGTGAGGTGCTCAGGCCCCAGGAGGGGACCTGGCTGACCTCAACAAAAGTGCAGAAAGCAAGCACAAAAAGAAAAGCAAAAAATATCTTATCTGAAAGCAGGAGATGCAGGCAAGACTCCAGCAAACTTCCAAATGAACCAGGAACAACAATAGAGACAAGAACAATTGATCACCGGCAATCATCATGGGAGGGAACCTCCCTTATATCAGACCAGTCAGTGAACCCAGATTGCCACTCCTCGCTGAAAGGTTCAGTACTGTCTGTAACCACCAGAGGGAGCCTCTGCTCAGAAACCATCTCTAGCACATCCACAACAGTACCCCCCTTGAGGAGGGGTCACCGAACCCTCACTTGTGCAACCAGGCCGATCAGGATGAGCTCGGTGATAGGCACGGATCAGACTCCTAGCATGGATGTCCGAAGCAAACACCCAAGAATTGTCCTCCTGACCATAACCTCTCCACTTAACCAAATACTGGAGTTTCCGTCTAGAAAAACGAGAATCCAATATTTTCTCAACCACATACTCCAGATTGCCCTCAACCAAAACAGGGTCAGGAGGTGCAGCTATAGGAACCACTGGCTCGACAAACCTCTTCAATAAGGACTTGTGGAGCACGTTATGGATCTTAAATGTCCCTGGAAGAAGCAAACGAAAGGAAACAGGATTAAGAATCTCCATGATCTTATAAGGTCCAATGAACCTGGGCTTAAACTTTGGAGATGCAACCCTCATAGGGATATTTCTTGAGTACAACCAAACAAAGTCCCCCACTTTAAACCGAGGACCATCAGTCCTATGCCGGTTGGCAAACCGTTGGGCCTTCTCCTGAGAGAGAGACAACCTCTCCACTACCTGGTCCCAAATCTGCTGCATTCGCTCCACAACAGAGTCAACACCCGGACAGACAGAAGCCTCCGCCTGTCCCGAAGAAAATCGAGGGTGAAACCCAAATTTGCAGAAAAATGGAGACATCAAGGTGGCAGAGCTAGCCCTATTATTAAGAGCAAACTCAGCCAAAGGCAAAAAAGAGACCCAGTCATCTTGATCAGCAGACACAAAACATCTCAAATAAGTCTCCAAGGTCTGGTTTGTTCTCTCGGTTTGTCTATTGGTCTGAGGATGAAAAGCAGAGGAGAAAGATAATTGAACACCAAGTTTAGAACAAAATGTCCTCCAAAATCTGGAAACAAACTGGACTCCTCTGTCAGACACAATGTTTTCCGGAATGCCATGTAACCGAACCACGTGCTGAAGGAACAAAGGCACCAATTCGGAGGAGGAAGGCAACTTAGGTAATGGCACAAGATGTATCATCTTGGAAAACCTATCACAGATTACCCAGATAACGGTCATTCTCTGAGAAACAGGGAGGTCGGAAATAAAATCCATAGAGATATGGGTCCATGGCCTCTTGGGCACAGGTAATGGCATTAACAAACCACTAGAGCGAGAGCAAGGCTTGGAGCGAGAGCAAGTCCCACAGGACTGCACAAATTCCCTGACGTCACGAGACAAAGTACGCCACCAAAAGGACCGACTCACCAAGTCTCTGGTACCAAAAATCCCGGGATGACCAGCCAACGCGGAACAATGAATCTCAGACATCACACTCTTCTTCCACTGGTCTGGGACAAACAATTTCCCAATAGGGCAGCGATCAGGTTTATCCTCCTGACACCCTTCCAAGGCCAGTCTCAAATTGGGCGAGATGGCGGAAAGAACTACACCCTCTTTCAAAATAACAGTAGGATCAGATAACTCAGGAGAGTCCGCAAAGAAACTCCTCGAGAGGGCATCCGCCTTAACATTCTTAGTGCAAGGAAGAAAAGAAACCACAAAATTAAAACGTGTGAAAAACAAGCCACTGGCCTGTCTAGGATTAAGTCGCTTGGCTGATTCGAGATAAACCAAATTCTTATGGTCCGTGAGGACCACCACCTGATGTTTGGCTCCTTCCAGCCAGTGACTCCACTCTTTAAAGGCCCACTTCATGGCCAATAACTCCCGATTACGCACGTCATAATTACGTTCAGTTGGAGAAAATTTTTGAGAGAAAAAGGCACAAGGGTTACTCTTAGAGGTCTCTGGATCTCTTTGGGACAAAACGGCACCTGCCCCAATTTCAGAGGCATCAACCTCCACCTGAAACGGCAGAGAAACATCAGGCTGCCGTAGAACAGGAGCAGAAGTGAATCTCTGCTTAAGTTCCTGAAACGCAGAGACTGCCTCAGGAGGCCAATTCACCACATCAGACCCTTTTTGGTCAAATCAGTCAATGGTTTAACAATACCGGAGAAAATTGCCGATAAATTTACGATAAAAATTGGCAAAACCCAAAAATCTCTGAAGAGCCTTTAATGAAGTAGGGTGGACCCAATCACAGATGGCTTGAACCATGACTGGGTCCATTTCAATAACAGACGGAGACAAAATGAATCCCAGAAATGAGACCTTCTGTACGCCAAAAAGACACTTTGATCCCTTCACATACAGTGCATTCTCTCTCAAAATCTGGAACACAGTCCGAACATGTTTCATATGAGAGTCCCAGTCATTGGAAAAAATCAAGATATCATCCAAATAAACAATCAGAAATTTGTCCACAAAATCCCTGAAAATATCATTCATAAAGGATTGGAAGACGGAAGGAGCATTAGTGAGCCCAAAGGGCATCACTAGGTACTCAAAATGCCCCTCTGGGGTATTAAACGCCGTCTTCCATTCATCCCCGTGCTTAATGCGAATAAGGTTATACGCCCCCCTGAGGTGAAGCTTGGTAAACCAACTAGCACTTTTCACCCTGGAAAACAGGTCAGAAATCAAGGGTAACGGATATTGATACTTCACAGTGATCTTATTCAAGAGACGATAATCAATACACGGCCTCAATGAACCATCCTTTTTGGCTACAAAGAAAAAACCGGCACCCAAGGGTGAAGAGGATGGTCTGATATGACCCTTCTCCAATGACTCGTTGATATAAGATTGCATAGCATCGTGTTCAGGTACAGACAAGTTAAAAAGGCGACCTTTAGGAAATTTACCACCAGGCACTAATTCAATAGCGCAATCGTAGCTCCTGTGAGGGGGCAAAGATGCAGATTTACTTTCACTAAATACATCCGAAAAATCAGTCAAAAAGTCATGAACATCCTGAGACTTGGGAGAGGCAGAAAAAACAGGAGTGTCGGCATTAACACATTGGCAGCCCCAACTGGTCACAGACACAGATTTCCAATCCAAAACAGGATTATGAGACTGTAACCAAGGGAAACCTAGTACAATAATGTCATGCAGATTATACAGCACCAGAAATTTGCAACTCTCCTGATGATCTGGTTCAACCCTCATTATCACCTGAGTAGAATACTGGGCTTTATTCTCCGCCAAAGGGGCGGAATCAATGCCCAGTAGGGGAATAGACTTCTGCAGGGGTATCATGGGAAACCCACGACGTTTGGCAAAGTCAAAATCCATCAGGTTAATAGCTGCTCCTGAATCAACAAAAGCCTGAGCGAAAATGTGGACAGGGAGCAAATCAGGGTAACAGTCAACAGAAATTTAGTCTGAACACTACCCAAGACAACTGAGTGTGAAAAACATCTTCCCCGCTTAGGGCAGACTGAAATAGCATGAGAGGCATCACCACAGTAGAAACATAACCCATTGCGCTTTCGAAACTCATGACGTTGAGCCCCAGAAGTCACTCTATCACACTGCATGGGCTCAGAAGCTGGGTCACATGGCAACACTATCTCACGCATACCTCTGCGCTCACGCAAACGTCTGTCAATTTGAATAGCCAATGACATAGAATCATTGAGACCAGAGGGAGCAGGGAATCCCACCATAACATCCTTTACATTCTCTGACAGCCCCTTCCGAAAAAAGCCTGCCAAAGCATCTTCATTCCATTTGGTTAGGACTGCCCACTTTCGGAATTTCTGACAGTACAACTCAGCGTATTCAAGACCCTGATTTAATGCCAACAAGGTTTTTTCAGCTTGATCAGTGACATTAGGTTCATTGTACAATAACCCAGAGCCAGAAAAAATGCATCAATATCATTCAAAACAGGATCCCCAGGTGTCAGGGAAAAAGCCCAATCCTGAGGATCGCCGCGCAGGAGAGAGATGAACCTGCTGTGCTGCGTTACCTGAGGACTTAGGCTTTAAGGCAAAAAAACAACTTACAGTTATTTTTGAAATTCAGAAATTTAGCCCGATCCCCCAAAAACAAATCTGGCATGGGAATCCTAGGTTCCACAACCGGCAACCCAGCAAGATAGGTAGCAATACTCCGAACCTCAGTGGCAAGCTGATCCACACGGCCAGACAACTGTGCAAACTCCATTGAGAGAGAAAAAAATCCTCCTCAGCACCCAGAGAAAAAGAGGGAAAAAATGCAACAGACAGAAAAAAAAAAAATCTCTGACAACTTTTTTCTTTCCACACTATTTTTCCCTTCAGTGAGTACCATATAATTTTCAGTTATGGCCGGTGAGACTGTTATGTTTCGGTAGCTGAGGAGGACAGGAACAACAGCAGGGCAGCCGAACACCTGAGATGTTGGTAATTGATGGGTTGCAGATTCCTAAACTAACGACACAACTAGAGGTAGCCGTGGAGCGTTCCTACGTTGATCCTAGACGCCTCGTCACAGCCTGAGAGATAACTACACCTAAAGGCAGAAAGATGAAAGCTATCTGCCCTGGAGCAGATCCCCAAAGAAAATAGGAAGCCCCCAAACATATAATGGCGGTTAGACAAGATGAAAATACAAACATAGGCAGAAAATAGACTGAGTAAACGCTGGGGCCACAAGCTGACTAAATATTATAGGACAGGAGAGATTACTTTCTGCAACCCAGAAAACTCTACAAAAATCCAACAATTCTGATTACAAAATACTGAGATCACACGATCTCGCCACCCACTACATCAGATCTCAGTGTGAACAAAAACCAAGCCGCAGCAGCTGAAAAAACAGGAAAAAACAAATGAGCAAATAACAGTGGCTACAGATAAACTGTGAGGTGCTCAGGCCCCAGGAGGGGACCAGGCTGACCTCCACAAAAGTGCAGAAAACAATGCAAAAAGCAAGCACAAAAAGAAAAGCAAAAAATATCTTATATGAAAGCAGGAGATGCAGGCAAGACTCCAGCAAACTTCCAAATGAACCAGGAACAACAATAGAGACAAGAACAATTGATCACCGGCAACCATCATGGGAGGGAACCTCCCTTATATCAGACCAGTCAGTGAACCCAGATTGCCACTCCTCGCTGAAAGGTTCAGTACTGTCTGTAACCACCAGAGGGAGCCTCTGCTCAGAAACCATCTCTAGCACATCCACAACAATTAATCCTCACTCTCCTTCCCTATCCGCAAAGTCTAGCACCCGCTAACCAACTGCTAATCTCTGCTTCCCTCTTGCCTCCCCACCTAACCTCCTCCGCTGACCTGCTCCTCAACCTCAGATCTCTCCTAATAAGACACAAAACAAGCTGCCCACTGTCCTTCCACATACTTTGTCTCTCTCTGCTTCTCCTCACTGCTGGTGACTTCTCTCCCAATCCTGGACCCCCACAGCTCATACCTCCCATTATTACCCCCTCCTATCGCTCCCAACCCAATATTAACACCTGAAATTTTTCCAACCTCAAATCCATGCCCTTGACGCCCACCACCCTGCTCCCTCTCTCTGAATCACTCTGAAATGCCCGCTCCATCTGCAATAAACTCCATGTGATTCACGACCTCTTTACCTCTCATAATTTTACCTTCCTTGGCCTCACTGAAACATGGCTGACACACTCCGACACCGCCTCCCCTGCTGCCCTATGTTACGGCGGCCTCCACTTCACCCACACTCCCTGCTCCGGCAACAGACATGGTGGAGGTGTGGGCCTTCTCCTTTCTTCTAACTGTATCTTTAACCCAATCCCACCTCTTACTTCCCTTATCCTCCCCTCTTTTGAACTCCACTCTGTCCGCATCTACTCTCCCTCCAACGTCCAAATGGCAGTCTATACCGACCTCTGGGCCCGACCACTGCCTTTATTGACCAATTCTCCACCTTGCTCCTCCACTTTCTCTCTGCTGACATTCCCACCATCATCATGGGTGACTTCAACATCCCCAATGACACCCACCTGTCGGCAGCCTCTAAACTCCTGTCCCTTACATCATCTTTTGGACTTACCCAGTGGTCCTCCTCAGCCACGCACACAGACGAGCACACACTCGACCTGGTCTTCACCCGTCTCTGCTCCCTATCTAACTTCACAACCTCCCCTCTCCCCCTATCTGACCACCATCTACTCACTTTCTCATCCCTGTCCTCCTCACCTGCCACCCATGTCCAGCAACATGCGCACCCCCACAGAAACCTTGCTCACCTAGACACCCACAAACTCTCTGACTTTATTCTACCATGGCATCCATATCCTCACTCCACGACACAGACACTGCCACTAGTTTCTACAATGCCACTCTTGCATCAGCCATCGACTCGGTCGCCCCTGTCATGCATAACAGACTGCGACAAATCAATAGACAACCCTGGCACAATAACACCACAAAAAAGCTTCGGCAAGCATCCAGAATGAACGGCACTGGCAGAAAACGCATTCACAAGACGACTTCACTGCACTCAAACAAGCAACACTTGCATTCAAATCAGTTCTCACCTCTGCTAAACAGGCCTACTTTACATCCCTTGTATCTTCCTTATCCCACAACTCCAAACAATTGTTCAATACTTTTAACTCCCTCCTCCGCCCACCACTGCCAAACTCCTACCTCCCTTATCTCTGCTGAGGACTTCGCCATGCACTTCAAAAACAAGATAGACCAAACACGGCAAGTCTTTATTATTCAACCACCACAAACCCTTTGTATATCTGACCAATGCCCAAACCCCATAACCTCCTTACCCAACATCACAGAAGGGGAGCTTGCTCATCTTCTCTCCAAATCACACCTCACCACTTGTGCACTCGACCCCATCCCATCCACCTCCTCCCCAACCTCGCCACCACTCTTATCCCATCACTAACCCACCTCTTCAATCTATCACTAACTTCTGGTACCTTCCCTTTTGCTTTCAAACATGCCACAATCACGCCTATCCTCAAAAAGCCAACCCTCGACCCAACCCCTATATCCAGCTATCGCCCAATATCGCTGCTCCCACTCGCTTCCAAACTCCTGGAACAGCATGTCCACGCTGAACTTTCCTCCCATCTCTCATCTAACTTGCTCTTTGACAATCTACAATCGGGTTTTCCCGCCCCCATCATTCCACTGAAACAGCCCTGACCAAAATTACTAACGACCTACTCACAGCCAAAGCTAATGGACAATACTCTATACTCTTCCTTCTTGACCTGTCCTCTGCTTTTGACACAGTTGACCACTGCCTTCTACTACAGATTCTCTCCTCCTCTGGCATCAAGGACCTTGCCCTATCCTGGATCTCCTCATACCTTTCCAACCGCACATTCAGAGTCTCCCACTCCCACCATACCTCCTCGTCCCACCCTCTCTCTGATGGAGTCCCCAAAGGCTCTGTTCTAGGACCCCTACTCTTCTCAATCTATACACTTGGCCTGGGGCAACTCATAAAGTCCCACGGATTCCAGTACCACCTTTATGCTGATGACACTCAGATCTACCTCTCTGGCCCAGACGTCACCTCTCTGCTGTCCAGAATCCCAGAGTGTCTATCAGCCATATCCTCCTTCTTCTCCTCCCGCTTTCTCAAACTCAATGTGGACAAATCTGAACTCATCATCTTTCCCCATCTCACAGATCTTCCTTACCTGATCTATCTATAACAATTGACGACACCACGCTTTCCCCCGTACCGGAGGTCCGCTGTCTCGGAGTAACCCTTGACTCTGCCCTGTCCTTCAAACCACACATCCAAGCTCTTTCTACCTCCTGTCGCCTCCAGCTCAAAAATATTTCCAGAATCCGTCCCTTCCTCAACCCTCAATCTACTAAAATGCTTGTGCATGCCCTCATCATCTCCCGCCTTGACTACTGCAACATCCTTTTCTCTGGCCTCCCTGCTAACACCCTCGCACCTCTCCAGTCCATCCTTAACTCTGTTGCCCGACTAATTCATCTCTCTCCTCCGCATCTCCCCTCTGCAAATCTCTTCACTGGCTCCCATTCCCTTAGCGAATCCAATTCAAATTACTAATACTGACCTACAAGGCCATCTATAACCTGTCTACCCCATATGTCTCTGAACTAATCTCCCGATACCTTCCCTCACGTAATCTCCTGTCCTCCCAAGACCTCCTTCTCTCCTCCACACTTATTCGCTCCTCACCCAACCGCCTCCAAGACTTCTCCAGAATATCTCCCATCCTCTGGAATTCTTTGCCCCAACACGTCCGACTATCAACCACTCTCGGATCCTTCAGACGTAACCTGAAAACCCATCTCTTCAGGAAAGCCTACAGCCTGCAATGACCCCGTTGCCTCCTCACCACTACCGGAGATATCGCCTCAACCAACGTCGGAACTGCTGCAACCCCCCAACCTGCTGTCTCCTTCCCCATCCTATAGAATGTAAGCCCGAAAGGGCAGGGTCCTTTCCCCTCTGTACCAGTCTGTGATTGTTAGTTTGTTTACTGTAAGTGATATCTGTTATTTGTATGTATGTAGAGCACCATGGAATCAATGGTACTATTTAAATAAATAATAATAATAATAACAAAAAAAGAGGGAGGCGTGTTTTTGCTCAGGTGGAGCCAAATTAGTATACAGGGGGTTAAAAGGACGTAGAGGACTACGAACTGGACAGAGTATATAAATGGCGGGACAGGCCTACATCCAGAAGATTTCCCACAAACACTACCTATCATTCCTCTACAGACCTCTCAACTTCTGGCTCGGACCGGGAGAGATTAGAAAGAGCCCCCAATCAGGGTCGTTTTTTAGGCCGTCCGAGACATTCCCAAAGAAGAAGAGGTCCAGATGGGGGAACCGACGGACTCAGGAACATGGACACAATACGGGTTACACGCTCCCAGGTAGCAATTCACTCGTAGTAAACATTTCATCTAAATCACTGGGCATAGCTGAGTACCAAGTGTTACAGAGAGGCCTTCCTTCTGCCCCAGTTATAGCAATAACACATTTCACCTAAACATGGACTTACAAAGATTTTACAGGCTACTACGCCTGAAATTACATTTCGCTAATCCCACTCTAGAGAGTACACAGAGGCCAGCAGAAATTTCCACTCAGTGCCTTACGGCTGAGAGCCTCGGCCTACGTAATAGGAGCAACTTCAGACCACCAGTTGGCTCTCATGCATTGGAAACTTTTATCCAATTTATCGATGCTACATTCCAACAGCTTCGCCAAGACACAGATAGAGGGCACGTATATTTTCCAACCAATCTTTCCCCCCTTAACAGACAGGCTCTGAGAGCCCTACAACAAAATAAGGATCTTATTATTAAACCCGCAGACAAGGGTGGGGCGATTGTAGTGATGGATAAGGCACTATATCAGAATGAAGTATACCGTCAACTCAATGACACTACCACCTATAAGCGCCTCGCTTGCAATCCGAGTACTCTCATACAGACGGATATCCAGAACACCTTGACAAAATATTTGTCTAAAGGAGTCTTGAATAAAAAGACATGCGAATATCTTACCAAAAAACACCCTATCACACCTGTCTTTTACATTCTGCCCAAAATGCATAAGAATCTACACAATCCACCCGGGAGACCAATAGTTGCCTCGACAGATTCCATCTTGTCCCCTCTCTCCAAATATCTTGAGAAGGTGATTACCGCACTCATCAAAAATACTACGTCATTCCTACTTGACACAGGTACCTTTCTTACCACAATTCAGATTATCAGTCCAGTACCACCAGATGTCCTACTGGTCTCTTTCGACGTTAAGGACTTGTACACGTCTATACCTCACTCAGAAGGCATCTTATCCACACGTCGTCTACTTACTATCTCAAACATGCACTTAGACCAGATTGATCTTTGCTGTGACCTCCTGTCTCTAGTCCTGTCCAAAATTTTTTTTCTTTTTGAAGACACATATTACCTTCAGACAAGAGGCACCGCAATGGGCTTGAACGTTGCGCCACCTTACGCTAATGCATACATGGCCCACTTTGAAGACACCATGATCTATACCAACGATCTTTTCCATACCCATGCCTTGGTATGGAAAAAATATATAGATGACATCTTTTGTGTATGGAGGGGTGACTTGTCAACTTTGGAAGATTTTTTCACTTTTCTCAAAACTTCCTGGCCTGGCCTAGACTTCACAATGACAAACAGTACTACAGAATCCAAAAATGGGGACCTTCCCCTGCCTCAACTGTCACCAGTGTAATAACATCCTTAAGGGCAACATTGTACATCATCCGCACACGGGTAAAAGGTATACCATTAACCATTATTTTACATGTAATTCCAGTTTTGTAATATATTTGATAAAATGCCCGTGTGGCCTCGTATATATTGGTGAAACAACCCAGTGTATAAAAGACCGGATTTCAAAGCACAAATCCACCATCCGTTGAAGAACTTACTCCTCCCTATCCCGTACCATTTTATTACTAAGTGACACAATGTGTCACAGTTACGGTTTCAGGTATTCAAACATATTCCCCCACCACGTTGAGGTGGGGACCGCATATCCCTGCTCAAACGTAGGGAATCTTTCTGGATACATGAGCTCAATACCATCTCCCCTAAAGGGCTCAATAGAGAATATGATCTCCAAGCGTTTCTATGATTCCCTACTTCATCCAGTATAAGGTTATATTTATATAATACACAGTGTTCAGCTATAAAGAAAAAAACATTTTCTAATGAAACTTTTATTTAATATGCATTCTGACGTGTTTTCCTCTTTTCCTTTACAGAATCGTCTATACTGACTTATGCAAGGGATCTCCTAAATCCCTTACTTCCTTATCACCTACTACAGCATAGATTCCACATCCACCTAGCGCTGATTCTCTGTGACACGCAAGCACATCCTTCTTGGAACGCATAGTTCAGCCCCCTACAGTCCGGGGCTAACGGAGTGACGTCACTTCCGGTATTTGGAACGCAGACGTCACTTCTGGCCTACCACTTCCGGCCCTTGTTCATCTGAACGCTGCCGACACGCTGCACCAGCTTTATATGGACTCACTGGGCACTTCACCATACCTCTCCTCATTGACAGGCGGTGGACTCCGCGTCACAGGACCCTATCTGTTTCCACATTTCTGGGTAAGTGCACCATCTATCTAGCCGCAGTGTCATTCCTTTGGCAGAGTCACCATTATCTCTTACCTGCGCTTATTTCCTTACTGCAGCAATTGCAGTCAGTTTCTCTGACCACTCATTTCTCTGAACGGTATGTGCTTCATAGTAACCCTCTCAACACCATGGGGTTTTTCATATTTGTTACAGCGCTATTCACTTTTCACAGATCACTACCAGATCCAGTCTTCTGGTTTTCTTTTTTCCTTTCATAGTATCTGGATAGATATTACTGTCTTTAGGTAGGTCCTCTCCGCATCTCTATATTAAGTATATGCATATTATTATTTTTTCCTAATATGAGCATAATTATGGATAGTACTCCCCTCTGAGTTGTATTCTAAAGTTATTTACACATGACATGATATGACCCATCTTGTTGTGAACTCTGTATATACTTTATTTCATATGTTTTTTAGTAGTTATACTGTATATGATTTGGTTCTTTTGTTATTTTCCTCAATTGTAGTACACTGAAGAAGGTCAACTGACCGAAACGTATGTACAAAGTGACTACTATTTACATTAAATTGTTTTCACATCACATATTCGAGTGTGCCCAGTTTTATTATATATACGTTGAAGGTTTGGGCACCTACTGTGGCCCTCATTTAGAGGCTGTGCGAGCATTATTATACCAAAAGGACGAAGCGGGGACGATTCCTGTAACCTTGAGGAAGAGGGACCGTGTCCCTCGAAACGCATCGGTTAGAATTGATCCCCACATGCACTCGTCCTTTCTAGCAGTCAGCTACGTAACATCACGGTTCTCAGCTTCCTGCTTCTAACTTCACAGCGGCGGCGGCTATCTCCA
This sequence comes from Oophaga sylvatica, assembly GCA_033576555.1. Taxonomy (NCBI): domain Eukaryota; kingdom Metazoa; phylum Chordata; class Amphibia; order Anura; family Dendrobatidae; genus Oophaga; species Oophaga sylvatica. The sequence goes on along the minus strand of JARQOD010000001.1, from coordinate 179,428,319 downwards.
GCCTGCAAGCACCCTCGGATTCATTTCTAGTGCGTCTACTATTCATCAAGGGGACACGCATCAACGGCACCTTACAGTCCCGTTGTCAGTCAACTTATCCAGTGCAGCCATATCTAAAGTAAGTTCCTACTCTCTTTCTTCTATCCACCAGCATTGGTTACATATTAGCACATTTCAGTGCATTGGCAAGCTGCACTGCTGATACACCTATGCTCAAGTTCTTTGAGTAAGCGCAGTGAATCTTTAGTAGTTAACCTACCCTTTCCATTTCAACTTTTTTTAACTGCACCAGAGCAGTAACTACATTCCTCTAACTGGCAAGTCACAGGTGTAACTATGGAGGTTCATTTACAGTGCTTTGAAGTACTACTTGCTGATGAACATGTCCTGTGATGGCTTCTATGATAGTCAAAAAGATTAAGGTTTGCACCAAAACTTACCAAGAATGATTACTCTAGAGCAGTGTTTCTCAACTCCAGTCCTCAGGACCCACCAACAGGTCATGTTTTCAGAATTTCCTTAGTACTGCACAGGTGATAATTTTATCACCTGCTCAAGCATTAATTCCATCACCTTTGCAATACTAAGGAAATCCTGAAAACATGACCTGTTGGTGGGTTCTGAGGACTGGAGTTGAGAAACACTGCTCTAGAGCATAGGAACTGCATTGCTGCCATAGAAAATGGGAGAAAAAATTGAAAAAAGCGGTATATAGTGTATATATGAAATATGCATCTGCAAAAATTGCTATGAAAAAAGGAAGGTTCTTAGCACATAGATTGGCCAATATATGTGTGACCAATTACCACGTCAAGGTGTCCTCCGTAAATTGGGTTCCTGTCCTGTAATGTCGCCTCTCTTGTGCAAAAAAGCTTACAATTTATGGGGCAGGAATGGACCTGCTAATCTGCTTAAAATCACCTGTGGCTAATGGGAGTGGGAGTGCACATGTCAAAAATTCTTTGATACAAATAGACAAAAAGAAGGACCAGCACATCTAAGCTAGTGTGAATGGGGCAAACTAAAGAAAGCATGTAAGTCAAAAAGATTCTATGACAGACCAGCCAGGGGGACAGTTATCAAAATGTTCATTTGCTTACCATTCACTGGTCAACAGTGCGCCAGCAGATGAAACATGCAATCCTCAACTAGAGGAGGCATTAGCAGCGTATCCTGGCAGGACGCGCATTGCCCAGCACTAGAGTCACCATAGGTGTCAGTGACACCTACGGGAACAGAGTAGTGGTCTCTGATGAGAACAAGAACAGGTAAGTGTGTTACCTTCTGACAGAAACTAGAGTTCTGAAAATAATTTATTATAACAATATATAATTTATTCCATCATATGTGATTATACAGGTTTATTTACGTAAAACTGGTTGGAAATGTCATTGAAGTAAATCAGAACCGTTGCATTAGGAACATTTTTCCACCCCTTTTGATAGAAATATATTGTAACATATTGTACTCTTTTGTAAAAGAGGATTTTTCTTCAAGGGCTGTTTAGTATTAGTGATGGTTACATTTTAGTGCATTTTACACGCACAGGCAAGAAACATATATTCATAAAGACACGTGACAGTACAATATGGTTAAAAAATATTTGAAAGTAGAAATTTGAAAATGGGTCTTTTATTTTTATATTAATTTCATGTAATTATTTTTTACACTTTTATGTTGCCAAAGAAAAATACAGTTACACATAAGTCAAAGCATCATTAAAATAAAAAATTAAATTAAATATTTATTACAAGTCAATAAACAATTAAAAATGTATACATATTTGTTAAAGGGAATCTGTCATGTAAAAATCTAAAAATCTGCTAATCTGCAGATATGGAGTTAATCTACAGATTAATAGTGTCCTGAAGCTGCCAAGTGCATGAAATGAGAGCCTCGCTGCTGGGAGGACATTAACTTTATTCCTCCCGCCAGACTTGGGCTTTCTGATATAGAGGTGAGGCCGGCGAGGCTTCAGTCACTGCTCAGTGCATAGTGTGCGGTGACTGAATCCATGTATCAGCACTGACAAACCGACTCACCCCTATGATTGAATGCCCAAGGCTGCCAGGAGGAAGAAAGTTAATTCCCTCCCGATAGCGGGGCTCTCAGTGCGGGCAGTGAACAGTTTCAAAATGCTATTAATGTGCCGGTTAACCCCTTACCTGCAGGTTAGTAGCTTTTTTTTACATGACAGGTTCCATTTAATGTTCTGTACAATAAAGCTACTTATTAATAACTGTAAAAATAAAGGCAACATTTCGAATGTACTCGCATTATAAAAAATATTATTACTAGTGTTGAGCGATACGATACCGCAAGTATCGGGTATCGGCCGATATTAGCTCTATCGGACTTTCGATACTTAGTTCCGATATTTTCGTCTTATCGGATACCGGAATCGGATTTGTCACTGTCACTGTCAGTGTCCGTCGGTCGGGTCTGTCAGGAGTCAGCTGCACTTACCTGGCAGAAGATCTCCGGCGGTCACGGGCTGGACTGCTTGATGGCCGCCATCATCTTTCCCCGGCGGTCACATGCAGTTTCTCGCAATAACTGCAGTGACTGCTGGGTAATCCGGCCGTAAAGCAGTCAGTCCGATGACGTCACCGCCGGGGAAGCAGGTAATCAGCTGTGCTGCGTCGAGATGACAGGCTCTGCCTGTCATTGCGATGTAGCAGAGCTGGATCGTCGTGGGACCCTCGTTACTATGGACTGCGTGGACAGGTGGTATACTGTTGGTTTGTTTTTTTTCTTTTTTTACAGGAGATCGATGGCGTCGCAGGAATGAGAGTATAATAAAAGAAATGAAAACTGTGTTGTCTCTTTTATTTCATTAAAATACTTTTTTCTTGCTGTGTCTTTTTTTTTATACATTTAAAAACTTTGGGATTAATAATGGATCGGTGTCTTATTGACACCTCTCCATTATTAACCGGGCTTATTGTCACCGTGCAATCAACGGTGACATTAACCCCTTATTACCCCACTTGCCACCGCTACAGGGCAGTGGGAAGAGCCGGGTAAAGTGCCACAATTGGCACATCTTTTGATGCGCCAAATGTGGGGCTGCTGTAGCCTGGTATTATCAGGCTGTTGAGGGCCAAAATCCATGGGCCTTGACAGTCTTTTAATACCAGGCCGCAGCAGTCTGCATTTTACTTGGCTGGTTAACAAAAATAGGGGGACCCCTACGCCGTTTTTTTTTCGAGGGGATCCCCTATTTTTGTTAACCAGCCAAGATATGCAGACTGCTGTGGCCTGGTATTATCAGGCTGGCAAGGTCCATGGATATTGGATCCTTACCAGCCTGAAAAACCAGGCCTCAGCAGTCTGCTTCATCTGGCTGGTTAACAAAAATAGGGGGGACCCCACGCCAAATTTTTTTCGAGGGATCCCCTATTTTTGTTAACCAGCCAAGATATGCAGACTGCTGTGGCCTGGTATTATCAGGCTGGCAAGCAGGGTCGGACTGAGGCACCGGGACACCGGAGAAACCTACGGTGGGCCCCAGCTCCTGCGTGGTGGGCCCTGATTTGAAAGGATAGGTCGCGGGGCAGAGGGGGCGGTGGCCCCGGGGCCCGCGCTCTGAGGGGGCCCACCCGGAGCTACGATACAGTTACATTCTGCGGCAGAGCAGGGAGAATCGCTCTCCCTGCTCTGCCGCCCGGAAGCTATGGGGCCTGAACAGGCGTTGGGGGGGCCCGGTGCCAGCAGTGGGCCCCCCACCCGTCATCGGAGGGTCAGCTGTATCGGCATCCAGCCGATAAAGCTGAACGCATGGAGAGAGAAGGAGCGAGCGCTCCTTCTCTCCCATAATCCCCCTCTCAGCGTATTACAGCGGGCGCAATAACATCACCTGCCGGCGCCCGCTGTCAGACGCTGAGAGGGAGAACAGTGAGCAGCACAGGAGCCGGGAGGTGAGTTTTTTTTTTTTTTTTTTTAATGGGGGTGCAGTCGAGTCCTGGCTGGAGAAGTCGTCATGTCGGTGTGGGCCAGATGGAAAAGACATGAAAAGTGAACAATTCCATTAGAAAGAACATCAGCGGTAAGTCATTATCTGTACCTGTGCTGTAATCTATATGTTCTGTAGGACTGGTATTATTTAACACAGACCATATGGCGGTAATATCAATATTGGTCTTTTTATATATAGATTATTTTGGCCAACAGCGCGGTCATTTGCTGAGGTTCTCTGATGATGGGCCCACTCAGAAGTTTTGCCCCCACTAAACCAAAACCCTAGCTACGCCTATGGCTCTCTCTCTAGTCTTTCTTTCTCGCTCTCTGTTCTTTCCTTCTCGCTCTCTGTTTTTTTTCTCTCTTGTTCTTTCTTTCTCTCTTTTCTTTCTTTCCTCTCTTTCTTTCTCTGTTTGTTCTTTCTCTCTCGCTGCTCTTTCTTTCTTTTCCTCAGTACCAGCCACTGTGCCCTCATTACCAGTCAGTGTGATCAGCAGTGCTAAATGGTTACGCTTGGGGCGAGGATATGGGTGTGATTAGCTGTGAAATGGGTGTTGTCGGGGCGTGGCCTAAAATTTTCAGCGGCGCGCAACACGCGCCGCAGCCTTTAATCCTCTTTCCTGTCTTCCAAATTTGGGAGGTATGCTGTATGACCTCCCTACAACTTCTGGCCATGTCCTGATGAGCGCGACGGATGGTCTCGTGAGGGATCTCCTCCCACACCTGGACTAAAGCATCCACCAACTCCTGGACAGTCTGTGGTGCAACGTGGCATGGCCTAAAATTTTCTGCAGCATGCACAGCGTGCCACAGCCTTTGTCCCTCTTTCCCTTATTCAAAGGTTGGGAAGTATGATGTTGGGCCGCAAGAATATATTTTCTCTGGTGGGCCCAAGGTACTCCAGTCCGACGCTGCTGGCAAGGTCCATGTATGTTGGCTCCTTAACAGCCTTAAATACCATGCCTCAGCAGCAGGGGCGTACATATAAATCATGGGGCCCCATAGCAAAAGTCTGAATGTTCCCCACCCCCCCAAAAAAAAAACCCAGAGGCATTTGTAAATGTAAAGTGCCAGCACAGTGAGGGAAGTTGAGTCGCACAGAGACAGGGGTTTTGGGGGTACTCGGCACCGATCACGTCGACTTCTATGGGGGATGTCACGAGTAGCACAGCTCGGTCCGTGACCTGGGCGATCACTGGAATGTGGGATATTTCCAGGGGATGATAGAATGTTCGTGTAGTTTGTCGTGACGCCACCTGTAGTACCTGGTCAGGGTGTCCAGCGCTGCTGTGCAGGTCCTCTGGAAGGGATGGTGTAGTGCAGGTAGGTGAAAAGTCTTCTACAGGTAACACGCTATCCTTCCAGGGCAGATAGATGTGAGATAGAGCAATGGTGCAAAGTGATGTAGCAGAGTGGACTATGCGACGTAGTAAGAAAGCAGGAAACACTTCAAGTTAAACGTTGCATAATAAAATTTTTAATAATAACATTACAAAAGTGCAAATGGCTTATATTATGTGACATGTTTTGTTACTGTTCATACCCTTGATATGTGTTATACATGTGTGTTAATAAATACATATTCAACAAAAGTGCAAATAGCATTAGTGCCGAAGTTCGTGGAGACTTCTTAGGACTACCCCCACCGGGGTAACTTCACAGTGTCCTTTACTTGTGCTTGTGGAGGACCCGCTCCAAACCTCCAACTGTGGTCTTGGGTGGGCTGCAAGACTTTCCTTGAGTAGACCTCACTTTCGGCCACACCAAACGGGTTTTTAGTTTCTGAGGTAGTTGAAAAGAGTGCACAGTAAAGTTTTTTGTAAAACCAAGATGGAGCACCGAAGTGCCAACTATTTACAGAAAAGTTTGTGAGCCAGTACAGTTCATGGCTTCAAAGTTCAACATTTTCATTACAGTGAAACACCATTACCCAACCTGGGTATATTAAGGCAACAATAAACTTGTTCTTCTGAACATTCACCCGTCCGGGAACATCAAACCATTACCCAACCTGGGTATATTAAGGCAACAATAAACTTCTTTTTATGAACATTCACCCGTCCGGGTACATCAATAATTTAACTATTTACATACAGAGACCCTGTCCGGGTTATTTAGACTTCTTTGGCTGGCCTCTTCCAGGTACCACCTGGTACTCTTCTGGAGCTTGCCAAACATCCGTGACAGGAGGGTCCACCCAGACCTGATGACGTCGTGTGGCCTGTACAGTGACGTCGTGACCCGCTATCTGGGTCTGTGTGGCCACCTCTTTCATCTCCTCCGGGTCTGGACCCCTATGTCCCGGACTGAACGAACCCCAGGGGGCCTAACAGGCGCCGGGTACTGGCCAGCTATCATTATCATGTCCATAGCTGGGGCTGCTGAGGAGACCACTGAGGGAGGCTGGGGAGATTTACGGCGTGGGGTGGGCACTTGTGCAGAGGCCTGGTTGGGGAAGGCTGAAGGCTCGTAGGGTCTGTCAGTTTCCTGACACTCTGGGGAGTAGGGGTCGCACCTGGTAACATTTAGGGCGTACCATCCATTGTAACCCCAGTGTCGGGTGTAAGTCACCAAGTCTCCTGGCAACAGGTCCCTCCACGGGTGTCCTTCTGGGAGGTGAGCCTCCACGTCCCGCCGGGTTACAAAAACTTCTAAATAAAGTCCAGGCTCCTGGATGAAGCCCCAACCACCTTTTAACTTAAAGTTCCGTACTGCACCCTTACGCCGCGGCTCCCTCACCGTACTTTTATCCTTTCTCATACGTGCCTTCTCTGCCAGGTCCTTCTCCAGGTGACGTTGCCGAAGCTTTTGGGATTCTCGCTGCTCCCTTTGTCGCTCTGCTTCTCGCTCCCGACGTCTCCACTCTTCCTCCTGACGCCGGTTGTAATTCTCCTCCACCAGCATCTCCATGTCTCCACCATCAAACGCCAGCTTACGATGTACGGTTTGCGGCAGCTCTCCTGGCGCCCGCCAGTCTGGCGGCGCTCACCTGCGGCAGAAGCAGCCGGCTCTGGAACAGATGACGGTCGGGGCTCCGGTACAGGCAGGTAGAGCTCTGGTGCCTGCGCGGCCTCCTCCATGAGGACGGGTGTCGCTTCTTCTGCCTCAGCGATGGGGGCAGACAGCGGGATCTGGGGTGCTGGTGCGGCGTTTTCTGCAGGAACGGGTGCCTCCACTGTGATACTGGCAATCGGTTCAGATTGCAAGGGCTGGGATGCCCGCACGGCCTCCTGTACTGGAACGGGTGCCTCCACTGAGATACTGGCAACTGGTTCAGATTGCAAGGGCTGGGATGCCCGCACGGCCTCCTGTACTGGAACGGGTGCCTCCACTGAGATACTGGCAACCGGTTCAGATTGCAAGGGCTGGGATGCCCACACGGCCTCCTCTACTGGAACGGGTGCCTCACCTTCCAGTACAGACACTTCAGGGGGTAAGAGGGATTGGCGCCGCTCCAATTGTAGTTTTAGGGCCCGCCAGCTCGCTTCCATCCTGGCGACCTCCTCCCGGTGCCGGGCCAGGTCTCTCAGGGTATCCTCCGCTTCTTCCAGCGTAGGAGGGTTTCCAGGCCGGGTGCCAAACGGTGGCTCCATGGCGATCGGGTCGCTTCCGTGGGGGGAGAGCTCTGACTCCTCCATCCCTTCCCACTTCTGCTCACGTCCATTCGCCATCTCAGCAAAGTCACATGTGTCATTAGCATCAGGAGAGGCGACATCTTTTGTAGGGAGGCGGGACCTTCATGTTAGTTTACGCCCACTGAGGAGGATGAGGAGGCGGAACTCCAGAGCTGTGGGGCACGATCTTACATTGCAGTAACATTTAGAGTGTGCGGACATCGTTTTCGCGCCACGGAGTGAGTGTACGCCCACGAGAGCACGCCCTTATTCTTCACCTGAGCCTCGTGGCGCAGATATGACGGAAAAATGGCAAATACAGTCTATGATGATTTTTGCAATTCTCAAGCAAAAAAAACAGTTCAATTAAGGCACACAGGACTCGCTTATAGCGAGCTTCTGAATCCTGTTCGCTGGGTGCGATGCAACATCTCTGTGGCGACTGGACCCTCGGGTGCTTCTGTCTTTTCACAAATGCCGGCTTTACCCGGCAATTGAATCAGAGGCTATTTTACTATGTAGAAGTGAATAAACTATAAATATATGTATATATATATATGTCACAATGACATGATATATATATATATATATATATGTATTCTAAGTGTGAATATTTTGTGTTTACAAGGAAAGAAAGTGTTTTTTTAGTTGCGATATTTTGTTCCCATAGACTTACATGGGACTTCCGGTATCGGAATCGGATATCGCCGATATTTAGTGATATCGGCGATACCATTCCGATCCGATATTTTTAGATATCGAGCAGTATCGCTCAACACTAATTATTACATAACAATTATGTAACTGAAACATTATGGAAAAGAATGGCTAAAAAATGGATAACTCTTTCTACTTCACTTGGGTCTTATTAGCGCTGAACAAAAATCTAAAATATAAATGTTGGCTAGAAAATAACCTCAACTTTTATAGAAATCAAATGACTTTAGAATAACAAGTAAGAAAACAAGAGAAATTAATCATGGGACATCCTCCTGGATAACTAGTGAAGGATATGTCAAGATGCCATTGAAAAGAGTGAAGTCCATTGTTTTATGGAATCTGGTCTAATTATTAAGCCCATTAAATAACAGAAATTCTGGACCATAAATTACAGATCTTGGTTGTGTCATATGAACTGGTGTTTGTGCTTTGTTGCAACTTTAATACCCTATGGTCAGTTGGATCATGTACAAAGAAAACCTCTGCAGATTCGGAGCTGCACTCCTGCTTAATAAAGCAAAGGTCTTTCTGAAGAAAGTTTCAGTGCACACGAGGACAGAAGTTTCCAAGTTAACTCAAGAAGCAATAGTTTCCTGGGTGCTGGAAGAAACATCTTGGACTCTGGAGGAGATGTGACTGAAATATAAAATACTGTCAGCATCAATCTGGTTGCCATACAATTGTGTTGATTAGGGATTTATAATGAAATAAATGTACACGGATTTCACATTGAAATAAAATAATTATCCCTAAAAATAGCATCTGCAAATCATTTCTACCCCGTATATTAAATCATTTCATCTGTAATAAATTACATTTTTCTGGTTTGTTATTTTCAATGTGAATCAAATATTAACATGTTTTGTATGGAAGTTTTATTTTTGACAGTCACTCCTAATTTAAATGCCCAAATTTAACATTCTTTAAACCGGGACTGTAGAATACATCCATTTTTAATCAATTGCAAATTGCCTTGCAACACACAGAGTGCCAGGTATGCCAGGAAGCTTTATGAACCATGCAAAGCGTGATGCATAGATAATGCAAGAGGTGCCCGTAATTAGTTTACATAAAATTGTCATTTCACATAGTCGGAAGTTGGATGCGGGCATTTGTGGTCAGAACCAGAGACAGTATGGCAGGGCTACCTGAGGGGTATTCATAAATTCACATGTAGATTTATTACATGGTGGCTTCTATGTGATTGATAAGCTACTTTTTAATGTGAATTGTCCCATAACTCTGATGTATGAAAGGAAGGAGTTCACTTTACCATTAAATACTGTCTGGGGGAGCAGAAAAAGAATTGTAGCAGGCATGTGACTTAGAAGCAAAGGCTCCTCTGTCCTTAGTTATTAGCCCTCATTTACTATTGCTCCAACAGATATCTGGTGTAAGTTGCACTATTTTTTGGTCGAAAATCACTTTGAACAAATTTATTATTGGTTTTGATTTCGCACTCTTTAAAGGAGTCGAAACGGGAACATATATGTTATCGGCATGTGCCAGGTTTTAGGCACAAAATCAGTAAGCTAAATTAAGCTAAGAAAGTAAGTCATAAGTAAGAGAAAGGGTCATATATCTAACAAGAGGTACCAAATCTATCGCGTGTGCTAGTCTAATTAATTAATTTGGCATATTCTTAGACTGCTGGGACAAGGTTTAACCTATCAATTCGACTGTATTAGTAAATTGTGGACATTCATCTAAGGCCGGTGTCACACTTGCGTGTGTGATGCGATAAACTTGCGCGAAATACATGCAGCCTCACGCTCCTGTCCGAGTGCCGGCGGCAGTGTCGAGTATTGATGTGATAGAGTCGCGCGAGTTTCTCTCATCACACAGGCAAGTTTGACACCGGCCTAACTCTAAAGATAAGTCCACACTGAGAGTTTTTGCTGCATTTTTTCATGCTAATTTTCAGCTGCGTTTTACAGTACAGATTTCAGAAATCTTATGCACACACATTGTTTTTTTTGTCATCAGTTTTTTGTGATTTGCATGTTTTTTGCACAATGGAGAATGTCACTTCTTCCAGCGTTTTTTCAGCGTTTTTACCCATTGACTTGAATGGGTGGTGAGACAATCGCTGAAATAACGCACCAACAACGCAGGTATCATGTTTTGCAGCTTTTTGGTGCCAAAATATAATTATTTGGAATAGGACTTTTTTCAATACTAAACTTTATCAGGATGCACAAAAGACAAATGTGGTATACCAAAACCACTGCAAAAAGCGCATCAAAAACGCAGCAAAAAAACAAACAAGGAAACCATGCTTTTTTTCTGCAACGTTTTTCCTGAAAAGAGATCAGGTTTTGCAGCAGAAAAAAATGATGAAAAAATGCCTATTGTGAACTTACCCTTAATGTGTACTTATTCTTCAAAAGAAAAACAAATCATATGCGGACTTTGCAGTGTAAGCATTTTTCTAAATCAGAGGATTTTGCTGTTAACCTGCAGCACTAACCTTTCGAGGTCATTGTTGTAGGCTGCACTAAACTAGATCGGATCTTACTTGTGGCTTTTTGCTACAGTCTTCAGTAGCAAAGTGAGTGGAGTGAGTACTGTAAGATCATATAACACTCGCTCTCACAGACAGCATTCTAGCAACAGGAACAGGACACTGCCTAGTCTGGGGCAGTATAGACTTCGAGTGGTCCGTGCTCCAGTTTATCAGCAAATTAATCCTGAAATTTATTTCCTCCTGGGAGCCACTGGCTTTCAGTTATTGGGGTGGTGCACAGTTGCCGTCCACAGCCATCCTGTGAGCAGCGACTATAAGCATGACCTAGCTCGCTTTGCACAGATGCACTTTAGAGCAATCTGTCAATCAAAATGCCAGGGCATGTTTATAGTTGCTGCTCACAGGATAGTGAAGGGTGCTGTGAGTGGTGACTGTAACTGTTCCATGTGACTGAAAGTCGACAGTTCCTGGGTGGAAATAAGACCATTTTCTCTCGATAGCCACACTTTTAATAAGGCAGACATGCAGCATTGTAATGCTGCTTAACTGCAGATTATCCCTATATCTGCAGGTAAATACCATTATCCAAGGTTACAGGTCCACTTTAAGCAAAGGGGCAGAAATGCCCTGCTTCTGCTTGAGCTCATCAAGAGAGGTATGGGCCTCATAGACTTAAGGTACTGCCACACTAAACGTTCCCGCTAACGATCACGATAACGACGCTATCGTTGGCGAGATCGTTTTAAGGTCGCTAGTAGCTGCCATACTTGACGATCTCATTAACGACGCATCAGCGGTTAGCGATCTTTTTAACGACTTTGGCGGTCGTTGGGATGTGCCACACTGCATGTACTGTGAAAGATCACGACCTCGATAGGCGTGACTGAGCGCGACCTTTTGCACGCCCCTCGTCACAGATTGGTGGTCACTATGTGTGTCATAGATATTTATCACAGCTCTCCCGCTTTGTGATTGGATGACCGCGTCATAAAAGACAACGTATCAGCACTCTTCTCCATTGCTCTCGAGCAGAAGCGGTTCTTTCACCCAGTGTGTCCTGCTAGTCTTGGTAGCTACTGCGATCCGGTTTACACCACTATTTCGGTTGCTACTTTCTACGTTGGAGTTTTTGCGATCGTCTGTGGAGTATCCTCTGCGATCCAGTTGTGACGCTAGTTTCCCTATTTCTTTTTTCAGAATCACACAAGTTTTGTAAGGTAGGTAATTTTTTTTGTCACATTTAATTTTTCTTTTGTCTTTAATTGTACCGATCCATTTTAGATCTCTGCTGTTGTTAACCATTGTTGTCCATCATGTTTTTTCATTGTTTTGTTCAGGCACGCCCACCATTTTATGATCCCAGCTCTATCTATGTTTACTCCTGCGTCGCCCACAACCACCATTTTATGATCCCAGCTCTATCTATGTTTACTCCTGCGTCGCCCACAACCACCATTTTGTGATCCCTGCTGTGTTCTATGTTGTAGACTATGTAAGCATTTTATTTAACCATTCTGCTGTTCTCACATAATCATTTTTTTTATTACAGATGGCTGATAAGCAGGAGTTTTTGCGTGATTTTATCGAGCTGTACCGCACAATGCCGTGCCTCTGGAAAATTAAGTCTGCAGATTATTGTAACCGGTTGAAAAAGAAGGACGCCTACCAAAAACTGGCGGAGCTCTGCAGGAGCCATTACCCTGATGAACCGGCGGATGAGTCAACGGTTAAAAAACGGATTCAGGGCCTCCGCACGGTTTATAAAAAAGAGCTCAATAAAGTTATCAATTCAACCAAATCTGGAGCGGGGGCCGAAGAAGTTTATGTCCCCAAACTGTGGTACTTTGATCTGTTAGCTTTTACAAGGGACCAGGAAGTACCCAGAGAAGGGACATCCATTTCGGATCTAGACCCGGTGATCCAGCCGGACTCCCCTGTCATACATGTAAGTACCTTTGTATTACAACACATTTTAATGTACATGCCAAAGTGGACTTAAATTTAAAAAATATTATTGTGAAATGTAGATAAAATGGCTGAATTAATCCCTTCATGTACTGATAATTTATCTAGCTCAACGGTTGAGGCTTTTCCATTTACAAGTGTCGTTTTCACATTTTTGCTGTATATGGGTGTTATAGTGTGAAGATTAATGTCTTTGTCTTTGTGATTTACCATTTGTTACTATTGAGCCTGTTCAGTGCTGTGCACATGCTCATGGATTAGCTACTCAATTATATCCCTTGGTAACAGCGATCGTTGCAGTTTTTAGTAATGAAGCCATTTAGTAGCACTTTAAGTTCTTGTTTACACAGTGAAGATTTGGTGCATTTTTCGAATGTGTGAATGTTTTTTTTTCAAAGGAGTTGTCTTATGTCCATGTCTCCAGGCTAAAGAAAGCAAAGACAAAAAAGTTTTGTCTGGCCACAGATTATGATGTCTTATCACAGGAGAGATCATCACTATTAGACCTGTGGGGTCCTGGCATCCAAACTCCAAATCTTCACCGACCCGCTGCCATTATCTCCAGCAGTGGCCGAGTGTAAACACATGGAACACAGCAGAAATGCAGAATGGGTACTACAGAAGAGCTCTTATTTTTTTTTTTAAATGCTACGAATTTTGAGCACTAAAAACCTTTTAAGCAAAAATATGTCTTTGCGTCAAAATATTTTGAGAGCCATACCTTTTTTATTTTCCTGTTGATGGATCTGTATGAGGGTTTGTTTTTTTAAGTAAAAGTTTATATTCTCACTGCTACCTTTATGGGGTACAATCGATTTTTTTTTAATCTCATTATATGCTATTTTTGGGGAGACAGATGGATGATAGAAAAACAGCAATTCTGTTATTGTGTATAATTTTTTATTGTATTCACCAAATTGGTTAAATAATGTGATATTTTTACAGCTGAGGTCATTACAAATGTGGCAAAACCATTTTTTTTTCTCATTTGATTTTCATTACAAAATTAAAAAATGGGTAAAAGGGGGAAAGGTTTTAAACATTTTTTTACATTTACTTGTATATTTAAACAAAATTTTTTCACCGTTTTACTTTTTTATTTTAGTCTCACTAGGAAGTTAAGCTGCATGAGTTTAATCGCTAACATAATACACTGGCTTATTTTTGTACTGCAGGATATTAAGTCTGTCTAATTAATGCTGGATCTAGTAGGAGGACTAAGACGCAGCTATTTGGCCATTGCTAGGCCCTTGCTTCAGTTTCAATGTATCGGCCCATCTGCAGTTGGGTCACGGAGGGTGGAGGGGGGGCAATGTAAACATGTAGGTGCCACAGTAATTTGCTGTGGCATATAAGGGGTTAAACTGTGGAAATCCGTGACATTGCTTATCTTTGCAGGTTTAGCAGAATCAGGACTATGTGTATCAGTGAGGATCATGCAGTCACTGCCTCTGTATTTGTCCTGCTGATAGTGTAAGGATCAATGAGAATAAGCACTCAAGAAGGATGTATTTGCCATAGAGTATTATGGCGTTAAGGAGTTTTCTTGTATTCTAAGAAATTTGTCCAAGAGGAGGGAAAATTACATACAAAATAGCATTATTTAATAGCTGATCCCCAGCCACTTAAACCCTGCCACTCCTGTGGTTCATGCATGGTCTTTAACATTTTATTATATGGATAGGTTCTTATGATTTACATAAGAATAGGTTCTTAGGTTTACATTGATTCTAACTTGGTTTTCTATTTACCATTTTTATTCAACAAGTTTGCACCATTTTGTACTTTTTGAGGTATTATTTAGCATTTATCCAATTGTAGCCAACAGTCTCTTTCAGGTGGAATGGTGATTGGGGATAGGACTGAGTCACTTTCCAGGGTAATCAGATTTGGATTCTTTCAGTTCATGGGTGTACTCTTGTTTGTTTGGTACCCAATGACATGGCAGTGACATTTTTTTAGTGTGCAAAACTTGTTATATATTCTTTTTCTTTCATTTGCAATTTTACTACATATTTGACTACATAGGTCAGTAACACCTAGGCTGTTATACGTAGATTGTGCCTGCCTATCTGCATTTCTGTACTGTGTACATCAATTCATCTGACAGCTAATTGATAACTGCACAAATACATGGGCTACCCTAGAGCTCAGGAAGATTCAATTAGTAAGCCTTGTTTTTTTCATTAAATAACATTCCCTACTGTTCTCCATGTTTACTCAAATTTGTGGAGAGTCAGGGTGGACACATCTATATGTTCAAATAGACAAAAAGAGCTCAATTGAGATGGAAAAGAAAATCACCTGCGAGAAAAAAGAAAATCTCCTACGAAAAAAAAGAAAATCTCCTACGAAAAAAAAAGAAATCACCGAAGTGACAGACAAAAGAAAATCACCTATGTCAAAAAAAAAATCACCGAAGTGACAGACAAAAGAAAATCACCTACTGATAAAAGAAAATCACTTATTTCAAAAAAGAAATCACCGGTGTGACAAACAAATAAAAATTACTTATGTGAAAACAGAAATCACCTACTGATAAAAGAAAATCGCAAACGTGAAAAAAATCATCTACATGACAAACTAAAGAAAATCACCTATGTGATAAAAAAATAACTGTGATAAACAAAAGAAAATCACCGACTGATAGAACAAAATTGCTCACATGAAGAACATTTGAGTGCTTTGAATAATTGGGAAATTATGTACAAGAAAATTATTGTGTATTAGACAAAGATACAAGGACTAAATAATTGAGATTACAAAGGCTCTGTGGTTTACCTGGCTGTTTTCTTGTGTTTCCCATGTTTCCCTGCCTTGGCTTTTGGCTTGTGCTGACATTGAGGGCTGGGAAGCTATTTACATCTCTGTACTGTAGCTGCCACTAAGTATATTATAAATGTCAGTGATTTTTTTGGCATTCTAATAAACAGGTTCAAGAATGACTGAAATGTCCTCGGCAAAATTTTACATGAATAAACAGCTGGCCAGCATGTTACTTATACTGTCATGGAATAATGAGTGATTGGCATGGGTGACAGTAAAAATAAAGACGTATGCCGGAAACATCTCACGAATGTAAACTTGTACTGGCTCAGTAGCTTTAACAAATAGGGAATAGAATATGTAAAAATTGTAAAGTATTTGACAAGAGGCAGCTATTGCTGACAGTAAGCAAACCAGGAGCATGGCTTGATTGTAAAAGAAGGGATTTACTGAAATAGAAAATTCAATGCGTATACTAACAGTATTTTTTTTCTTTAAATATACAAAATTTCACCCTATTGAAAACTGCTATAAAATATATTTTTTTCCCATCACTATATAATTTTGACTCTCACAATGACTCGGCAAGAACTAAACAAGAACCTATCATCAGTGTGACAGTGATGTGTAATACAGGCATTAATGGACAGCATATTCTCAGAATTAACATATCGGAAAACTGTCAGGTGACAACCTGTCACATCTATGTATAGATATGGTTTTATTTTTTTTTAACTTCAGTTATTTTTCATAAACTCCAAAAATAACACTATAATGTAAAACTGCTTCTTCATTAACTGGACACACTTCTTCAACCACCTCTAACTTCATGCCTTGTATTATTGTATGCTCATACCCTCACACTAATTAGACTCTGTCCTTTCCTTGTCTATCAATTGATATTTACATTTTGCTTTAATTTGGTCTCAAATAATAAAAAAGTGGTAAATTATTGAAAATGGTGAAAATTTCATATTTACAATAATATAGCATGTTGCATAAAATTTAAAGCTATTTGCTAGTTAATTTGCTTTTTACTCTCAAGTGCCAGCTCATGCCTGGCCAACATGTATGCTAATATTTGGATCCAATAAGGGTGCATGACATTGATAAATTTTATAGTACCTGTTTATCCACATTCCTGTTTCTTTACACTATAATACTGTTAAGGAAGATTTAAAAATTGTCAGAAACACAAATTAAATTTAGTGGACTTTATGTACTCCAATTTATTGGTGAAATTTAGCCCAGTGTAACTGATGACAAAGTAATTATCAATCATCACATCATTTTTTTATGTGTAATTTGTAGGGTTTTTTAATCATTATTTTAATATTGATAAAGGAAAAGTAACGGAACACAAAGTAAAAAAAAGTATGAGAATTATTATCACAACTGCTGCGTCCCTTCATTTCCCTATCAAAAATGTAGCAAATGCTAAATTTGGAAAACAATGGGGAGATTGGATTAGATGCCCAGCGTTAGTATCTGAAGTGTTGGCAAACGACGTGATTTTCAATGTATTAGTTCTCTTATAAATCTAAACTACTTTAGTACCAGGATTACGAGATAGATAGTATTGAATTCTAAAGGCTGGGTCTCACATAGTGATACACCAGCGATCCCGACAACGATCAGGATCGCTGGTGTATCGCTACATTATCGCTGCTGAGCTGCAAACAGGCAGTTCAGGCAGCGATCAGTACAAGCAACACTGCGGGTAACATCGCTTAGTTACTCGCAGTGTACCTTGGATACCAGCGCCCTGATGCAGGGAGCTGGTAACCAAGGTACACATCGGGTGTCCAGGCGCTGCGCGGAGCCTGGAAACCCGCTGTGTACCTTGGTTACCAGCTCCCTGCTTCAGGGAGCTGGTATCCAAGGTACACAGTGGGTTTCTAGGCACAGCCCCGCGCCTGGAAACCCGCTGTGTACCTTGGTTACCAGCGGATCGTGGTCACCGCTGTCACACGCGCGATGCGTGCCTGTCAGCGGGAGACCAGCGATCAAAAAAATGTCCTGGCCTTTCAGCGACGATCAGCGATACCCAGCAGGGGGGCTGATCGTCGCTGAATGTCACACACAGCGATATCGCTGGTGAGCTCGCATGCTGCGTCACAAAACTAGTGACTCAGCAGCGATCTCGCTAGCGAGATCGCTGTGTGAGACTGGGACTTAATGTACTGGTTTTTCTTTACTCAGGCTTGAGTTGTATTGTGTGCACCAAAGGCTTTGTTTCAGTGGGGAAGGGAGTAAATGGGAATGGTTCAAATATGTAGACAAGCATTGGGTATATACACTGCTCAAAAAATAAAGGGAACACTTAAACAACAGAATATAACTCCAAGTAAATCAAACTTCTGTGAAATCAAACTGTTCACTTAGGAAGTAACACTGATTGACAATCAATTTCACATGCTGTTGTGCAAATGGAATAGACAACAGATGGAAATTATTGGCAATTATCAAGACACACTCAATAAAGGAGTGGTTCTGCAGGTGGGGACCACAGACCACATCTCAGTACCAATGCTTTCTGGCTGATGTTTTGGTCACTTTTGAATGTTGGTTGTATTTTCACACTCGTGGTAGCATGAGATGGACTCTACAACCCACACAAGTGGCTTAGGGAGTGCAGCTCATTCAGGATGGCACATCAATGCGAGCTGTGGCAAGAAGGTTTGCTGGGTCTGTCAGCGTAGTGTCCAGAGGCTGGAGGCGCTACCAGGAGACAGGCCAGTACACCAGGAGACGTGGAGGGTTCTGTAGGAGGGCAACAACCCAGCATCAGGACCGCTACTGCCGCCTTTGTGCAAGGAGGAACAGGAGGAGCACTGCTAGAGCCCTGCAAAATGACCTCCAGCAGGCCACAAATGTGCATATGTCCGTACAAATGGTTGGAAACCGACTCCATAAGGATGGTCTGAGTGCCCGATGTCCACAGATGGAGGTTGTGCTCTCAGCCCAACACCGTGCAGGACACTTGGCATTTGCCACAGAACACCAGGATTGGCAAATTTGCCACTGGCGCCCTATGCTCTTCACAGATGAAAGCAAGTTCATACTGAGCACATGTGACGGACATGACAGAGTCTGGAGATGCCATGAAGAGTGATCTGCTGCCTGCAACATACTTCAGCATGACCAGTTTGGCAATAGGTCAGTAATGGTGTGGGGTGGCATTTCTTTGGAGGGCCGCACAGCCCTCCATGTGCTTGCCAGAGGTAGCCTGACTGCCATTAGGTACCGAGATGAGATCCTCAGACCCCTTGTGAGACGATATACTGGTACGGTTGGCCCAAGGTTCCTCCTAATTCAGGACAATGCCAGACCTCATGTGGCTGGAGTGTGTCTGCAGTTCCTGCAAGATGAAGGCATTGAAGCTATGGACTGGCCCGCCCATTCCCCAGACCTGAATCCAATTGAGCACATCTGGGACATCATGATTCGCTCCATCCACCAACGTCACGTTGCACCACAGACTGTCCAGGAGTTGGCGGATGTCCAGGTCTGGGAGGAGATCCCTCAAAAGACCATCCGACGCCTCATCAGGAGCATGCCCAAGTGTTGTAGGGAGCTCATACAGGCACGTGAAGACCACACACACTACTGAGCATCATTTTAACTTAGAATCATAGAATCATAGAATCATAGAATGGTAGAGTTGGAAGGGACCTCCTGGGCCTTCTGGGCCAACCCCCTGCTCAAAGCTTGTTTTAAGGACATTACATTCCACTTTAATTTTTTATGTAATTTTAATGTGACTCCAAATTCAACTTTGTACAGCACAAAGTATTCAATGAGAATATTTCATTCATTCTAGGATGTGTTATTTGAGTGTTCCCTTTATTTTTTTGAGCAGTGTATATAATAGATAGATAGATTAAAAGTCAATTCATCTGCCGCGTACAGTATAATCACAGTGACAAGTTAGAATAGAATAGATAGACTATATATATATATATACACATAGAATAGATGTATATACAGTGCCTACAAGTAGTATTCAACCCCCTGCAGATATAGCTGGTTTGATAAGATGCAAATAAGTTAGAGCCTTCAAACTGCAAACGAGAGTAGGATTTATTAACAGAAGCATAAATCTTACAAAACAAAAAGTTATGTTGCTCAGTTGAATTTTAATAAATTTTAAACATAAAAGTGTGGGTCAATTATTATACAACCCCTATGTTTAATATTTCGTGGAATAACCCTTGTTTGCAATTACAGCTAATAATCGTCTTTTATAAGACCTGATCAGGCCGGCACAGGTCTGTGGAGTTATCTTGGCCCACTCCTCCATGCAGATCTTCTCCAAGTTATCTAGTTTCTTTGGGTGTCTCATGTGGACTTTAATCTTGAGCTCCTTCCACAAGTTTTCAATTGGGTTAAGGTCAGGAGACTGACTAAGCCACTCCAACACCTTGACTTTTTCCCTCTTGAACCAGGCCTTGGTTTTCTTGGCTGTGTGCTTTGGGTCGTTGTCTTGTTGGAAGATGAAATTACGACCCATCTTAAGATCCTTGATGGAGGAGCGGAGGTTCTTGGCCAAAATCTCCAGGTAGGCGTGCTATCCATCCTCCCATGGATGCGGACCAGATGGCCAGGCCCCTTGGCTGAGAAACAGCCCCACACCATGATGCTGCCACCACCATGCTTGACTGTAGGGATGGTATTCTTGGGGTCGTATGCAGTGCCATCCAGTCTCCAAACGTCACGTGTGTGGTTGGCACCAAAGATCTCGATCTTGATCTCATCAGACCATAGAACCTTGAACCAGTCTGTCTCAGAGTCCTCCAAGTGATCATGAGCAAACTGTAGACGAGCCTTGACATGACGCTTTGAAAGTAAAGGTACCTTACGGGCTCGTCTGGAACGGAGACCATTGCGGTGGAGTACGTTACTTATGGTATTGACTGAAACCAATGTCCCCACTGCCATGAGATCTTCCCGGAGCTCCTTCCTTGTTGTCCTTGGGTTAGCCTTGACTCTTCGGACAAGCCTGGCCTCGGCACAGGAGGAAACTTTCAAAGGCTGTCCAGGCTGTGGAAGGCTAACAGTAGTTCCATAAGCCTTCCACTTACGGATGATGCTCCCAACAGTGGAGACAGGTAGGGCCAACTCCTTGGAAAGGGTTTTGTACCCCTTGCCAGCCTTGTGACCCTCCACGATCTTGTCTCTGATGGCCTTGGAATGCTCCTTTGTCTTTCCCATGTTGACCATGTATGAGTGCTGTTCACAAGTTTGGGGAGGGTCTTAAATAGTCAGAAAAGGCTGGCAAAAGAGATCATTAATCCACACATGTGAAGCTCATTATTCTTGGTGCCTGAACTACTTCTTAATACTTTAGGGGGACCAAACAGAATTCTTGTGGTTTGAGGGGTTGAATAATAAATGACACTCTGAATTAACTTTTAACGTTTTAAAAAAAAAAAAATTTTTGCTGCAGTGCATTTCCCACTTCCAGGCTGATCTACAGTACAAATGTCACAATGCCAAGTTAATTCCGCATGTGTCAACCAGCTAAATCTGCAGGGGGTTGAATACTACTTGTAGGCACTGTATACAGGTCCTTCTCAAAAAATTAGCATACAGTGCTAAATTTCATTATTTTCCATAATGTAATGATTACAATTAAACTTTCATATATTTTAGATTCATTACACACCAACTGAAATTTGTCAGGTCTTTTATTGTTTTAATACTGATGATTTTGGCATACAACTCCTGATAACCCAAAAAACCTGTGTCAAAAAATTAGCATATCAAGAAAAGGTTCTCTAAACGACCTATTACCATAATCTTCTGAATCAACTAATTAACTCTAAACACATGCAAAAGATTCCTGAGGCTTTTAAAAACTCCCTGCCTGGTTCATTACTCAAAACCCCCATCTTGGGTAAGACTAGCGACCTGACTGATGTCAAGAAGGCCATCATTGACACCCTCAAGCAAGAGGGTAAGACCCAGAAAGAAATTTCTCAACAAATAGGCTGTTCCCAGAGTGCTGTATCAAGGCACCTCAATGGGAAGTCTGTTAGAAGGAAACAATGTGGCAGAAAACGCTGTACAACGAGAAGAGGTGACCGGACCCTGAGGAAGATTGTGGAGAAGGACCGATTCCAGACCTTGGGGGACCTGAGGAAGCAGTGGACTGAGTCTGGTGTAGAAACATCCAGAGCCACCGTGCACAGGCGTGTGCAGGAAATGGGCTACAGGTGCCGCATTCCCCAGGTAAAGCCACTTTTGAACCATAAACAGCGGAAGAAGCGCCTGACCTGGGCTACAGAGAAGCAGCACTGGACTGTTGCTAAGTAGTCCCAAGTACTTTTTTCTGATGAAAGCAAATTTTGCATGTCATTCGGAAATCAAGATGCCAGAGTCTGGAGGAAGACTGGGGAGAAGGAAATGCCAAAATGCCTGAAGTCCAGTGTCAAGTACCCACAGTCAGTGATGGTGTGGGGTGCCATGTCAGCTGCTGGTGTTGGTCCACTGTGTTTCATCAAGGGCAGGGTCAATGCAGCTAGCTATCAGGAGCCTCCATCGGCTGAAATGCTTTATGGAGATGAAGATTTCATTTTTCAGCATGACCTGGCACCTGCTCACAGTGCCAAAACCACTGGTAAATGGTTTACTGACCATGGTATTACTGTGCTCAATTGGCCTGCCAACTCTCCTGACCTGAACCCCATAGAGAATCTGTGGGATATTGTGAAGAGAAAGTTGAGAGACGCAAGACCCAACACTCTGGATGAGCTTAAGGCCGCTATCGAAGCATCTGGGCCTCCATAACACCTCAGCAGTGTCACATGCTGATTGCCTCCATGCCACGCCGCATTGAAGCAGTCATTTCTGCAAAAGGATTCCCGACCAAGTATTGAGTGCATAACTGAACTTTATTATTTGATGGTTTTTTTGTTTGTTTTTAAAAAACACTTTTATTTTATTGGATGGTTGAAATATGTTAATTTTTTGAGACAGGTTTTTTGGGTTATCAGGAGTTGTATGCCAAAATCATCAGTATTAAAACAATAAAAGACCTGACAAATTTCAGTTGGTGTGTAATGAATCTAAAATATATGAAAGTTTAATTGTAATCATTACATTATGGAAAATAATGAAATTTAGCACTATATGCTAATTTTTTGAGAAGGACCTGTATTGTAGCGTGGCTAAGGGTTGTATAGTAGACGGGAGGTATGTGTCACAGAGATGGCTTGTCTCCGTGATGTAACCCGGAGTGTTTTCTTTAGTGCACGTAAGCACTAAGGGGTCGGTTAATACACTTGGGTCCGTGTTACGGGCAGCACTGAGAGATGGGAGGGTCGGGCTGCCCATGTATCTCAGCCCTGGGTAGGGGGATCACCGTTCCTCTATATGTGTTTTAGGACCTGTGGTGATGTCACTACCACATGACTAGTCATGTGATATGTTGTTAGCTGTGGTTATAGCTATATAGGGTAGGCTACTGCTTAACGCATGGTCTGTATGTGGGGACGTGGAAGCCTCCTGTGTGTGTTGAGGCTCCAGGACTGAGCCTGAAGTACTGGACATTTGTACTTTTTTATGCCTGAGCTAAAGGCTATTTCTTTTCTGTTTTGCTTTGTGGGTTTGTGAAGCAATAAACCCCATGAACTTTTTAAAGGAACGTGCCTCCTGATTGCCTCCCGTCGCACCTGAGCGAGTAAAACCCTTACAATTGGTGCTAGATGTGCGGGCAGCGCTCCCAGCAGAGAAGTGAGACTGTTACTGTATGTCCTGGCTCAAGTCTGTAGCAAGCCAGCAAGCGTTGCAGGGGAAAATGGAGGACCTGCTGAAACACTTGGTCCAGTCGCAGTCACAGCAGCAAGAGACCAACAGGCTTTTGTTGCAGCAGATACAACAGAGCCAGCAGGAGCAACGGCAGCAGATGCAGATTCTGGCAACCACCATCCAGGGCAGGACGAGCGCCCCAACCCCAGGTCTGGCTGATAACGCCCATGTCAGGAAGGCGGTAAGACGTGCACGGCAGAAAATGACCCCCAGGGATGATGTTGAGGCCTTCCTGATGGTATTTGAGAGGGTCACTGAAAGGGAAAAACTTCCGCCAGAGCAGTGGGCAGAGGTACTGGCACTGTACTGATGGGGGAGCCCCAGAAGGCATACTATGACTTGATTTTGCAGGATGCCAAGGTGTATCATAAACTGAAGGCTGAGATTCTCGCACGTTTGGGGGTGACAATGACTGTCAGGGCACAGTGAGTTCACAGTGAGTTCACCGCTGGGCCTATCACCGGGACAAACCGCCTCGCTCCCAAATGTTCAACCTGTTGCACCTTGTCCAGAAATGGCTGCAGCCAGAGTCCTCTACGCCTGCACAGATGGTAGAAAGAGTGGTGATGGATTGGTTTGTGCACTGCCTGCCGAAGCCCATACAGACTTGGGTTGCCTAGGGTGATCACTGGAATGCCGATGAACTGGTCGGACTGGTCGAAAGATACCAGGGGATAGAAGGCTCCTTGGGGAAGCAGCCCATTCTGTACTGGGGGTCCAGCACGGGGCGGAGTCCCAAAAAGGGGTGGGGTGTCCAAGGTCAAAAGGGGCGGGGAGGTGGTGACAAAGGTCCCTACGGGTGATGTTATTTGTTGGAGGTACCACGGGCCAGGACATATAGCTGCCCGGTGTCCCCAGACCATCGAGCAGATGGACTGCAGCATGGGACGCCGTATTTCATACTATGCATATCCAGCCTACAGTGTGAACTCTCCTCCCCAACGAGGGGTCTCAAGCATGTCCCGTGAACATGAATGGTCAAGCAGTAGCGGCGCTGCTAGACTCCAGGAGCTTAGTGACCCTGGTGAGGGCCACTTTTCCTCTCAACCTACTCCCGGGGGAAAAGGTCGGCGTTCAATGTATACATGGTGATGCAAAGGACTACCCTATGGCCAGAGTGGACATTGAAACGGCGCATGGCACTGAATCCCATGAAGTCTGCGTCGTTTGGGACTTGTTGCACCCTATAATTATAGGCCGGGATTTCTGTTTGTTTTGGGATCTGTGGGGAAAGGATTCTGAGGTCACTAGCAAGAATAGGGAACCAGTAAACCCTAATAAGGTATCGTCACACCCAGAGGCAGACGGGTTTCCTTTTTGTGTCCTGGTAGGGGATGAGGAAGAAGTGTCCCCTGTATGTGACATTCCGGAGTTAGGGGTGGCCGGTGAGAATTTTGGGACTGCCCAACATAGGGACCCAACTCTGAGGGAAACCTTCAACAATGTCACCATCATTAATGGGGTTGCACAGGAGTCGGGGGCTGACACAAGATTTTACTATTTTATGATGAGTGGGGAGCTGTTGTACTGGGTCACGAAAATAAGGGAGGAGTTGATGGAGCAGTTGATAGTGCCAGGCCCCTATAGACGGAAGGTGTTGGACCTGGTGCATTCACACATCTTGGGGGGACACCTAGGGGTGGAAAAAATGCAGTAACGGGTTGTGCAAAGGTTCTATTGGCCCTGGTGTCACCGGGAAATAGTAAACTATTGCAGGTCCTGTCCTACATGTCAGTTAACTGCCCCTACCTCTCATTTCCGGAGCCCCCTTGTGCCATTGCCCATTATTGAAGTGCCATTCGAGAGAATTGCTATGGACTTGGTCAGTCCCCTAGTTAAATCAGCCCGGGGCCATCAGTATATATTAGTCATCCTGGACTATGACACATGCAATCCTGAGGCAATTCCCCTGAGAAATTCTTCCGCGAAGAGTATAGCCCACGAGTTGGTCCATGTGTTTTCCTGGACAGGTTTGCCAAAGGAGATCCTGACCGACCAGGTGACACCTTTTATGAGCAAAGTGATGAGGGAGTTGTGCAAGGTCCTGCAAATCTCCCAGTAGAGGACTTCGGTGTACCATCCTCAGTCAGATGGCCTTGTTGAGAGATTCGACAAGACACTAAAGAGCATGCTCAGGAAAGCCATAGAGAAAGACGGTAGAGACTGGAACTGTCTCTTACCTTATCTGATGTTTTCCATCCGTGAAGTTCCACAGGCCTCTACGGGGTTCTCGCCATTCCTTCATCCTTCAAACATGCCTCAATCACTCCCATCCTCAAAAAGTCCTCCCTCGACCCATCCTCTGTGTCTAACTATCGCCCGATATCTCTTCTCCCCTACGCCTCAAAACTACTGGAACAGCATGTATATCTCGAACTGTCCTCTGTCACGGGTGTGTCGCTGCGAAGATCGTCGCGATTGCACACCCTGACTTCTCACTGCTGAGTTTCTGGTGCTGGGTGTTTTTCGGCAGAGAGGGAGTTAATTCTTCCTCTCTCTGTGCTGGACTAGACCAGCCTTGCTCAGCTGCAATTAATGTTGTGGTAATTGGTTTCCTTCAAATACCTGCCTGTCTGCTGGGGAAGTGTCGGTGAAAGCATTCATGCAGACCAGCAGAGCGGATCGTTGTATGGTGAAGGCTGAAGTTAAGAGTACCTGTGTGGTCTTTTTCCCCTCCTCGCTTTATCATTTATCTCCGTACCCATTGGTGTCCCCTCTGTTCCCTGTGGTATGACTTTTGTATGCAAGGTGGATTTTAGTTTACCCCTTGTATTGTCTCGTTCGTTTATTACTGTGTTTAGGCATATACCTACCAGTCCCCGGTGTTGTGATCAGGGTCCTTCTCAGGACTGGATCACTGAGGTTCAGGGATCCTCAGGAGGTAGGGATTACGCTGGCGTCCTGGACCTCTGTACCATCAACAGTACCTCCAGGTAGAGGGATTAGTCAGGACCCCAGCTTAGGGTCAGCATAGACCCCAGACCTCCTGTATGCAGTAACAGCGTGACATTTTCACCGACTCACTAAAGATTTTCTCCAGTCACCATGGATCCAGTAGTCAGTCTAGCTCGGCAGTTGCAGAGTTTGTCCATGGAGCTGGCGGACGTTAAATCCAAGGTTTTGTACCCCCTGGAGCAGGTCTACCTGAACCTAAAGTAGCTCTCCCTGACAGATTCACTGGAGGGCGGGACAAGTTTTTTGCTTTCCGGGAGGCATGTAAATTGTACTTTCGGCTGCGACCTCGGTCATGTGGAAGTGAAGAACAAAGGGTGGGGATTGTTATCTCGCTCCTACAAGGAGACCCCAATCCTGGGCGTTCGCTCTCCCCCGGGCTCCCCAGCTCTCCAGTCTGTGGATGGGTTTTTTACGGCTCTGGGTCTTGTGTATGATGACCCGGATCGGGTCTCCCTTGCTGAATCTAAGTTACGTAGGATCCAGCAGGGAGATCGTCCGGCAGAGGAATTCTGTTCAGAGTTCCGTAGGTGGGCCACGGACACCCAGTGGAATGACCCGGCTCTTAGTTGCCAGTTTTGTCAAGGTTTATCTGACAAATTAAAGGATGTGCTGGCACAGTATGACCCTCCCACGTCACTGGAAGCCGCTATGGCCCTTGCTATTCGTATTGACAGACGTCTTCGGGAGAGGTGCGGGGTAACTTCGCCCCCTGTGATGACTCCACCTTCCTCAAGGGTCCCTTATATGGAGCTTCCCCTGGTCAGTCCAGAGGAGCCTATGAAATTAGGAGGGACATCATTCCGGGGGAGGGGATCGGTGGGGGGCCACAAAACAGGAGGTTGTTTCTTCTGTGGAAAAAAGGGACATTTTATTAGGGGGTGTCCATCCTGTCCTTTGCAGAGTGAGAAGTCGCCGGAAAACTATTGATCCCAGATTGTGTGGTGGACGGCAATCTGGGAGTAAGTATTTCATCCCTAAGTTCGTCTCAGTTTCTCGTACCGGCGGAGGTGGTGGTGGGTGCGAGAACTGAGAGGATATCTGTTCTTCTGGATAGTGGGTCCGGGGCTAACCTGGTGGATGCTCGCTTTGCCCGGGTTCAAGGTATGCGATTGAGTGTGTTGACTAAACCCGTCCCCATATTCTCGATCGACGCCAGACCTCTCGGTCAGGGAAGTTTTTTGCAAGCAGTGCATAACATAGATCTGCAAGTGGGGGCCTTACATAAAGAACTGTTGTCTTGTTATGTGTTGGAGGGTCTTCCCACTCCTATAGTGCTGGGCCTGCCTTGGTTAACTAAGCATAACCCGGTTATTGATTGGCAATCCAGAGAGATAAGCCAATGGAGTGAATTCTGTAATAAAAACTGCATGAATACGGTCATTGGGGCGGTCGCTCCTAGGACCTTACCTCCATTTCTGGCGGACTTTGAGGATGTATTCTCGGAGAAAGGGTGTCAAGAACTACCTCCTCATTGCGAGTATGACTGTTCTGTTAACTTGCTCCCTGGGGCCAAGTTACTGAAATCTAGGTTGTATAACCTTTCTGGTCCTGAGAGACAGGCCATGAAGGATTATATTTTAGAGAGTCTGGCTAAGGGGCATATTAGACCTTCATCTTCCCGGTGGCCGCGGGGTTCTTCTTTGTGAAAAAAAAAGATGGAGGCCTACGCCCTTGCCTGGATTTCAGTGAGCTTAATCGGATTACGGTCCGAAATCCGTATCCGCTCCCACTTATTCCCGATCTCTTCAATCAGATCGTGGGTGCCAAATGGTTCTCTAAGTTGGATCTCAGGGGGGCGTACAATCTGATTAGGATGAAGGAGGGGGATGAGTGGAAGACGGCGTTTAACACTCCGGAGGGGCATTATGAGAACCTTGTCATGCCATTTGGTCTGAGTATTGCCCCGGCGGTGTTTCAACACTTTGTAAATGACATCTTTCGCCACCTAATGGGACAGTTTGTGGTCATATATCTGGATGATATCTTAATTTACTCGCCGGATCTTGTGTCTCATCAGAAGCATGTTTGGCAGGTGTTACAGATCTTGCGGGATAATAAACTGTACGCCAAATGGGAGAAGTGTGTGTTCGCCGTACAGGAACTTCAGTTTTTAGGGTTCCTGGTGTCAGCATCCGGTTTTCGTATGGACCCTGGGAAAGTGCGGGCAGTTCTTGAGTGGGATCTGCCAGAGGATCTTAAGGCATTACAACGTTTTCTGGGGTTTGCTAACTACTACCGGAAGTTCATTCGTAATTTTTCGTCCATAGTTAAACCTCTCACAGACATGACTAACAAAGGGACGGATTTTTCAAAGTGGTCTGACAAGGCTTGTCAAGCGTTTTCCTCTTTGAAAAAATGTTTTGCTTCAGCACCCATACTTATTCAGCCTGATGCGTCACAGTCGTTCATTGTTGAGGTGGACGCTTCCGAGATAGGGGTGGGAGCAGTATTGTCACAAGGTTCGTCCCCTGGTAAATGGCATCCGTGCGCCTTCTTCTCTAAAAAATTGTCGTCCGCTGAGAGGAATTATGATGTCGGCAATAGGGAACTCTTGGCCATTAAGTTGGCTTTTGAGGAGTGGCGTCATTTTTTGGAGAGGGCAGTCCACCCGGTCACCGTCATTACTGATCACAAAAACCTGCTATATTTAGAGTCCGCTAAACGTCTGAATCCCAGACAAGCTAGGTGGTCGTTGTTTTTTACCAGGTTTAATTTTGTCGTCTCATATCGTCCTGGGTCAAAAAATGTTAAGGCGGATGCCTTATCTCGCTGTTTCCCAGGGGCTGGGAATACGGAAGACCCGGTTCCGGTCCTTCAGGAGGGGGTGGTGGTGTCGGCAGTATGCTCTGAGCTTGAGGAGGAGGTATTGGAGGCTCAGGGGGACGCCCCTGTAGGACCTCCAGGGAGACTGTTTGTTCCAAATCAGTTGCGACAAAAGGTGATCGAGGCACACCATAATTCAGCTTTAGCAGGACACCCAGGGAGTAAAGCAACTGAGGATCTCCTCTCGCGCCGGTTTTGGTGGCCTAACTTACATAGGGAGGTGGTAACTTTTGTCGCGTCCTGCGAGGTTTGTGCGCGCTCTAAGACCCCACATACCTGTCCATCGGGGACCCTCTTACCTTTGAAGATCCCGGAGCGTCCGTGGACTCATCTGTCTATGGATTTCATTACGGACCTCCCGCCATCTTCGGGTAAAACAGTCATACTCGTTGTAGTGGACAGGTTCAGCAAGATGGCACATTTTATCGCTCTTCCTGCTCTTCCTAATGCTAAAACTCTTGCGCAGGTGTTCATTGGTTAGATTGTAAGGCTTCACGGGGTACCCTCCGATGTGGTGTCGGATCGGGGGTCTCAGTTTATGTCCAAATTCTGGAAAGCATTTTGTACACGGCGGGGGATGCAGTTGTCATTTTCATCGGCTTTTCACCCGCAGACCAATGGTCAGACAGAGCGTCTGAACCAGAGCTTGGAGACATATCTCCGGTGTTTTGTGTCAGAGAACCAGGAGGACTGGGCTTCTTTCTTGCCTCTGGCGGAATTTGCTCTGAATAATAGGCGGAGCGAGTCCACTGGTAAGTCCCGTTTTTTGGGGCATATGGTTTTCACCCCCAGTTTTGTACTTTCAATAGGGGGGGCTCTTCTGGGGTTCCTGAGGAGGAACGATTTTCGTCGTCACTTGCTTCAGTGTGGAGAGGAGTGCTGAATAATCTGAGTACTATGGGGAACCGATACAAACGTATGGCTGATAGGAGGAGAGTGTCTGGTCCGGACCTAAGTGTGAACGATCTGGTATGGTTGTCTACCAAAATATAAAACTTAAGGTTCCCTCCTGGAAACTGGGTCCCAGGTTCATCGGGCCATACAAGATCAGTGCTATAATTAATCCGGTTGCATCAGTGCTATAATTAATCCGGTTGCATTCCGTCTTGACCTCCCTCCTACATTTAAAATTCATAATGTGTTCCACAGATCGTTGCTTAAGAGGTATGTGGCGCCGGTGATACCTTCACCTTTACCTCCTCCTCCTGTGGTGGTCAATGGTAACTTGGAGTTCCAGGTGTCGAGAGTCATCGATTCACGTCTGAATCGCCGGTCCCTTCAGTACCTTGTTCATTGGAGGGGGTATGGTCCTGAGGAGAGGACGTGGGTTTCTGCGTCGGATATTAACGCAGACCGATTGGTTCGGGCCTTCCACACTACTCACCCAGATAAACCTGGCCCTGAGGGTCCGGAGGCCCCTCGTAGAAGGGGGGGTACTGTCACGGGTGTGTCGCTGCGAAGATCGTCGCGATTGCACACCCTGACTTCTCACAGCTGAGTTTCTGGTGCTGGGTGTTTTTCGGCAGAGAGGGAGTTAATTCTTCCTCTCTCTGTGCTGGACTAGACCAGCCTCGCTCAGCTGCAATTAATGTTGTGGTAATTGGTTTCCTTCAAATACCTGCCTGTCTGCTGGGGAAGTGTCGGTGAAAGCATTCATGCAGACCAGCAGAGCGGATCGTTGTATGGTGAAGGCTGAAGTTAAGAGTACCTGTGTGGTCTTTTTCCCCTCCTCGCTTTATCATTTATCTCCGTACCCATTGGTGTCCCCTCTGTTCCCTGTGGTATGACTTTGTATGCAAGGTGGATTTTAGTTTACCCCTTGTATTGTCTCGTTCGTTTATTACTGTGTTTAGGCATATACCTACCAGTCCCCGGTGTTGTGATCAGGGTCCTTCTCAGGACTGGATCACTGAGGTTCAGGGATCCTCAGGAGGTAGGGATTACGCTGGCGGCCTGGACCTCTGTACCATCAACAGTACCTCCAGGTAGAGGGATTAGTCAGGACCCCAGCTTAGGGTCAGCATAGACCCCAGACCTCCTGTATGCAGTAACAGCGTGACATCCTCCCACCTCTCCTCCTGTTCCCTCTTTGACCGTTTACAATCTGGCTTCCGACCGCATCACTAAACTGAAACTGCCCTAACTAAAGTCACTAACGACCTGCTAACCGCCAAGAGCAAGCGACACTACTCTGTCCTCCTTCTCCTGGACCTGTCTTCTGCCTTCGACACCGTGGACCATTCCCTCCTGCTACAGATTCTCTCATCTCTTGGCATCACAGACTTGGCCCTATCCTGGATCTCATCATACCTAACAGACCGAACATTCAGTGTCTCCCTCTCACACACCACCTCCTCACCTCGCCCCCTGTCTGTCGGTGTTCCCCAAGGCTCAGTCCTAGGACCCCTACTCTTCTCCATCTATACCTTCGGCCTGGGACAGGTCATAGAATCCCACGGCTTGCAGTATCACCTCTACGCCGATGACACGCAGATCTACCTATCTGGACCTGACCTCACCTCCATACTGACCAAAATCCCACAGTGTCTGTCTGCTATCTCAGCCTTCTTTTCCGCTCGCTTTCTCAAACTGAACATGGACAAAACAGAATTCATCATCTTTCCCCCACCTCATTCTTCCCCTCCACCAGACCTATCCATCAATGTCAATGGCTGCTCACTTTCCCCAGTCCCGCATGCTCGGTGCCTTGGGGTGATCCTCGACTCTGCCCTCTCTTTCAAACCACATATCCAAGCCCTCGCCACCTCCTACCGCCTCAAAATCAAAAATATTTCCTGGATCCGCTCATTTCTCAACCATGAAACCACAAAAACACTAGTGCACGCCCTTATCATCTCCCGCCTCGACTACTGCAACCTCCTACTGTCTGGCTTCCCCTCTAGCACTCTGGCACCACTCCAGTCCATCCTACACTCTGCTGCCTGACTAATCCACCTGTCTCCCGCTATTCCCCAGCCTCCCCCCTATGCTAGGCCCTTCACTGGCTTCCTATTGCCCAGAGGCTTCAGTTCAAAACCCTAACCATGACATACAAAGCCATCCACAACCTTTCTCCTCCATACATCTGTGACATGGTCTCCCGCTACCTACCCACACGCAACCTTCGATCCTCTCAAGATCTCCTTCTCGACTCCCCCTTCATCTCTTCTTCCCACAACCGCATACAAGACTTCTCCCAGGCTTCCCCATACTCTGGAACTCCCTGCCACAAAACATCAGACTTTCACCAACAACGGAAACCTTCAAGAAGAACCTGAAGACCCACCTGTTCCGACAAGCCTACAGCCTACAATGATCCTCAGTCTACTGAACCATCGCCTGACCAGCTCTACCCTCTCCTAGTGTATCCTCACCCATCCCTGTAGACTGTGAGCCCTCGCGGGCAGGGTCCTCTCTCCTTCTGTACTTGTGTGTCCCTTGTCTAGCACACGTTTATTGTACCTGTCTATATTTTCCCTTTTCATATGTAAAGCGCCATGGAATAAATGGCGCTATATAAATGTGTAATAATAATAATAATAATAATTCGAGCTTCTGTATGGCCGACATCCGTGAGGTCCCCTGGATATAGCCAAGGAAACCTGGGAAGCCAAAGTTACGCCCCACAGAAGCATCATTGAGCATGTGGCAATGATGCAGCAGAGGATTGCAAAGGTGATGCCAGGCACAAGAAGCTCAGGCCAGGGTCTACAACCGGTCAGCAAGAGTGAGGCAGTTCAATCCGGGAGACCGAGTTCCCGTGCTAGTTCCGACAGTGGAGAGCAAGTTCTTGGCCAAATGGCAAGGGCCATATGAGGTGGTGGAGAAGCTTGGTGAAGTAAACTATAAGATTCACCAACCAGGAAGACGGAAACCAAACCAGGTTTACCATGTCAACCTCATGAAGCCATGGCAAGATAGAGAGTTACCGTTAACTCCATGCTCGCTGGGCAACCAAGAAGGTGAGGTTGAAGGGGTTACAATAGCAGAGATACTATCAAAACGCCAGAAACAGCAGTGCTGGGAATTGCTCCAGAAGAACAGGGACCTGTTTTCAGAGTTGACGGGGTGCACGAAGGTCGTAAAGCATGAAGTCCTGACAGAGCCACATGTGCGGGTGAATGTGAAGCCCTATCGAATCCCTGAGGCCTGTCGAGAAGTAATCTCCAAGGAGGTGGAGCGTATGTTGAAGCTCGGGGTCATTGAGGAATCCAAGAGCGATTGAGCGAGCCCGATTGTCCTGGTCCCAAACCTTATGGTGAATGGAGGTTCTGCAATGACTATTGGAAGCTGAATTAGGTCTCCAAGTTCGACGCATATCTCATGCCACACGTTGATGAGCTCATCGAAAGATTTGGGCCCGCCAGGTACATAACCACCTTGGATTTGACGAAGGGATATTGGCTGATCCTCATGGCCCAGGAAGCCAAGGAGAATTTTCTACACCAGATGGATGCTTCCAGTATGTCTGGATGCCGTTTGGCCTGCAGGGAGCTCAAGCGACCTTCCAGAGAGCTATGGATAGAATCCTTGCACCTCATAATCTATACGCCGCTGTGTACCTGGATGATATCGTCATCTTTAGCCTGGACTGGGAGAGTCATCTGGAAAAGGTCCAAGCAGTGTTTGATGCTCTAAGGGAGGCGGTGTTTACAATAAACCCGAAGAAGTCTGCCTCGGGTAAAGAAGAAGCCAGGTACCTGGGATATGTAGTGGGTCATGGCGAAATAAAACCCCAAGTCAGTAAAATCGAGGCAATTCAAACATGGCCAAGACCTTTATCCAAAAAGCAAATTAAATCCTTCCTGGGGATCGCGGGATATTACAGGAGGTTCATCCCAAACTTCGCCACGGTGGCTGCACCTCTGACCGATCTTCTTAAAGGGACAAAATCAGTAATGGTTAAATGGTCCGAAGAGGCGGAGTCGGCCTTCCAACAAATGAAAGGGGCTCTGTGTAAGCAACCCGTTCTGATGGCCCCGGACTTTAAGAAAGAGTTTATTCTTCAGACAGATGACTCAGAGGTCGGGTTAGTAGCAGTCCTTTCACAGGAGATACATGGGGAGGAGCATCCTGTCCTTTAACTGAGTAGGAAGCTATCTTCATGTGAAAGGAATTACTCAGTCGTAGAGAAGGAGTGCTAGGCCATAAAGTGGGCGGTGGACACGTTACGGTACTATCTGGTGGGCCGTAAGTTTATATTGATATCTGACCATGCCCCGCTCTGATAGATGAGGGAAACAAAGGGTAGAAATGCCAGTGTCACCTGCGGGTTCTTAGCACAGCAGGACTTTAGTTTTCAGGTAGAACATAGGGCAAGGTCGCTACACGGTAATGCTGATGCCCTCTCAAGAATCCCTTGTCTAGTGGGAAAAAGTGCCAAGCCCCACGGCTTTAGGCAGAGGGGAGGTATGTAGCGTGGCTAAGGGTTGTATAATAGATGGGAGGTATGTGTCACAGAGATGGTTTGTCTCTGTGATGTAACCCATGAGTGTTTTCTTTAGTGCACGTAAGCACTAAGGGGTCAGTTAATACACTTGGGTACGGATTACGGGCAGCACTGAGAGATGGGAGAGTTGGGCTGCCCATGTACCTCAGCCCTGGGTAGGTGCATCACCGTACCTCTATATGTGTTTTAGGACCTGTGGTGATGTCACTACCACATGACTAGTCATGTGATATGTTGCTAGCTGTGGTTATAGCTATATAAGGTAGGCTACTGCTTAAAACATGGTCTGTATGTGGGGAGGTGGAAGCCTCCTGTGTGTGTTGAGGCTCCAGGACCGAGCCTGAAGTACTGGATATTTGTACTTTGTTTTGCCTGAGCTAAAGGCTATTTCTTTTCTTTTCTTTTGCTTTGTGGGTTTGTGAAGCAATAAACCCCATGAACTCCTTTAAGGAAAGTGCCTCCTGATTGCCTCCCGTCGCACCTGAGCGAGTAAAACCCCTGAAATATATATATGTCAGTGACACACACACATATATACACCGTGGAGAGCGATCTGCTGCCTACAACATCCTTCAGCATGACCGGTTTGATTAATAAATTTGATTTCCATTGATGATTTTTGTGTGATTTTGTTGTCAGAACATTCAACTTTGCACAGAACAAAGTATTCAATGAGAATATTTCATTCATTCAGATCTAGGATGTGTTATTTGAGTGTTCCCTTTATTTTTTTGAGCAGTGTATTCCGGCAAATCATTTTTATGTACTGTAAATAGCCTGTAATTTTCGACTGTTCTGTTATTTCTGAGAATTGTTTCAATAGAAGTTACCTGATTAAAAGATATTCAATATAAAAAATAAACACACAAAACAACAAATTGATAATATATGTTCGTCGTAGTGTACTGGAAAACATTATGTGTACATTTTTCTAGTACCTACAACTGTTGTGTATACCCATTACCCACTGAAATAATTAATTCTATACACTGTGCCCCTTAAGTAAATAATGTATATACTGTTCCTTCTGAAATAAATAATTCCATGTACTGCAACCCTAATCTACTGTATATACAGTACCAGTCAAATCTTTGGACACACCTGTTTATGCAATGATTTTCTTTGTTCTTATTGGAATATGCACTATATAGATTTAACCTGAAGGCAGCAAAACCATGAACAAACACATATGGAAACAAGGAGTAAGTGAACACATGTGAAACAATCCAAAACATGTGTGAAACTTTAAAAAGGTTGTCCATTACATTCTATAATGCCCCTAACAATTTACATCTTTTAAAGAAGTATTTTTGTAAATATGTCTTGTTGCCATCCGTGCCTGTGAGCTGCGCTATCGCTGACTGCTCACTCGGCACCACGTTAAGTTCTGGATCTCATGCATTCCCCCGGGCGTGACCAAGTTGCGCGCACCCCTCCTGATTGACTGGGCTGACTTTCCTCTCTCCTCTGCTTTCAGTAGATACGGGGCTATGATGCCCTGGGGAATGCAGGAGATCCGGAACTTGACGTGACATCAGCAGATGTCAGCAGCGGCTGTAGCTGGGGTCACGTGATGCCGAGTGAGCAGTCAGCGATAGCACCTCTCACAGTCCCAGTATAAGTTAGCAATGAATAAACAAACAAACAGTGGAACATTGAGGTACTTCAAGTCAGATCATAACCTAGTTATAAATAAATACTCAATGGAGGGGTGATGTCCCAACATAATCTAATAATAAATAAGAAAATAAAGAAATAGAGATTTTAAGGCACTACAGGTAGTAGCTTATACTAGCTAATTCATACTAGATCATTCATAATTACAGTAAATAGTGGAGTGCTGAGGCACTACCCATTCCAGAATTAACTAGTAATAAGTAAATACACACAAGCCCATGCATTACCCAGTGTAATGAACCTGCTCCTCGCCACCCCATCTGACATCACTATTACGCCAAACAGATCACGTAATGCAGTCTCCCCACTTTCACCAATGTGATTTTACTCTATCCATAGGGACATGTAAGATCAGCTTGGAACAGTTTTACACAGGTGTCCTGATGTGAACACTTTTAATCTAGCTACTGAGTTTGGGCTCCCTCTGGTGGTTGCCTCTGGTAATGGAGCTGGTCGGGATGACAGAAGTCTATCACTTGACTGGGATGATTGGCGATCAGGTGTTACTGACAGGGGAGATCTAAGTGAGCAGCCTTCCCATGATTCTTGCCGGTAATTTGTTTTCTTCCTGAGCCTTTTGGAAGCCTGCTTGCTCCTTGCTGTTTCCTGTATCTTTCAGATAAGTTATTTGGCTGTTTATTTCTGTGGCATTTGTTTACCTTTTGCTTTTCTCAGTTTTTTGCCTTGCTGGAGTTAGTTCAGCCAGGTTCCCTGCGGGGGCCAGCGCTGGACTCTGTTTCTCATTTGCCACAGCTTATGTATTTCTTGTCCCTGTTATTTCAGTATCTGCTGATTTGCGTCCAGTTCACACCAGAGTTTTGATTTAGTGGGGGAGAGGTTGTGTTGCCTCAGTATTTTGCATATCAGACGTGTTGGAATTTTTCTTAGGGTTTTTGCTGGATTGCAGACAGTATTCTTTTCTGTCCTGTTCTATCTAGACAGTATGGGCCCCAGCATTTGCTTACTCTATTTTCTGTCTATGTTTGTGCTTCATCTGTCTCACCGTCAATATATGTTTGGGGGCTATCTATTCCTTTGGGGGCTCTACTCCGGAGCAGTTAGCTTTCCCCTTTACTCTTTAGGCTTAGTTAACTCTTTGGCTGTGTCGAGGCGTCTAGAGCACCGTAGGTACCTCCCACGGCTAATTCTAGTGGTGTTGTCAGTTTAGGGGTCTGCAATACACTAAGTTACCAACCTCTCTGGGTGTCTGTTTGCCTAGCCTATTTTTGCTATTGTCCTCCTCGGGTACGGAATCATAACAGAATCACCGGCCAGACTGCAGATTCTAGGGTACTCTAAAGAAGGAAATGTTGTGAATGTGTTAGAAATGAGTTCTGAGAAGAAGCTCCCTCTGGTGGTTGCAGACAGTGCTGAACCATTTAGTGAAGATTGGCAATCAGGAGTTACAGACTAGTCCTATATAAGGGAGGTTCCCTCCCATCAGGGTTGCCGGTGATCAATTGTTCTTGTCTCAACTGTGGTTCCTGGTTCACTTGGAAGCTTGCTGAGTCTTGCCTCTTCTCCTGCTCTCAGATAAGATATTTTCTGCTTTTATTTTTGTGCTTGCTTTTTGCATTGTTTCCTGCACTTTTGTGGAGGTCAGCCAGGTCCCCTCCGGGGGCTTGTGCTCCTCTCAGTTTGTCTGAGCCACTGTTGTTTGTTCATTTGCCTTTTCCAGTTTTTTTTCAGTGGCTGCGGCTTAGTTTTGTTACACCAGAGAACTAATTTAGGTGGTAGAGGTCGTGTGATCTCAGGTGTTTTTGCAATTAGTAGAGTTGGTACCTTTTAGGGTTTTTTGGGATTGCAGTAAGTGTCCTTCCTATCCTTTTCTGACTAGGAAGATTGGGCCCCAACGTTTGCTCATACTATTTTCTGTCTGTGTCTGTATTTCCTCTTGTCTAACCGCCATTACATGTTTGGGGGCTTCCTATGTTCTTTTGAGGATCTGCTCCGGGGCAGATAGCTTTTCCTCTATCTATCTTTAGGTGTAGTTAACCTCTCAGGCTGTGACGAGGCGTCTGGGACCAATGTGGGTGCGCTCCACGGCTGCCTTTGGTTGTGGTGGTTGGTCAGGGTACTGCAGTCCAGTAGATTCCAACCTCAATGGAGTTTGCACAGTTGTCTGGCCGTGTGGATCAGCTTGCCACTGAAGTTCGGAGTATTGCTACCTATCTTGCTAGGTTGCCAGTTGTGGCACCTAGGATCCCCATGCCAGATTTATTTTTGGGGGATCGAGCTAAATTTCTGAATTTCAAAAATAACTGTAAGTTGTTTTTTGCCTTAAAACCTAAGTCCTCAGGGAATGCAGCACAGCAGGTTCAAATTGTCATCTCTCTCCTGCACGGCGATCCTCAGGATTGGGCTTTTTCCCTGACACCTGGGGACCTGTTTTGAGTAATGTTGATGCATTTTTTCTGGCTCTGAGGTTATTGTACGATGAACCTAATGTCACTGTTCAAGCTGAAAAAACTTTGTTGGCATTAAATCAGGGGCTTGAGGACGCTGAATTGTACTGTCAGAAATTCCGAAAGTGGGCAGTCCTGACCAAATGGAATGATGATGCTTTGGCAGCCCTTTTTCGGAAGGGTCTGTCAGAGAATGTAAAAGATGTTATGGTGGGTTTCCCTGCTCCCTCTGGTCTCAATGATTCTATGTCATTAGCGATTCAAATTGACAGATGTTTGCGTGAGCGTAGAGGTATGCGTGGAATAGTGTTGCCTTGTGAACCAGCTTCTGAGTCCATGCAGTGTGATAGAGTGGCTTCTGGGGCACAGCGTCATGAGTTTCGAAAACGTAATGGGTTATGTAACTCTTTGGCATAACTTATGTTTCTACTGTGGTGACGCCTCTCATGCTATTTCAGTCTGCCCTAAGCGGGGAAGACGTTTTGCACGCTCAGTTGTCTTGGGTAGTGTTCAGACTAAATTTCTGTTGACTGTTACCCTGATTTGCTCCCTGTCCACATTTTCTGCTCAGGCTTTTGTTGATTCGGGAGCAGCTATTAACCTGATGGATTTTGATTTTGCTAAACGTTGTGGGTTTCCCTTGATACCCTACGGAAGTCTATTCCCCTACTGGGGATTGATTCTACCCCTTTGGCTAAGATAATGAGGTGATAATGAGGGTTGAACCTGATCATCAGGAGAGTTGCAAATTTTTGGTGCTGTATAATCTGCATGACATTATTGTACTGGGTTTCCCTTGGTTACAGTCTCATAATCCTGTTTTGGATTGGAAATCTGTGTCTGTGACCAGTTGGGGCTGCCAATGTGTTAATGCCAACACTCCTGTTTTTTCTGCCTCTCCCCAGGCTCAGGATGTTCCTGACTTTTTGACGGATTTTTCTGATGTGTTTAGCGAAAGTAAATCTGCATCCTTGCCCCCCCATAGGAGCTATGACTGCGCTATTGAATTAGTGCCTGATAGTAAATTCCCTAAAGGTCGCCTTTTTAACTTGTCTGTACCTGAACATGACGCTATGCGGTCTTATATCAAGGAGTCATTGGAGAAGGGTCATATCAGACCATCCTCTTCACCCTTGGATCCCGGGTTTTTTTCTTTGTGGCCAAAAAGGATGGTTCATTAAGGCCGTGTATTGATTATCGTCTCTTGAACAATATCACTGTGTAATATCAATATCCGTTACCCTTCATTTCTGACCTGTTTTCCAGGGTGAAAAGTGCTATTGGTTTACCAAGCTTGACCTCAGGGGGGCGTATAACCTTATTCGCATTAAGCACGGGGATGAATGTAAGACGGCGTTTAATACCCCAGAGGGGCATTTTGAGTACCTAGTGATGCCCTTTGGGCTCACTAATGCTCCTTCCGTCTTCCAGTCCTTCATGAATGACATTTTCAGGGATTTTGTGGATAAATTTCTGATTGTTTATTTGGATATCTTGATTTTTTCCAAAGACTGGGACTCTCATGTGAAACATGTTCGGACTGTGTTCCAGATTTTGAGAGAGAATGCTCTGTATGTGAAGGGATCAAAGTGTCTTTTTGGCGTACAGAGGATCTCATTTCTGGGATTCATTTTGTCCCCATCTGTTATTGAAATGGACCCGGTCAAGGTTCAGGCCATCTGTGATTGGGTCCAACCTACTTCATTGAAGGCTCTTCAGAGATTCTTGGGTTTTGCCAATTTTTATCGTAAATTTATTGGTAATTTCTCTGTTATTGTTTAACCATTGACTGATTTGACCAAAAAGGGTTCTCATGTGGTGAATTGGCCTCCTGAGGCAGTCTCTGCGTTTCAGGAACTTAAGCAGAGATTCACTTCTGCTCCTGTTCTACGGCAGCCTGATGTTTCTCTGCCATCTCAGGTGGAGGTTGATGCCTCTGAAATTGGGGCAGGTGCCGTTTTGTCCCAAAGAGATCCGGAGACCTCTAAAAGTTACCCTTGTGCCTTTTTCTCTCGAAAATTTTCTCCAACTGAACGTAATTATGACGTGGGTAATCGGGAGTTATTGGCCATGAAGTGGGCTTTTGAAGAATGGAGACATTGGCTGGAGGGAGCCAAACATCAGGTGGTGGTCCTCACGGACCATAAGAATCTGGTTTATCTGGAGTCAGCCAAGCGACTTAATCCTAGACAGGCCAGGTGGGACTTGTTTTTCACACGTTTTAATTTTGTGGTTTCTTTTCTTCCTGGCACTAAGAATGTTAAGGCGGATGCCCTCTC
The DNA here is from genome assembly GCA_033576555.1 of Oophaga sylvatica. Classification (NCBI taxonomy): domain Eukaryota; kingdom Metazoa; phylum Chordata; class Amphibia; order Anura; family Dendrobatidae; genus Oophaga; species Oophaga sylvatica. Next base: position 179,387,427 of record JARQOD010000001.1, on the reverse strand, counting down.
GAGGAGTTTCCTTGCGGACTCTCCTGAGTTATCTGATCCTGCTGTTATTTTGAAAGAGGGTGTAGTTCTTTCCGCCATCTCGCCCAATTTGAGACTGGCTCTGGAAGGGTGTCAGGAGGATAAACCCGAGCGCTGCACTATTGTGAAATTGTTTGTCCCAGACCGGTGGAAAAAGAGTGTGATGTCTGAGATTCATTGTTCCGTGTTGGCCGGTCATCCCGGAATTTTTGGTACCAGAGACTTGGTTAGTCGTTCCTTTTGGTGGCCTACCTTGTCTCATGACGTCAGGGAATTTGTGCAGTCCTGCGGGACTTGTTCTCGCTCCAAGCCTTGCTCTCGCTCTAGTGGTTTGTTGATGCCATTGCCTGTGCCCAAGAGACCATGGACCCATATCTCTATGGATTTCATTTCCGACCTCCCTGTTTCTCAGAGAATGACCGTTATCTGGGTGATTTGTGATAGGTTTTCCAAAATGATACATCTTGTGCCATTACCTAAGTTACCTTCCTCCTCCGAATTGGTGCCTTTGTTCCTTCAGCACGTGGTTCGGTTACACGGCATTCCTGAGAACATTGTGTCTGACAGAGGAGTCCAGTTTGTGTCCAGATTTTGGAGGACTTTTTGTTCTAAACTTGGTGTTCAATTGTCTTTCTCCTCGGCTTTTCATCCTCAGACCAATGGACAAACTGAGAGAACAAACCAGACATTGGAGACTTATCTGAGATGCTTTGTGTCTGCTGATCAAGATGACTGGGTCTCTTTTTTGCCTTTGGCTTAGTTTGCTCTTAATAATAGGGCTAGCTCTGCCACTTTGATGTCTCCATTTTTCTGCAATTTTGGGTTTCACCCTCGATTTTCTTCGGGACAGACGGAGGCTTCTGTCTGTCCAGGTGTTGACTCTGTTGTGGAGCGTGTGCAGCAGATTTGGGACCAGGTAGTGGAGAGGTTGTCCCTCTCTCAGGAGAGGGCCCAGCGGTTTGCCAACCGGCATAGGACTGATGGTCCTCGGTTTGAAGTGGGGGACTTGGTCTAGTTGTCCTCAAGAAATATCCCTATGAGAGTTGCCAATGTGTTCTTAGTGACACTCTGTCTTCTCTACCTCTCCCCAGTCTCAGTATGTCCCTGACTATTTGGCTTTTTTTTTCTGATGTGTTTAGTGAGAGTAGGTCTGCGTCCTTGCCTCCTCACAGGAGTTATGATTGCACGATTGAGTTAGTGTCCAGTTGTAAATTTCCCAAGGGTCAGCTCTTCAATTTATCTATACATGAACATGATGCTATGCGATCTTATATCAAAGAGTCATTGGAGAAGGGGCATATTAGACCATCTTCTTCACCTTTAGGTGCCGGCTTTTTCTTTGTGGCCTAGAAGGATGGCTCATTGAGACCATGTATTGACTATCGTCTCCTTAATAAGATCACTGTTAAATATCAGTATCCGTTACCCCTGATTTCCAATTTATTCTCCAGAGTGAAAGGTGCTAGTTGGTTTACCAAGCTTGACCTTAGGGGGGCGTATAATCTTATACGCATTAAGCATGGTGATGAATGGAAGATGGCATTTAATACTCCTGAGGGGCATTTTGAGTACCTAGTGATGCCTTTTGGGCTCACTAATGCCCCTTTCGTCTTCCAATCTTTCATGGACGATATTTTCCGGGATCTTATGGACAAATTTTTGATAGTTTATTTGGACGATATTTAGATTTTTTCCAATGACTGGGATTCTCATGTGGAACATGTTTGGATGGTATCCGGATTTTGAGAGAAAATGCTTAGTATGTTAAAGGGTAAAAATGTCTCTTTGGCGTACAGAAGGTTTCATTTTTAGGATTCATTTTGTCTCCGTCTGCTATTGAAATGGACCTGGTCAAGGTTCGGGCCATTTATGATTGGTTCAGCCCAATTCCTTGAAGACTCTTCAGAAATTTTTGGGATTTGCTAATTTTTACCATAAATTTATAAGTAATTTTTCTAGTATTGTGAACCCACTGACGGATTTGACCAAAAATGGCTCTGATGTGCTCAATTTGTGTTAGGCATCAGCTGGATTTGAACCAAGATCTGAGGCATCAGTGGTCCCCGTCCATGTCTCAGCCACAGCAGATGCTGTTAGTTTTGCCATTGATCCCAACAACTAGCCAGTACAAGAGAGTACAAGCTGTCTCCAAGGTCTTTGTTAATATTAGCCTTAAGCATAGGTTACAGAAGGAGATGGCTGTTTTAGCCTAAGTCCAGAAATGCCTGCACTGAGCATGTCCATGACATGGCGAACCGTGATTGGTGGTTAATGTCAGCTGATCCTCTGACCTGGCATCGCCTGATTGGTCACGGATGATGTCATCGGTGATGCGATTGATGAGATGGCTGGGGGTGGAGCTTAGCCCTTAAAGGGAATCTGTCACCCTAAATTGGCGGGATATTTAAATGATGGCAGTCAGGTCAGATGGGCGGTGTTTTAGATACTTGCCTTAACATGTTGTTCGCCGCTGTCTCCATTATTTCTGGGAATTGTAGTCGTTGCCCTCCATATAACGCGCCTGCGCATTGCAATCTGCGGGCAAAGCATACTGCACGTGCGCAATTCAAGATTGCAATGTGCACAGTAGCATATTGAGGACGCGGGAGTATATTGCATTCACAGGCATAGCTGTGATTGCAATGCAAAATAAAAGTGTTCAACTTGTGCACGCTATTTGTCCAAGGCAGATTTAAGAAAACCTGCTCTGAGGTTTTATTTTTGAAATAGTCTACATTATGGTAGTGGGGCGGTCCATTTCCTTCCCAGCTGTGCTTTCCATGTGGCCTACGGCCACAGTCTGCTTGTAAAAACCCCTGCAGCAAATGGTTGGGTGTGTCAGTCTTGTTTGCAAATCTGTAGAGCAGAAGGCTCTGCCATAGCTTCAGCCTGTGTGAAGCAACACAGAGCCAAGCAGAGCCAAAATGCCTAGCACCTCTCAGCGTACGCGGCTGTGCAGACGCCCATGGTAACCGGTCCCGGTTACGGACTATCTTTTTTCCTGGTTGCAATCTGGAGGATCCTATTTACTTTCTGTTTTGTGAGTATGCTGACTATTAAAAGTGACTTTGTTTTGAACTTTCCTGAGTTACTACCTGTCTGTCACACTGCACCAACCTCGCTGCACTACACTATATACACAATGGTTTTACATATACAATGGTCAGATAGGCAAATACAAACAATGGTAGTACAAAAGATATAAGCAGATAGATCATGTCAATTGCCGGTTTGTTGTTAGACCCTGTGTGTAGTGGGCTGTAGGGGCATGGGCTGCCAGCTGGCTCCTCGTTTCTTTACTTGACATGGCCCCACTTTCAAAGTGAACTGCAAGCATAACAAAGAGAAAGTCCACATGGCTGTCAGGACTCTGGATTCCTTGTTCATCTTTTGTGCTTTATAGCCCTTTTTCAAGATGGCGTCTGCTGCCCCGCTCCTGCTCATGTGATCCACCTTCCCTGCCTTATAACCCTAGTTTGCCTTCCAGTCCATGCTTGTGCATTCTTGTGCAGTCCCTGGGTCTGTGCTGCAAGAGACTGCTCCCCTCCAGAAGATCCGGTTCAGTCCTTCTTGCAAACCTCTCCAGCTCTCTGTGTTGCACCTGCAACAAGCTGTGTGTGTTCTCTGCATCTGCCTCAGTATGCCCGCTTAGGACACGTAAGCTCGACCTGCTTCAGCTAATTTTGTTTGTGTGCAGTGGCAGTATATTTTACTGTTCTGGACTTCCTAAGAGGCTCACAGCTCTCACTGTTTTCGGGACTCTTATGCAGAGACTGCCTGCCCTGTTGTGAACTGTGTCTTATCATCATTCTCTAGTGTGTGCCTCTCCCAAGAGTTTTTACTTGCAGCAGTGCTGTATATGTACTACTTCTAGTATCTCCCTGCTTGCTGTTCGTACTTGAACTGTTGCTCACTTGCGGCACCTACATTTATTTGTGTAATACAGACTTGTTACCGTACTCTTGTTGAGTTTGTGAGCAGGTTACGGGATGCAGTAATGGACTAAAGGAAGAGCAAGGGTTAACAGTGGATTTTACTTTAACAAGAGAATGCTCCACGCAGGGAGGGGATGGCGAAAACAGGGTTAGATCAGTTAATGCAAATACAAAAGAAGTGCAGAGTGGGATAAACAACGGTAGTTTGTTTAGAGAATGTTTATGAAAGGTGAATTTATCAGTCCGACGAAGTCCTGACTTCAGAGTCCTGAATTCAAACTGTGGTGCCAAGGAAATCAGCGCGTGAGAGGTCCGGTGTGGTTCTGCAGACATTGGGGATCTGATTCCCTGAGGTGACGGGGAGTCTTGGTCATCCTGTTGTAAAGGTTCGTTAGATGCAGTAAACAGCAGGAGGCAGAGAAGGGGTTAACGAGAATTTACTTAGGCAATTACTGAATACGCATTCAAGGAAACCTCCTTGCAGGGAGGTGATTAGGCAAATAATGAACTCCCCAATAAAGGCCCCGTCACACATAGCGACACACAGCGATCCCGACAACGATATGCACTTTTCAGGATCGCTGGTGTGTCGCTACATGATCGCTGGTCAGCTGCCAAACAGGCAGCTCAGGCAGCGATCAGGACAGCGACACTGCGGGTAACGTCGCTTAGTTACCCGCAGTGTACATTGGATACCAGCCCGGTGGTGCAGGGAGCTGGTAACCAAGGTACACATCGGGTTTCCAGGCGCTGCGCGGCACCTGGAAACACGATGTGTACCTTGGTTACCAGCTCCCCTGCAGCAGCGCGCTAGTATCCAACGTACACATCGGGTTTTCAGGCGCCGCCATGTGTACCTTGGTTACCAACTGATCGCTGGTCTCCTACCTGCCACACGCAGCGATGCGTGCTGGCCAGCAGGAGACCAACGATCAAAAAAATGTCCAGGACATTCAGCGACGATTAGCAATACCCAGCAGGGGGGCTGATCATCGCTGAATGTCACACACAGCGATATTGCTGGGGAGATCGCTGTTGCATCACAAAACTAGTGACTCAGCAGATCGCTGTGTGTGATGGTGGCTTTAACGTAACAAGAAGGGGAAAAGTGAAGGAAATGACTTATCAATTGGAGTTCTTGTTGGGGAGTGGTTGGAACAGTAGACGGCGTCGCAATCCTTGAACAAAGTCTCTGGCTCTACTGTGTAGAAACAGATGCACTGTCTCCTGACCATGCCTAAGTATCCAGATCCGTTGGTCTTGAGTCCGTTGATCTTGGGTCCGTTGGAGCGTGGGTACAGTTCCTTCTGTTGGTTCCTCAAGGGGGACACGGTACATTGGGAGCACAACGCCATGCAGGGCATAGAGAGGACAAGACCTTGCACGGAATCAAAAAGTTCATGAAAAGACGGTACGTCTGCTGCACTGCACTCTATAGGTCTGGTTCGTGGAGGGACACTTGGTGAAGGGTGTGAGTCGGACAGTCTGTAAAGGGGTGGTGTCAGTCATGATAGTTGAGGAGAGGGAGTCAACTGTTATGATTTGGTAGCTGAGGAGAGTAGGCAAAAAAGGCAATACACCAGAGAGGTTGGAATCTACTGGATTGCAGTACCCTGACTAACCACCACAACTAAAGGCAGCCGTGGAGCGTACCTACGTTGGTCCTAGACGCCTCGTCACAGTCTGAGAAGCTAACTACACCTAAAGATAGAAAGAGGAAAACGATCTGCCCCGGAGCAGATCCCCAAAGAACATAGGAAGCCCCAAACATGTAATGGCGGTTAGACAAGAGGAAATACAGACACAGACAGAAAATAGTATGAGCAAACGTTGGGGCCCAATCTTCCTAGAAAGAAAAGGATAGGAAGGACACTTACTGCAATCCAAAAAACCCTAAAAAAAATACCAACTCACTAATTGCAAAAACACCTGAGATCACACGACCTCTACCACCTAAATTAGTTCTCTGGTGTAACAAAACTAAGCAGCAGCCACTGAAAAAACTGGAAAAGGCAAATGAACAAATAACAGTGGCTCAGATAAACTGAGAGGAGCACAAGCCCCGGAGGGGACCTGGCTGACCTCCACAGAAGTGCAGGACAAAATGCAAAAAGCAAGCACAAAAATAAAAGCAGAAAATATCTTATTTGATTGCAGAAGATGCAGGCAAGACTCAGCAAACTTCCAAATGAACCAGGAACCACAATTGAGACAAGAACAATTGATCACCGGCAACCATCATGGGAGGGAACCTCCCTTATATCAGATCAGTCCGTGATCCCAGATTGTCATTCCTCGCTGAAAGGTTCAGTACTGTCTGTAACCACCAGAGGGAGCCTCTGCTCAGAAACCATCTCTAGCACATTCATAACAGTAACCCCCCCCTTGAGGAGGGGTCACCGAACCCTCACTTGTGCAACCAGGCCGATCAGGATGAGCTCGGTGATTGGCATGGATCAGTCTCCTAGCATGGATGTCCGAAGCAAACACCCAAGAATTGTCCTCCTGACCATAACCTCGCCACTTAACCAAATACTGGAGTTTCTGTCTAGAAAAATGAGAATCCAATATTTTCTCAACCACATATTCCAGATTGCCCTCAACCAAAACAGGGTCAGGAGGCGCAGCCATAGGAACCACTGGCTCGACAAACCTCTTCAATAAGGACTTGTGGAACACGTTATGGATCTTAAATGTCCCTGGAAGAAGTAAACGAAAGGAAACAGGATTAAGAATCTCCATGATCTTATAAGGTCCAATGAACCTAGGCTTAAATTTAGGAGCTGCAACTCTCATAGGGATATTTCTTGAGGACAACCAGACCAAGTCCCCCACTTCAAACCGAGGACCATCAGTCCTATGCCGGTTGGCAAACCGCTGGGCCCTCTCCTGAGAGAGGGACAACCTCTCCACTACCTGGTCCCAAATCTGCTGCATACGCTCCACAACAGAGTCAACACCTGGACAGACAGAAGCCTCCGTCTGTCCCGAAGAAAATCGAGGGTGAAACCCAAAATTGCAGAAAAATGGAGACATCAAAGTGGCAGAGCTAGCCCTATTATTAAGAGCAAACTCAGCCAAAGGCAAAAAAGAGACCCAGTCATCCTGATCAGCAGACACAAAGCATCTCAGATAAGTCTCCAATGTCTGGTTTGTTCTCTCAGTTTGTCCATTGGTCTGAGGATGAAAAGCCGAGGAGAAAGACAATTGAACACCAAGTTTGAAACAAAAAGTCCTCCAAAATCTGGAAACAAACTGGACTCCTCTGTCAGACACAATGTTCTCAGGAATGCCGTGTAACCGAACCACGTGCTGCAGGAACAAAGGCACCAATTCGGAGGAGGAAGGCAACTTAGGTAATGGCACAAGATGTATCATTTTGGAAAACCTATCACTAGAGTTGAGCGATACTTTCCGATATCCAAAAGTATCGGAATCGGAATGGTATCGCCGATACCCAAAAAATATCGGCGATACCCGATACCGATACCGGAAATACAATGTAAGTCTATGGGAACAAAATATCGGAATTAAAAAAAACCCATTCTTGCCTTGTTGGTTAATTGTACATGAAGGAAAACAACAAAGAGTAATGTAGAATTTATTGGGGGAGGTTGAGGAGACATTAAAGGCATAGATGTTTAACACAATGCAATGGAATAGCATTAATATTTCTTTTTTTGAAATACGTTTGGATTGACGAAGAAATTGACAATGTTGTTAACCTTTTTTCTATTTTGTCAAATATGTCTGTTTCACAACTTCCATGCTCTTCACCTTTTTAACTTTTCACACACTTTCTCCTTCATAATCTTCAGCAGCATCATCTTTCTCATCAAATTATTCTTCATCTTCACCTTCTTAATCTTCTAAAACTTCTTGCTATTCATCTTTTTGTTAACATTACTTATATTGTTCTTATTAAACAGTTATTATTCTTCATATTCTACTTCTTCATCTTCTTCCTATTCATCCTTTTCATCATATTCTTATTTGTGACAGACATTCCTGTACTTGTAATCTGTAAAACTCTGAATTTTCATCCTTCCGTTCTTGCTGTCACGAAAGATTTTAATTACAACAGTATTTGTCCGCGTTCAGTTTAGCCTGCAGCAGCATCAGGCATTTTCCAGGGGCACCACGAGGAGGAACGGACTCACCCCCATACACTGCTTAGTCTTCTTCTGCTTAGAATTTAGAGCATATATTTTGCTCTTCATTTTGGTCTTATACTTAATGTTCTTCTGCTTTTTGATCTTCTGCTTATTGTTCTTCTGTCTCTTGTTCTGTATCTTGTAGTTTGTCTTAACCTTCTTTGTCCTGTTGGTGAAGGTACAAGAGCCAATGAAAGTAACGAGGACCAGCTGACTGTGCTGGAACCCGGAGGGTCAGCAGAAGGAAAAGAGCCAATGGCACAACCGAGGACCAGCTGACGTTACTGGGACACGGTTACTAAGCAGGAGGTACCTGTGCTCCAAAGCACTACCAAGGACCAGCAGACGTTGCTGGAACTCGGATACCGACATGGAGGCACCTAGGCCAAAGGCACTGCGGAGAACCAGCTGACGGTACTGGAACCCGGATGGGTAGCAGAAGGTACAAGAGCCAATGAAAGTAACGAGGACCAGCTGACTGTGCTGGAACCCGGAGGGTCAGCAGAAGGAAAAGAGCCAATGGCACAACGAGGACCAGCTGACGTTACTGGGACACGGTTACTAAGCAGGAGGTACCTGTGCTCCAAAGCACTACCAAGGACCAGCAGACGTTGCTGGAACTCGGATACCGACATGGAGGCACCTAGGCCAAAGGCACTGCGGAGAACCAGCTGACGGTACTGGAACCCGGATGGGTAGCAGAAGGTACAAGAGCCAATGAAAGTAACGAGGACCAGCTGACTGTGCTGGAACCCGGAGGGTCAGCAGAAGGAAAAGAGCCAATGGCACAACCGAGGACCAGCTGACGTTACTGGGACACGGTTACTAAGCAGGAGGTACCTGTGCTCCAAAGCACTACCAAGGAGCAGCAGACGTTGCTGGAACTCGGATACCGACATGGAGGCACCTAGGCCAAAGGCACTGCGGAGAACCAGCTGACGGTACTGGAACCCGGATGGGTAGCAGAAGGTACAAGAGCCAATGAAAGTAACGAGGACCAGCTGACTGTGCTGGAACCCGGAGGGTCAGCAGAAGGAAAAGAGCCAATGGCACAACGAGGACCAGCTGACGTTACTGGGACACGGTTACTAAGCAGGAGGTACCTGTGCTCCAAAGCACTACCAAGGACCAGCAGACGTTGCTGGAACTCGGATACCGACATGGAGGCACCTAGGCCAAAGGCACTGCGGAGAACCAGCTGACGGTACTGGAACCCGGATGGGTAGCAGAAGGTACAAGAGCCAATGAAAGTAACGAGGACCAGCTGACTGTGCTGGAACCCGGAGGGTCAGCAGAAGGAAAAGAGCCAATGGCACAACAGAGGACCAGCTGACGTTACTGGGACACGGTTACTAAGCAGGAGGTACCTGTGCTCCAAAGCACTACCAAGGAGCAGCAGACGTTGCTGGAACTTGGATACCGACATGGAGGCACCTAGGCCAAAGGCACTGCGGAGAACCAGCTGACGGTACTGGAACCCGGATGGGTAGCAGAAGGTACAAGAGCCAATGAAAGTAACGAGGACCAGCTGACTGTGCTGGAACCCGGAGGGTCAGCAGAAGGAAAAGAGCCAATGGCACAACCGAGGACCAGCTGACGTTACTGGGACACGGTTACTAAGCAGGAGGTACCTGTGCTCCAAAGCACTACCAAGGACCAGCAGACGTTGCTGGAACTCGGATACCGACATGGAGGCACCTAGGCCAAAGGCACTGCGGAGAACCAGCTGACGGTACTGGAACCCGGATGGGTAGCAGAAGGTACCCATGGAAATTAAAGTTGAGGCAGCAGGACTTTTTGCCGTTCACACAGCAGGGGAACAGCTGACATTACTGAACCCCAGTAACACAGGAGCAAGTGTAGACTGTGCTAACAGCACTTCCGAGAAACAACTGGCGGTGTTGTAGCCCAGGGATGAGAAGAGAACATGGTGGAGGCAGCAGGACTTTTTGCCGTTCACACAGCAGGGGAACAGCTGACATTACTGAACCCCAGTAACACGGGAGCAAGTGTTAACTGTGCTAACAGCACTTCCGAGAAACAACTGGCGGTGTTGTAGCCCAGGGATGAGAAGAGAACATGGTGGAGGCAGCAGGACTTTTTGCCGTTCACACAGCAGGGGAACAGCTGACATTACTGAACCCCAGTAACACAGGAGCAAGTGTAGACTGTGCTAACAGCACTTCCGAGAAACAACTGGCGGTGTTGTAACCCAGGGATGAGAAGAGAACAGGGTGGAGGCAGCAGGACTGTTTGCCGTTCACACAGCAGGGGAACAGCTGACATTACTGAACCCCAGTAACACAGGAGCAAGTGTAGACTGTGCTAACAGCACTTCCGAGAAACAAACTGGCGCTGTTGAAGCCCAGGGTCAAGGAGGGTGTAGGCAGAGGCCTAGTATGAGACGTTTGAAGTAGAAGTTGTAGTTAGCAGCAGTAATTTTTGCCAGACACACAGCAGGGGAACAGCAGGCGTTACTGAACCCCAGAAACACATCAGCGATTGTTTTCATCTGTGCATCTAACACTTCTGAGCAGCAACTGGCGCTGTTGAAGCCCAGGGTCAAGGAGGGTCTAGGCATAAAATATTGAGTTATTGCCTTGTTACGTGGCCATTGCAAATGTATGTACTTCAAACAAGAATAAATGAAGTTTTACTACGACAATAAAATGATGAATTTCAATTACAAGAATAGAAAATATTTATACTTGACAGTCCTCTGTGGTTGATAACGTTTAATGGCTAACTGAAAATATGGTAACAAATTCAAAGCTTTCGAGACTACTCAGGTGTCTTCATCAGGCTAAGAGTAAAGCCAAAAATGAAGAATCACATATTTCTACACACAACAGGACACAGGAATAGCTAAGACAAGTGAGGGAGGGACAAGTGAGGGGAGACCGGCAACAAAAAGGAGAACAAGGATGAATTATCAGCGCCACACAATCACAGATAAATTAATGAATTTACCTGTGGCAAAAGACTTTTGTATGCCCGGTCATAGCATGATGGATATGGAATTACTGGTATTAAATATATACTTCAAATATGAGAAACGTACAAAGGTTTCAGAATATAAGCTCATCATGACCTTTGACACTGTTAGTGATGGAATGAATAGATCACATGGATTTATGTCATTCTATATCAATTAAGGAATCTGCGTCTATGCCCTTCCAGTGTCATGAAAACCCAAAAAAAGACGCCAATGAGAGGGCAATCAAACTTTCTATCCTTATCTAGGAACTGTTCCAATATTTATGTTCATCCCTGTGAGATAATGACAGTTCTGATACACGTCACTTACTTGTCTTACCTATTGCACTATTCCTGTGTCCTGTTGTGTATAGAAATATGTGATGCTTAATTTTTTTATTTAGTCTTTGCCTGATGAAGAGACGTGAGTAGCCTTGAAAGCTTGCAATTTGTTTCCATCTTTTCAGTTATCCATTAAAAGGTATCAACCACTGCTGACTCTGAAGTCTAAATATTTTTCTATCTACTGGCTAACACGGTACAAAGATACACATGTTTTCTAATTTCAAGAAGGAAAAATAAAGAAAATACAAATATAAACGCATATATGCACATGCCAAAAATAAATGGAACAACACAACACCCAAAAAATTGGTAACAAAATATAGTGTTGTAAATTTAAGAATAAAAGTCCATTTTTTTTTTTATGAATAATGCTTAAGGAACGCTATGTTAAACCATAACATAGTGAAGACAATGGATTTTGTAATAGTCACTCATCATCATCATCGCAAATTTTATGTGACAGTCACAGACATTTCAATTATTTAAGTTCATAAAATCGTAACTTTCTATAGCATGTATGACATGTCCAGCATGGACTCATCAATGTGATGATTGATGACACAATAATGTACGATAAAAAATAACCATTTAAAAAAACATTAGGCATTGTTTGTCACAATTTAAGTGTGTGCCTGCAAGTGTAGGTGAAACAAAGGCTACGGATAGCAAAGGTATATTCTATGTCTGTATCAGACAGTGGACAGCCTCTGATGGGTAATGCCGATGTTATACTGTACGTCAATAAAGTCTGCGGCTGAAATCATGCATTTTTGCTTGTAGAGTGTTGAAGAGGGTAAAAGAATGTCTGGTTGCGCAAAGCTTTATCCGTCAACACTACCTTCCTACTGTCACGCGTAGGGTAGGGTAGCGTGTGGCAATTAGCTGACTATAAAATGTGAGGTTAGGCTGCGTTATTGCGCACTAGGGACGCAAAAAAAAATACAGCAGTAATAATTTAATGTGTAATACTCCACCTATGACAAACAAAAAAATTACGTTCCCTCTTTAACAATGTACAAGACTAACAAGCCTAATGGTTGACGCTGACTTAATTGAGATACAGTATTACATCAACATTGTCCATGAGTAACTATGCACTGTGATACCTATATACCAGTATTAATTTATATCTCTTGTGGTTGTTTCAACAGCACTTGCAGGTATAACTACCTATTGTCAGTATGCATGATGCACTTTCTAGATGTAATAATTTATTATTGGACATTATTACCATGTTTACATGCTGGCCATTTCATATATGGTGTTTGAAGTTACAGTTGGCATCAGTATGTGTATTTTATAATGTCTGTCATAAATAAAACTCGTGATGATGATGATGAGGATTTAATGATTCGTACATCCATTGACTGCATTATCTTACAGGTACAGATAAAGTTCCTTAAAAAGCATTAATTCATAAGTATGAAATGTACTTTTATGCATTAATTTCAAAATGTGAAGAGTAGACTATGTTTTATTTTTTGTTACCATTTCTAATAGACATGTGCAGATATGCGCTGTGATGACAAATTATTATTTGTCCATATTTGTCATAAAAATTTATCATTCTAGGCCTGCAAAACTTCACAATTTCATGTTTTCAGCATAACAAGCAGGGTGACGGCTCTTCCCTATTTGGAGCATGTTGGTCATGTGTTTTTCTGTCCATGTGTCGGGAACAGGAGACTTCTTGCCGTTCACACAGCAGAGGAACAGCTGGCGTTACTGAACCCCACTAACAGTAGAGCTTGTGTTTTGTTCTGTGGACACGACACTTCTGAGCAGCAACTGGCAGTGTTGGAGCCCAGGGAGTAGAGTTCAGGTGGTAGAAAGATGAACATAACAGGAGACATGGATAACGTTGCGAACCAGTTATTTAATCTGAAAACGGACAGACAAATTCTGGCGAGATCCATGCCTTGTTCATTTTCAGAAAAGTAAGCCGGTCTACATTATCGGAGGATAGTCGCATGCGACGGTCTGTTAGTACACCACCTGCAGCACTAAAGACGCGCTCCGATAATACACTGGCAGCAGGGCAAGCCAGCACCTCCAATGCATACTGGCTAAGCTCTGGCCATGTATCCAGCTTAGAGACCCAAAACTTGAATGGGGAAGAGCCATCTGGGAGTACACTGAGAGGCAAAGCCAAGTAGTCTGTCACCATCTGACGGATACGTTGCCTCCCGCTGACTGGAGCCCTCTCGGATGGTGTAGACATTTGTGGCGCTGCCACAAAACTTTGCCACATTTTTAACATACTGGTCTTTCCCTGTGCAGAGGCACTGCGTGTGCTCCCTCTTGTTGCAGAGCTCTCTACACTGCCTCGACGCACAGAGCTGCTTTGTAAAGCAGTAGCAGCAGCAGTGCTCTCGGCAGTAAGGTAGAACATTAGGGATTGCACCAGTGTGTCTTGGTACTCCCGCATTTTACGCTCCCGGTTCAACGGTGTGATGAGGCTTTTGACGTTGTCCCGGTAGCGAGGGTCTAGGAGGGTGTACACCCAATAATCAGACGTCGTGAGAATGTGGGCGATGCGGCGGTCGTTTCTTAGGCACTGCAGCATGAAATCAACCATGTGCTGCAGACTCCCAACTGGCAAAGAAACGCTGTCCTCTGCAAGAGGCGTCATCTCTGCCTGCTCTGCATCACCCACCCTCGCTCTACATACTGACTAGAGCGTTGTGTACCTCCCTCTGGAGCGATGTCTTCCTCCTCCATTGACTCCTCCTCCTCATCCTCCTCACAAAGTGAGCCCTGCCAGCCCTTTGTGAGGAACCACGTTGCGCTGACTTTCCAGAAGGTGATGGAATTTGTGACTCCTCATCCTCCACCTCTTCCAAAACCTCATCCCTTATTGCTTGCAGTGTTTTTTGAAGCAGGCAGATAAGGGGGACAGTCAGGCTGACTAGTGCATCATCTGCACTCGCCATCCGCGTTGATCATCAAACGCACGCAAAACGTGGCACATGTCCTTCATATTGGCCCACTCATTAATGGTGAAGTGTGGACGGCGCAAATTGCGTGTTGATTGCGCCTGATGCAGCTGATACTCCATTACTGCTGGCTGCTGCTCACACAACCGCTCCAACATATGTAACGTTGAATTCCACCTGGTGGATACGTCACATATGATGCGATGTTCAGGAAGGCGCAATCTGCGTTGCAGAGCTGCAATGCGCGATCTGGCCATGCTGGAACGTCGCAAGTGAGCGCACTCTAGGCGGACCTTGTGCAGCAGTGCATCAAGATCCGGATAGTCCCTCAAAAAACTCTGCACGACCAAGTTGAGCACATGTGCCAGACATGGTATGTGAGTGAGTTTGCCAAGGCCCAGAGCTGCCACCAGATTTCGGCCATTGTCACACACTACCAAGCCTGGCTGGAGATTCGCTGGCAAAAACCACACGTCGCTCTCCTGCTTGATGGCATTCCAGACCTCCTGCGCTGTGTGGCTTCGATTCCCCATGGGAATTAATTTCAGAACGGCCTGTTGCCGTTTGGCCACGGCTGTGCTCATATCGGTCGCATCAGGTAAGCGTCCACGGGTCCATGTGGAGGTAGACCGTGACGGCTCCTGCAGCGATGATTCTGAGGAACTGGAGTAGGAGGAGGAGTCAATGTGGACAGACTTGATTCCGGCAATCCTTGGAGTTGGCAGAACACGTACAGCGCCACTCGCAAGATCTGTACCCGGCTCCACAACATTCACCCAATGGGCAGTGAGTGAAAGGTATCGTCCCTGGCCATGGGTACTGGTCCACGCATCGGTGGTCAGGTGGACCTTGCTACTGACGGCGTTTAGTAGCGCATGTTTAATTTTTGCCTCAACATGCTTTTGCAGACCAGGGACGGCTTGCCTGCTGAAATAAAATCGGCTGGGCACATTGTATTGTGGGACTGCCAATGCCATTAATTCACGGAAACTGTCAGTCTCCACCAGCCTGAATGACAGCATTTCAAGGGACAGGAGTTTTGCAATGCCAGCATTCAGAGCCTGTGCTCGTGGATGGTTTGCGAGTATGGCCGTCTTTTATCCCATGCCTGTGCTACCGATGGCTGTTTTGTGGCCTGGGTGTGTGAGGATGACAGGGAACTTGCAGCTGTGGGTGGAATAACACTGTGTCTCTGGACAACAGTGACAGAGGTTCTTCCATGGCGATCCTGTGAGGAAGCCGAACCAGCTGTGTGTGAACTGGAGGAAGAGGCTCCAACACGAGCTGAAGATGTAGGTGCTGCTGTAGGTTGGCCTACATCTCCAGTGTGTCTTTGTAACTCAACAAAGTGCTTTGACCGCACATGTTTCCACATATTTGTTGTATTAAGGTTACTGACACTTTTACCTCTTTTAATTTTTTGATTACACAGCTTGCATTTGACATAGCAAATATCATCTGCAACTGTATCAAAAAAGGACCACGCAGAGCAAGTCCTGGGAGCGCCCGGTTTGGCTGTTGGAAGAGAACTGCTCCGAACGGGTGCCAAACTGGAGGCTACAGGCAAGCGAGTCTGCAGCCTACCTCTCCCTACTGTTTGGACCGTTGGGGCAATCTCTTCCTCAGAGCTGCTCCCACCACCTTCCTGTTCCTCACGCCATGTTGGGTCTTGGACCTCATCATCTCCACCACTACCCTCTTCCAACACCTGCTGTTGTTGGGTGGTCTGGCCAGCACCATGCTCAACAGAAACTGGCAACTGAGTCTCATCATCATCAGATGCGTTCTGCGGTGTGCTGACCATCGGCACTGGCTCACCCGCCTCTTCAGATTCAGAGAGACACAGCTGTTGCGCATCACTGCATACTGCCTCTTCTTCACATTCCAGAATGCTGCTTGGCTGGGCCCCTGTTTGCAAGCCAACAGATTCTGAGAACAGAAGCAGAGACTCAGCTGGCTCCTGTACAGAGCTCTCTGACTGCCTGGGCAATTTGGCAGGCGGTGAAGAGACTGATGGTTGTTCAACAGTGCTGTGGTCCTGAGAGGAGGTGGAAGCTATTGAAGTCGATGCATTGGCTGCCATCCAACCAACAACGGCTTCAATTTGTTCTTCACGCAGCAGGGGGTACGCTGAGCTCCTACAAAAGTGCGCATAAAGGAACGCTCACGGGGAAACTGGTGGATGCTGTGTCACTGGGTGCGGCAGCAGCCACAGAATCCCCACGTCCTCTCCCTGCTGCAAATCCACGGCCACGACCACGACCACGTGCCTTACTCACTGACTTCTTCATCTTGGTAGATTGATAAAGAAAGTCAGAAAAGTTATAAGGCCTAAGTGTGGTTATTCCTCACAGACTACAGTGAACCCTGCAGTCAACTGTTCAGTATCTGTGAAAGGCCCCTTTGTGTACTTCTATAGTGTTTGCAACCAATGTATTGTATACGGATGGAAGCGCGTCACACTAATAGATTAGATTTTTTTCCACTAAAATGGAGCAGCACCAATTAGAGAAAAATGTGAAGGATGAGGCAGTGACACACGCTCAGCAGACTACAACCGGCAGTGCTTGAAGAACAAACTGGAGCGTAATCTGCACTCAAAAAATGAAAAGCTCACAGACTACAGTGAACACTGAAACACAACTGTTCAGTAGCTGTTAAAGGCCCCTTTGTCTACTTCTATAGTGTTTGCAACCAATGTATTGTATACGGATGGAAGCGCGTCACACTAATAGATTAGATTTTTTTCCACTAAAATGGAGCAGCACCATTAGAGAAAAATGTGAAGGATGAGGCAGTGACACACGCTCAGCAGACTACAACCGGCAGTGGTTGAAGAACAAACTGGAGCGTAATCTGCACTCAAAAAATGAAAAGCTCACAGACTACAGTGAACACTGAAACACAACTGTTCAGTAGCTGTTAAAGGCCCCTTTGTCTACTTCTATAGTGTTTGCAACCAATGTATTGTATACGGATGGAAGCGCGTCACACTAATAGATTAGATTTTTTTCCACTAAAATGGAGCAGCACCAATTAGAGAAAAATGTGAAGGATGAGGCAGTGACACACGCTCAGCAGACTACAACCGGCAGTGGTTGAAGAACAAACTGGAGCGTAATCTGCACTCAAAAAATGAAAAGCTCACAGACTACAGTGAACACTGAAACACAACTGTTCAGTAGCTGTTAAAGGCCCCTTTGTCTACTTCTATAGTGTTTGCAACCAATGTATTGTATACGGATGGAAGCGCGTCACACTAATAGATTAGATTTTTTTCCACTAAAATGGAGCAGCACCAATTAGAGAAAAATGTGAAGGATGAGGCAGTGACACACGCTCAGCAGACTACAACCGGCAGTGCTTGAAGAACAAACTGGAGCGTAATCTGCACTCAAAAAATGAAAAGCTCACAGACTACAGTGAACACTGAAACACAACTGTTCAGTAGCTGTTAAAGGCCCCTTTGTCTACTTCTATAGTGTTTGCAACCAATGTATTGTATACGGATGGAAGCGCGTCACACTAATAGATTAGATTTTTTTCCACTAAAATGGAGCAGCACCAATTAGAGAAAAATGTGAAGGATGAGGCAGTGACACACGCTCAGCAGACTACAACCGGCAGTGGTTGAAGAACAAACTGGAGCGTAATCTGCACTCAAAAAATGAAAAGCTCACAGACTACAGTGAACACTGAAACACAACTGTTCAGTAGCTGTTAAAGGCCCCTTTGTCTACTTCTATAGTGTTTGCAACCAATGTATTGTATACGGATGGAAGCGCGTCACACTAATAGATTAGATTTTTTTCCACTAAAATGGAGCAGCACCAATTAGAGAAAAATGTGAAGGATGAGGCAGTGACACACGCTCAGCAGACTACAACCGGCAGTGGTTGAAGAACTAACTGGAGTGTAATCTGCACTCACAAAATTAAAAGCTCACAGACTACAGTAAACCCTGCAGACAACTGTTCAGTAGCTGTGAAAGGCTCCTTTCTGTACTTCTATAGTGTTTGCAACCAATGTATTGTATACGGATGGAAGCACGTCACACTAATAGATTTGATTTTTTTCTAATATAATGGAGCTGCACCAATTCCACAAAATAAAATAAAAAAAAAAAAGTCAGTGACACGTGCAGATGCCTACAAACAGTGGTGGATGCAGAGCAAACTGCAGCGTCACCTGCACTGTCACACACACACCTTGCACAGAGCTGTTAAAACAACACTGGCAAAATGAAGCTTTACACAGCGGTTGGTAAACTAGCCTGCCTCAAGCACAGTAGTACACAAAATCGCAATATCTAACTGTCCCTCAGAGTGAGCAGAGTAGCGTTCTGTCCCTGACTGAGTTCACAGCACAGTGACGCTAAAATGGCTGCGGCGCCTTTTATAGTGCATTCTGACATCATTTCAGCAGCCAATCACAGCCATGCCATTAGTTAAGATGACCGCAGCATTACAGGATGTGCCCACACTTCATAAGATTCATCATTGGCTGACTAACATCACATTGCCTCTCAAAGAATTATGGGAACTTCCGATTCCGGTATACGATATTGAAAAAGTATCGGAATTAAGTATCGGAATTCCGATAACGCGAATATCGGCCGATACCCGATACTTGCGGTATCGGAATGCTCAACACTACCTATCACAAATCACCCAGATAACGGTCATTCTCTGAGAAACAGGGAGGTCGGAAATGAAATCCATAGAGATATGGGTCCATGGTCTCTTGGGCACAGGCAATGGCATCAACAAACCACTAGAGCGAGAGCAAGGCTTGGAGCGAGAGCAAGTCCCACAGGACTGCACAAATTCCCTGACGTCACGAGACAAAGTAGTCCACCAAAAGGACCGACTAACCAAGTCTCTGGTACCAAAAATTCCGGGATGACCGGCCAACGCGGAACAATGAATCTCGGACATCACACTCTTTTTCCACCGGTCTGGGAAACACAATTTCCCAATAGGGCAGCGCTCGGATTTATCCTCCTGACACCCTTCCAGAGCCAGTCTCAAATTGGGCGAGATGACGGAAAGAACTACACCCTCTTTCAAAATAACAGCAGGGTCAGATAACTCAGGAGAGTCCGCAAGGAAACTCCTCGAGAGGGCATCCGCTTTAACATTCTTAGTGCCAGGAAGAAAAGAAACCACAAAATTAAAACGTGTGAAAAACAAGGCCCACCTGGCCTGTCTAGGATTAAGTCGCTTGGCTGATTCCAGATAAACCAGATTCTTATGGTCCGTGAGGACCACCACCTGATGTTTGGCTCCCTCCAGCCAATGTCTCCACTCTTCAAAAGCCCACTTCATGGCCAATAACTCCCGATTACCCATGTCATAATTACGTTCAGTTGGAGAAAATTTTCGAGAGAAAAAGGCACAAGGGTTACTTTTAGAGGTCTCTGGATCTCTTTGGGACAAAACGGCACCTGCCCCAATTTCAGAGGCATCAACCTCCACCTGAAATGGCAGACAAACATCAGGCTGCCGTAGAACAGGAGCAGAAGTGAATCTCTGCTTAAGTTCCTGAAACGCAGAGACTGCCTCAGGAGGCCAATTCACCACATCAGAACCCTTCTTGGTCAAATCAGTCAATGGTTTAACAATAACAGAGAAATTACCAATAAATTTACAATTAAAATTGGCAAAACCCAAGAATCTCTGAAGAGCCTTTAATGAAGTAGGTTGGACCCAATCACAGATGGCCTGAACCTTGACCGGGTCCATTTCAATAACAGATGGGGACAAAATGAATCCCAGAAATGAGATCCTCTGTACGCCAAAAAGACACTTTGATCCCTTCACATACAGAGCATTCTCTCTCAAAATCTGGAACACAGTCCGAACATGTTTCACATGAGTCCCAGTCATTGGAAAAAAATCAAGATATCCAAATAAACAATCAGAAATTTATCCATAAAATCCCTGAAAATGTCATTCATGAAGGACTGGAAGACGGAAGAAGCATTAGTGAGCCCAAAGGGCATCACTAGGTACTCAAAATGCCCCTCTGGGGTATTAAACTCCGTCTTCCATTCATCCCCGTGCTTAATGCGAATAAGGTTATACGCCCCCCTGAGGTCAAGCTTGGTAAACCAACTAGCACTTTTCACCCTGGAAAACAGGTCAGAAATCAAGGGTAACGGATATTGATATTTCACAGTGATATTGTTCAAGAGACGATAATCAATACACGGCCTTAATGAACCATCTTTTTTGGCCACAAAGAAAAAACCGGCACCCAAGGGTGAAGAGGATGGTCTTATATGACCCTTCTCCAATGACTCATTGATATAAGACCGCATAACGTCATGTTCAGGTACAGACAAGTTAAAAAGGCGACCTTTAGGGAATTTACTACCAGGCACTAATTCAATAGCGCAGTCATAGCTCCTATGGGGGGGCAAGGATGCAGATTTACTTTCGCTAAACACATCAGAAAAATCAGTCAAAAAGTCAGGAACATCCTGAGCCTGGGGAGAGGCAGAAAAAAACAAGAGTGTTGGCACTAACACATTGGCAGCCCCAACTGGTTACAGACACAGATTTCCAATCCAAAACAGGATTATGAGACTAACCAAGGGAAACCTAGTACAATAATGTCATGCAGATTATACAGCACCAAAAATTTGCAACTCTCCTGATGATCAGTTTCAACCCTCATTATCACCTGAGTAGAGAACTGGGGTTTATTCTCAGCCAAACGGGTAGAATCAATCCCCAATAGGGGAATAGACTTCCGTAGGGGTATCAAGGGAAACCCACAACGTTTAGCAAAATTAAAATCCATCAGGTTAATAGCTGCTCCCGAATCAACAAAAGCCTGAGCAGAAAATGTGGACAGGGAGCAAATCAGGGTAACAGTCAACAGAAATTTAGTCTGAACACTACCCAAGACAACTGAGCGTGCAAAACGTCTTCCCCGCTTAGGGCAGACTGAAATAGCATGAGAGGCGTCACCACAGTAGAAACATAACCCCTTGCGTTTTCGAAACTCATGACGCTGTGCCCCAGAAGCCACTCTATCACACTGCATGGGTTCAGAAGCTGGTTCACAAGGCAACACTATTCCACGCATATCTCTACGCTCACGCAAACGTCTGTCAATTTGAATCGCTAATGACATAGAATCATTGAGACCAGAGGGAGCAGGGAAACCCACCATAACATCTTTTACATTCTCTGACAGACCCTTCCGAAAAACGGTTGCCAAAGCATCATCATTCCATTTGGTCAGGACTGCCCACCTTCGGAATCTCTGACAGTATAACTCAGCGTCCTCAAGCCCCTGATTTAATGCCAACAAGGCTTTTTCAGCTTGATCAGTGACATTAGGTTCATCGTACAATAACCCAGAGCCAGAAAAAATGCATCAACATTACTCAAAACAGGATCCCCAGGTGTCAGGGAAAAAGCCCAATCCTGAGGATCGCCGCGCAGGAGAGAGATGACAATTTGAACCTGCTGTGCTGCGTTCCCTGAGGACTTAGGTTTTAAGGCAAAAAACAACTTACAGTTATTTTTGAAATTTAGAAATTTAGCTCGATCCCCTAAAAACAAATCTGGCATGGGGATCCTAGGTTCCACAACCGGCAACCCTGCAAGATAGGTAAGTGGCAAGCTGATCCACACGGCCAGACAACTGTGCAAACTCCATTGAGAGAAAAAAAATCCTCCCCAGCACCCAGAGAAAAAGAGGGAAAGAAAAAAAAAATATATCTCTGAGAACTCTGACAACTTTTTTTTTTTTTTTTACACTATCTTTCCGTTTGTGAGTACCATATAATTTTCAGTTAGGCCGGTGATACTGTTAAGATTTGGTAGCTGAGGAGAGCAGGCAAAAAAGGCAATACACCAGAGAGGTTGGAATCAACTGGATTGCAGTACCCTGACTAACCACTACAACTAAAGGCAGCCGTGGAGCGTACCTACGTTGGTCCTAGACGCCTCGTCACAGCCTGAGAAGCTAACTACACCTAAAGATAGAAAGAGGAAAACTATCTGCCCCGGAGCAAATCCCCAAAGAACATAGGAAGCCCCCAAACATGTAATGGCGGTTAGACAAGAGGAAATACAGACACAGACAGAAAATAGTATGAGCAAACGTTGGGGCCCAATCTTCCTAGAAAGAAAAGGATAGGAAGGACACTTACTGCAATCCAAAAAAACCTAAAAAATACCAACTCACTAATTGCAAAAACACCTGAGATCACACGACCTCTACCACCTAAATTAGTTCTCTGGTGTAACAAAACTAAGCAGCAGCCACTGAAAAAACTGGAAAAGGCAAATGAACAAATAACAGTGGCTCAGATAAACTGATAGGAGCACAAGCCCCGGAGGGGACCTGGCTGACCTCCACAGAAGTGCAGGACAAAATGCAAAAAGCAAGCACAAAAATAAAAGCAGAAAATATCTTATCTGTTAGCAGAAGATGCAGGCAAGACACAGCAAGCTTCCAAGTGAACCAGGAACCAAAGTTGAGACAAGAACAATTGATCACCGCCAACCCTGATGGGAGGGAACCTCCCTTATATAAGACCAGTCTGTAACACCTGATTGCCAATCTTCACAATCTTCATTGAATAGTTCAGTACTGTTTGTAACCACCAGAGGGAGCTTCTACTCAGAATTCATTTCTAACAAATTCACAACCGTCAACCTTCTTCCTGCTCTGTAGTCGCCTTCCCGCCAAGTCGGCCCTTTTCCCGCAACCAGCTCCTTTTATATTCCCTAATCCACCTTCTGTCAGGTGCTCCTTCTTTCCCCACACAGACAAGTAGTCCCCTGCAACAGTGATGACGGCCCTGATAGTTCCGGCCCCAGAGCGTTCTGCGATCCAGCAACACTGCTCCTATTCATCTCCTTACACTGTAATGAGTCCTGGGTCCAGGAGTTGCTGTGCAGAGTGGTACGCAGTCTCTGACACTGCCAGAGCTTAACGTAGCTTGACAGCTATATGCGAGTGAGTCAGTGAACAATTCAAAGCGAGTCACATGGTCTCTCTGGCCGGCACTAGTGCGTCACTTATCTGTCCGGGGCTTTGGACACACTCTGCCACGGAAGCTAACGGGCATGTTCCCCATCTCTGGTCAAAGTCTCTGTGCACGAACGTCAGGCCCCTCTGGCTTGGGTCTGCTCTGTTACGGCGCTCTGAGTACGGAGCACCAATGCTCTGCTGCTGCGCGCTGCTTGCTCCTGGAAAGTCTCCCGTTTCCCAAGCGCTGTGGCTTTTTAAGCTTAGCCATGTCCCTGCTGCTGAGTGCAAAGATCGGTCTGGGTTTCTAAGCTTTCCCCGGAGAACAAGGATGACAGCCCCGACAGTTACAGAACCATTGCAAAGGAGTAACCCCGGTCTGGTTCTTCTAGTTACAAGTTGACTCATTTGTCTCAAGCCAAGAGGTTCCTGAGTGTTCCATTATCATTGTTATAATGGCTTTACACTAGCCTTTATCCCCTTTGGGTCACTCCCCTGCTTCCCACTGGGCTGAACCTAAATCCCCTTCCCTTGCCACAAGCAGCTAAAACCAAAATTTAAGATGAGTCATAATTCCTTAACTGACTGTCCTAGGGAGGCAGTTTTGGCGCCATTGGATCTGGCAGGCTCCTTCTACACATTAAGACCAAACACCAGCCTGTAGTGCTAGAACAGATCAAGATCCTGGAAGGCTTGTGTGGTTTGGACCTGCGGTAAGTCCTTATTCTCCTCATGAAATCCAAGCTTTCTGAAAAAAGTAGTTAGACTGTTGTGAATGGGTTTGAGATGAGTTCTGAGCAGAGGCTTCCTCTGGTGGTTACAAGCGGTGCTGGTCTGTCCAGTGAAGATTGTGAGGATTGGGAATCAGGTGTTACTGACTGGTCTTATATAAGGGAGTCACCTTCCCATCAGGGTTGCCGGTGATCAATTGTTCTGGTCTCAATCCTTGAATCCTGTTTCCCTTGTAGCCTGCTGTGTCGTGTCTGCATCTCCTGCTATCAGATAAGACATTTTCTTCTTTTTGTTTTTGTGCTAGATTTTTGCATTTTGTCCTGCACTTCTGTGGGGGCCTTCAGGGTCCCCTCCGGGGGCTTTTGCCCTCTCAGTTTAGTTCAGCCACTGATATTTGTACTTTTGCTTTTTACAGTTTTTTCAGTGGCTGCTGTTTTG
Source organism: Oophaga sylvatica (assembly GCA_033576555.1). NCBI lineage: Eukaryota > Metazoa > Chordata > Amphibia > Anura > Dendrobatidae > Oophaga > Oophaga sylvatica. The sequence continues at coordinate 179,362,899 of JARQOD010000001.1, read as the reverse complement.
ATTTTGTTACACCAGAGAACTAATTTAGGTGGTAGAGGTCGTGTGATCTCAGGTGATTTTGAAATTAGTAGAGTTGGTGCTTTTCAGGGTTTTCTGGGATTGCAGTAAGTACCCTTCCTATCCTTTTCTATTTAGATAGTTTTGGCCCCAACGTTTGCTCATACTATTTTCTTTCTGTGTCAGTATTTCTTCTTGTCTAACCGCCATTACATGTTTGGGGGCTTTCTATTATCTTTGGGGTTCTGCTCCGGGGCAGATAGCTTTCCTATTTCTATCTTTAGGTGTAATTAGTTTCACAGGCTGTGACGAGGCGTCTAGGACCAACGTAGGAACGCTCCACGGCTGCCTCTAGTTGTTGTAGTTAGTCAGGGTACTGCAATCTCATAGATTCCAACTGCTCTGGTGTATTGCCTTTTTTTCCTGCACTCCTCAGATACCGAAACATAACAGTATCACCGGCCAAAAATTTAATATTGTATGGTACTCACAGAAGGGAAAAATATTGTGAAAGAAAAAAAAAAAAAGGTTGTCAGAGTTGTCAGAGATATTTTTCTGTTTGTTGCATTTTTTTTTTTTCCCTCTGTATCTCTGGGTGCTGGGGAGGATCTTTTCTCTCAATGGAGTTTGCACAGTTGTCTGGCCGTGTGGATCAGCTTGCCACTGAGGTTCAGAGTATTGCTGCATATCTTGCTAGGTTGCCTGTTGTGGAACCTAGGATCCCCATGCCAGATTTGTTTTTAGGGGATCGAGCTAAGTTTCATAATTTCAAAAATAATTGTAAATTGTTTTTTGCCTTAAAATCTAAGTCCTCAGGGAATGCAGCGCAGCAGGTTCAAATTGTCATCTCTCTCCTGCGCGGCGATCCTCAGGATTGGGCTTTTTCCCTGACACCTGGGGATCCTGTTTTGAGTAATGTTGATGCATTTTTTCTGGCTCTGGGGTTATTGTACAATGAACCTAATGTCACTGATCAAGCTGAAAAAGCCTTGTTGGCATTAAATCAGGGGCTTGAGGACTGTCAGAGATTCCGAAGGTGGGCAGTCCTGACCAAATGGAATGATGATGCTTTGGCAGCCCTTTTTCAGAAGGGTCTGTCAGAGAATGTAAAAGATGTTATGGTGGGTTTCCCTGCTCCCTCTGGTCTCAATGATTCTATGTCATTAGCGATTCAAATTGACAGACGTTTGCGTGAGCGGAGAAGTATGCGTGGAATAGTGTTGCCTTGTGAACCTGCTTCTGAATCCATGCAGTGTGATAGAGTGGTGTCTGGGGCACAGCGTCATGAGTTTCGAAAGCGCAATGGGTTATGTTTCTACTGTGGTGATGCCTCTCATGCTATTTCAGTCTGCCCTAAGCGAGGAAGACGTTTTGCACGCTCAGTTGTCTTGGGTAATGTTCAGACTAAGTTTTTATTAACTGTCACTCTGATATGCTCTCTGTCCTCATTTTCTGCTCAGGCTTTCGTTGATTCTGGAGCAGCTATTAACCTGATGGATTATGATTTTGCTAAACGTTGTGGGTTTCCCTTGATACCCCTACAGAAGACTATTCCCCTACTGGGGATCGATTCTACCCTTTGGCTGAGAATAAACCTCAGTTCTCTACTCAGGTGATAATGAGGGTTGAACCTGATCACCAGGAGTGCTGCAAATTTTTGGTTCTGTATAATCTGCATGATATTATCCTACTGGGTTTCCCTTGGTTACAGTCTCATAATCCTGTTTTGGATTGGAAATCTGTGTCTGTAACCAGTTGGGGCTGCCAATGTGTTAATACCAACACTCCTGTTTTTTCTGCCTCCCCCCAGGCTCAGGATGTTCCTGACTTTTTGATTGATTTTTCTGATGTGTTTAGCGAAAGTAAATCTGCATCCTTGCCTCCCCATAGGAGCTATGACTGCGCTATTGAATTAGTGCCGGGTAGTAAATTCCCTAAAGGTCGCCTTTTTAACTTGTCTGTACCTGAACATGACGCTATGCGGTCTTATATCAAGGAATCATTAGAGAAGGGTCATTGTAATGTATGTAGTACAGTTCATATAGCGTCTTGTGCTTGGGTGCGATGAAAACACAGGAGTCACAGGTTTGATATAGAAAAGTCCTGTATTACTTCATACAAGTTGGCAGAAATAGTCACACAGTTTGCAGACACAGAAACAGGAGACACAGCAGGCCAGAGTAATCCAAGCTCAGCAATCACTCTCCAATACAGATTCAGGATCTTCTTCTCTGTTACCGTAAGTCCATGCAAACGTGGGTCTTTCAAAGAGCAGGGTTCAGAGTCACAAGTGCTTCAGAGTTCCTCAGTAGGAATAGCTGGAGTACAAGGTCCAAGGCTTACAGGAGTCAAGTCACAGGTTCACTGCAGGCTAGATTCTGAAGCACTGATTGCTCAGCTGTGGCTGCTTAAGAAGCAAAGGAGAGAATCAGGGCGGGAACATGCAAGCTGGAAACTCCATTTTGACTGAGGGCAAGATAGCTGCAGCAAGACAGAAAGTAAAATGGCTGACGAACAAACTGAGTTTCAGGAATATATACATAGAACCTTACATTACTCCCCCCTTAAGGACAACCTCCGGATGACCTCAGACCAGGCTTGTGTGGGTACCTCTGATGAAACTGACGGAGCAAGTGAGGAGCATTAACGTTATTGACCGGTTCCCATGAGTTGTCCTCCACTGGGTAGCCCTGCCATTTAATCAGATATTGTAACTGATTTCTATACAACCTGGAATCTAAAATCCTTTCCACCCCAAATTCTTCCTGACCATCGACTAGCACTGGGTCAGGGCAAGGAGAGGAACGTCCAGGAAACGTATTGGGTGTCGCAGCCTTTAGTAGGGATACATGAAAGACAGGGTGGATTCTCATAGTTCTGGGCAGTTGAAGACGACAAGCAACGGCGCTTATAATTTTACTGATTTTATAGGGTCCAATGTACTTATGTCCCAACTTAGACGATGGAATCCTTAACTTAAGATTTCTGGTTGACAGCCAGACCAAGTCTCCTACCTTGAAAGCTGGTGCAGGTTTACGAAATTTATCTGCTGCTTTCTTGTACCTTTCTTGAGCCGATTCCAGATTTTCCTTTAGAAGATCCATATTCTTCTGTAAAGACGTGATTCTTTCAGCCACTGCTGGTAAAGGCGTTTCTATGGGAAATCGTGGTAGAATGTTAGGATGATAACCTAGATTCGAGTAAAAAGGAGACTGTTTAGTGGAGGCACTCTGAGAGTTGTTATACGAGAACTCAGCTAATGGAAGTAGATCCACCCAATCATCCTGTAGGTGGCAGATAAAGCAGCGGAGATACTGCTCCAGGGTTTGATTGGTTCGTTCGGTCTGTCCATTAGTCTGGGGATGAAAAGCAGAAGAAAGGTTTACTTTAATGTCCAATGCTGCACAGAAATTTTGCCAAAACCTAGAAGTGAATTGCACCCTCGATCCGAAATAACCTCATCCGATACTCCATGTAAGCGAAACACATCTTTAATCATCAAATCTGATGTCTGTTTTGCAGTGGGTAAGCCGACACAAGGGATAAAATGAGCTGCCTTTGTTAGACCGTCAACCACCACTAGAATGGTGTTCTTCCCCTGAGAGGTTGGTAACTCCACAATGAAGTCCATAGAAATAGATCCCCACGGGCGGGACGGGGTGGGAAGAGGCTGTAACAGACCAGTTGGTGAGGAGCGAGGTGTTTTGCATCTTGCACAGACCTCACATGAAGTGACATAATTCAAAACATCCTTCCTGCAAGTGGGCCACCAAAAGAAACGAGAAAGAAATTCCTGTGTCTTTAGAATTCATCTATGCCCAGCTATCTTGGAATCGTGAATGAGTTGCAATACTCTTAATCTGACTGTTTCAGGAATATACAGACGTTGTCCCTGAATCCACACACCATTCTTAAAGACAAGACTTACGTCCCTTGGGGGTTGTGCCAAAAGGAATCCGCATGGTATGCTTCCTTGATGTCCTTAAGTAGGTCTTGATTATGAATTACTCTAGGAATCTAGAGTCAGGAAGAATAGTCTTAGGAGGAGTAATTGGACGTGTCTCTGCTGAGTAAATCCTAGAGAGTGCATCAGCCTTTCCATTGCGCGATCCTGGTCTATAAGAGATGATAAAATTAAATTGGTTTAAGAAAAGATTCCAGCGAGCCTGGCGAGGAGTCAGGCACTTAGCCGACCTGATAAACTCAAGGTTACGATGGTCTGTCAGGACGACTATTTGCTGTGCAGCTCCCTGAAGAAGGTGTCTCCATTCTTTGAAGGCGGCAATAATGGCAAACAACTCTCTATTGCCCACATCGTAGTTCCTCTCAGCCGAAGACAACTGCTGGGAAAAGAAGGCACAGGGATGCAAGACATTCTTCTCACCTGTTCTCTGAGAGAGTATAGCTCCAACGGCACAGTCTGAAGCATCCACCTCTATTATGAAGGCAAGCTCGGGGTTGGGATGTACTAGGATAGGTGCAGTGGTAAATTTATCTTTTAGACGGGAAAATGCTTCCTGGGCTTGGGGAGTCCAGGAAAACCTAGACTCTTTCCGGGTAAGTTGAGTGATAGGTGACACTACCTCAGAGAAATTTCTAATGAAACGTCTATAGAAGTTGGCAAACCCGATGAAGCGCTGTACCTCCTTCACATTTCTAGGACTTGGCTAATCCTTGATGGCTTGGGTTTTGCTTCCATCCATACTAATTCCTTGTGTAGACAGTACATACCCCAGAAATTGAATTTCGGTCCTATGGAATTCACACTTTTCAAGTTTGATGTAAAGATGATTTTGTCTTAGACGTTCCAAGACCATTCTCACATGTCCATGATGTTCCTCTGTGGAGTTAGAAAAAATTAGAATATCATCCAAATAAATTACCACAAATGTATCTAGGAGATCCCTGAAGATGTCATTCACCAAGTGTTGGAAAGTGGCTGGGGCGGTACTCAGACCAAAAGGCATAACTAGATATTCAAAGTGTCCATAGCGTGACCTGAATGCAGTCTTCCATTCATCCCCAGGTCTAATACGGACTAAGTTATAGGCCCCACGAAGATCTAGTTTAGAAAAAATTTTGGCATGTCGCACTCTCTCCAATAACTCAGGGATTAAAGGCAATGGATAACGGTTTCTAATAGTAACCTTATTGAGTTCCCTATAGTCTACGCATGGTCTCAGAGATCCATCTTTCTTCTTTACAAAGAAGATGGGTGCACCTGCAGGAGATGAAGAGGGGCGTATGAAGCCCTTGGCTAGATTTTCATCTATGTAATCCTTTAAAGCCTTTAGCTCAGGCCCCGCCAGGGGGTAGATCTTACCAAAAGGTATCTCTGCTCCAGGCAATAATTCAATTGGACAATCATATGGACGGTGAGGAGGAAGCTGGTCAGCGTTCTTCTTGTCACATAAATCCACATAGTCCTGGTATACAGCTGGTAGTTCAGGGACTGACATGATTCCTTTAGGAACAGAGCAAGCTGAAACTTTTGGACTCATCTGTTTCTCTGGAAAATGTAATTCCTTGGTCTCCCAGTTAATGGTAGGATTCTGAGCCTGCAGCCATGGTAGCCCTAGAATAATGGGAAAGTGGGGAGAAGAGATAAGCATAAAGGACAGTTTCTCTTGATGATCTTTACCCATAAGAACCCTCAAAGGCTCTGTTTCCTGATCCACTGGTCCAGAGGTCAGCAGGGAGCCATCCACAGTTTCCATCTGTACTGGAGTAGCCTTCTTCACTGAACGTATTCCCTGTTTCAGAGCAAAGGAGACATCCATAAAATTTCCACTTGCCCCTGAGTCGATCATAGCAGAGCTAGACACCCAAGCTGAGTCAACCCAGAGTTTGATGGAAAGAAAGCAATGAGAATTGTTTTTCTTACAACTCAGCTGGGACACCGCTGAGGAAACTTGAAAAATGGCAGCGTTTACACAGTCAACGTCCTCAGAGGTAACGGAGTTTAAGTCCGAGAAATCAAGATCTGTTGCTGCAGATCTCTCTGGAGCCTGAGGCTCGGACCTGACAGATCCCCTCTCGCAACACTCACAATGAATGAGTGATGCAGTAGTCTTACGAGAACGGCTGGGGCAGTTTATAATGAAGTGCCCTGACTTACCACAATAGAAACATAGATTCTCCTTAAAACGATGTTCCTTGCGTGCATCACTAACCCGTCGTTGTAAAGAGTCTACCTGCATGGGTTCAGGTTCAGGTTCCCGTGTAATCCTACTCAAAGGTTCCTTAGCTGGAGAGGAAGGTAGGAAAAGGTTAGTACGATTGCTTTCGAACCATCTCTCTTGCCTGCGTTCAGTCAGACGAGTATCAATACGGATGCAGTAGTTAATAAAGTCACCTAACGCAGTGGGAGGGTCGGCACGAGCAAGTTCATCCTTAATCAGTGGAGATAACCCCTTTCGAAAAATAGATTTTTTGGCGGAACTGTCCCAGGTGGTATCAAGGGCCCATCTCCTGAAATCCAAGGCATATTCAGCTACCGAGTGCTTACCTTGGCGCAAAGCTAACATGGCTGCTTCAGCTGTTGCACCTCGATTGGGGTCATCAAACACCTGCCCCATGGCTGAAATAAAATCATCAAGGTGATTCAAACAATCATCCTCAGTCTCAATCAGAGGGTTTGCCCACATTAAAGCCTTGTTGGTAAGCAACATAATTATAGTAAGCACCTTAGATCGTTCAGTGGGAAATTGTGAAGCATGTGCAGAAAAAAAAAGATTGCATTGATTAATAAATCCCCTGAATTTCTCACGTTCACCGCCAAAACGAAAAGGGGGCAACTTGGGAATCCCAGCACTCGGGGCTACGGCAGGAGCCTGGACTCGCCCCTCTAGAACCTCAATCCTGGCTCGCAAATCCTGGGTAGTCTGTCCAACCACTTGCAAATTGTAATTATTGAGGTCCTGTAGATTTGTAAAACGGGTCTTTATATTCTGCAAATCTGCAAGGATATTATCAGTCACTCCGCAAAGTTCCTTTATGCGGGCCTCCATTTTCCAGATCTTTTAAGACAGGATTACTGGAAGAAGAGGAGAGAAAAAAAAAATAGTGTTCACCTGTGGCAACACTGCAGAGAGAAAAAAAATTAAGGGAACTGCTCACCTGGAATGGTTGTGCGATGTCACAACCACTATCATCACAGAAAGTTTCAACCAGACATCTGGAATGGTTGTGAGAAGTCACAACCACTGTCATCACAGAAAGTACAACCGGACGTCTGATATCCACAGTACAGCAGACACAGCCTTCCAGACCCAGCAGACACTAACGTTTTGGCTTCAGAATCTTGTAATGTATGTAGTACAGTTCATATAGCGTCTTGTGCTTGGGTGCGATGAAAACACAGGAGTCACAGGTTTGATATAGAAAAGTCCTGTATTACTTCATACAAGTTGGCAGAAATAGTCACACAGTTTGCAGACACAGAAACAGGAGACACAGCAGGCTAGAGTAATCCAAGCTCAGCAATCACTCTCCAATACAGATTCAGGATCTTCTTCTCTGTTACCGTAAGTCCATGCAAACGTGGGTCTTTCAAAGAGCAGGGTTCAGAGTCCACAAGTGCTTCAGAGTTCCTCAGTAGGAATAGCTGGAGTACAAGGTCCAAGTCTTACAGGAGTCAAGTCACAGGTTCACTGCAGGCTAGATTCTGAAGCACTGATTGCTCAGCTGTGGCTGCTTAAGAAGCAAAGGAGAGAATCAGGGCGGGAACATGCAAGCTGGAAACTCCATTTTGACTGAGGGCAAGATAGCTGCAGCAAGACAGAAAGTAAAATGGCTGACGAACAAACTGAGTTTCAGGAATATATACATAGAACCTTACAGTCATATCAGACCATCCTCTTCACCCTTAGGTGCCGGTTTTTTCTTTGTGGCCAAAAAGGATGGTTCATTAAGGCCGTGTATTGATTATCGTCTTTTGAACAATATTACTGTGAAATATCAATATCCGTTACCCTTGATTTCTGACCTGTTTTCCAGGGTGAAAAACGCTACTTGGTTTACCAAGCTTGACCTCAGGGGGGCGTATAATCTTATTCGCATTAAGCACGGGGATGAATGGAAGACGGCATTCAATACCCCTGAAGGGCATTTTGAGTACCTAGTGATGCCCTTTGGGCTCACTAATGCTCCTTCCGTCTTCCAGTCCTTCATGAATGACATTTTCAGGGATTTTGTGGACAAATTTCTGATTGTTTATTTGGATGATATCTTGATTTTTTCTAATGACTGGGACTCTCATGTGAAACATGTTCGAACTGTATTCCAGATTTTGAGAGAGAATGCTCTGTATGTGAAGGGATCAAAGTGTCTTTTTGGCGTACAGAGGATCTCATTTCTGGGATTCATTTTGTCCCCATCTGTTATTGAAATGGACCCGGTCAAGGTTCAGGCCATCTGTGATTGGGTCCAACCTACTTCATTAAAGGCTCTTCAAAGATTTTTGGGTTTTGCCAATTTTTATCGTAAATTTATTGGTAATTTCTCGGTTATTGTTAAACCATTAACTGATTTGACCAAAAAGGGTTCTGATGTGGTGAATTGGCCTCCTGAGGCAGTCTCTGCATTTCAGGAACTTAAGCAAAGATTCACTTCTGCTCCTGTTCTACGGCAGGCTGATGTTTCTCTGCCATTTCAGGTGGAGGTTGATGCCTCTGAAATTGGGGCAGGTGCCGTTTTGTCCCAAAAAGATCCAGAGACCTCTAAAAGTAACCCTTGTGCCTTTTTCTCTCGAAAATTTTCTCCTACTGAACATAATTATGACGTGGGTAATCGGGAGTTATTGGCCATGAAGTGGGCTTTTGAAGAGTGGAGACATTGGCTGGAGGGAGCCAAACATCAGGTGGTGGTCCTTACGGACCATAAGAATCTGGTCTATCTGGAATCTGCCAAGCGACTCAATCCTAGACAGGCCAGGTGGGCCTTGTTTTTCACACGTTTTAATTTTGTGGTTTCCTTTCTTCCTGGCACTAAGAATGTTAAGGCGGATGCCCTCTCGAGGAGTTTCCTTGCGGACTCTCCTGAGTTATCTGATCCTTCTGTTATTTTGAAAGAGGGTGTAGTTCTTTCCGCCATCTCGCCCAATTTGAGACTTGCTCTGGAGGGGTGTCAGGAGGATAGGCCCGAGTGCTGCCCTGTTGGAAAATTGTTTGTCCCGGACCAGTGGAAGAAGAGTGTGATGTCTGAGATTCATTGTTCCGCATTGGCTGGGCATCCCGGAATTTTTGGTACCAGAGACTTGGTTAGTCGGTCCTTTTGGTGGCCTACCTTGTCTCGTGATGTCAGGGAATTTGTGCAGTCCTGCGGGACTTGCTCTCGCTCTAAGCCTTGCTCTCGCTCTAGTGGTTTGTTGATGCCATTGCCTGTGCCCAAGAGACCATGGACCCATATCTCTATGGATTTCATTTCCGACCTTCCTGTTTCTCAGAGAATGACCACCATCTGGGTAATTTGTGATAGGTTTTCCAAAATGATACATCTTGTGCCATTAGCTAAGTTGCCTTCCTCCTCTGAATTAGTGCCGTTGTTCCTTCAGCACGTGGTTCGTTTACACGGCATTCCTGAGAACATTGTGTCTGACAGAGGAGTCCAGTTTGTTTCCAGATTTTGGAGGACTTTTTGTTCTAAACTGGGTGTTCAATTGTCTTTCTCCTCGGCATTTCATCCTCAGACCAATGGTCAAACTGAGAGAACAAACCAGACATTGGAGACTTATCTAAGATGCTTTGTGTCTGCTGATCAGGATGACTGGGTCTCTTTTTTGCCTTTGACTGAGTTTGCTCTTAATAATAGGGCTAGCTCTGCCACTTTGATGTCTCCATTTTTCTGTAATTCTGGGTTTCACCCTCGATTTTCTTCAGGACAGACGGAGGCTTCTGTCTGTCCAGGTGTTGACTCTGTTGTGGAGCGTATGCAACAGATTTGGGACCAGGTAGTGGAGAGGTTGTCCCTCTCTCAGGAGAAGGCTCAGCGGTTTGCTAACCGGCATAGGACTGATGGTCCTCGGTTTAGAGTAGGGGACTTGGTCTGGTTGTCCTCAAAAAATATTCCTATGAGAGTAGCATCTCCTAAATTTAAGCCTAGGTTCAATGGACCTTATAAGATCATGGAGATTATTAATCCTGTTTCTTTTCGTTTGCTTCTTCCAGGGACATTTAAGATCCATAACGTGTTCCACAAGTCCTTGTTGAAGAGGTTTGTTGAGCCAGTGGTTCCTGCTGCTGTGCCTCCTGACCCTGTTTTGGTTGAGGGCAATCTGGAGTATGTGGTTGAGAAAATATTAGATTCTCGTTTTTCTAGACGGAAACTCCAGTATTTGGTTAAATGGAGAGGTTATGGTCAGGAGGACAATTCTTGGGTGTTTGCTTCGGACATCCATGCTAGGAGACTTATCCGTGCGTATCATAGAACTCATCCTGACCGACCTGGTTGCTCAAATGTGGGTTCGGTGACCCTTCCTCAAGGGGGGGGTACTGTTGTGAATGGGTTTGAGATGAGTTCTGAGCAGAGGCTTCCTCTGGTGGTTACAAGCGGTGCTGGTCTGTCCAGTGAAGATTGTGAGGATTGGGAATCAGGTGTTACTGACTGGTCTTATATAAGGGAGTCACCTTCCCATCAGGGTTGCCGGTGATCAATTGTTCTGGTCTCAATCCTTGAATCCTGTTTCCCTTGTAGCCTGCTGTGTCGTGTCTGCATCTCCTGCTATCAGATAAGACATTTTCTTCTTTTTGTTTTTGTGCTAGATTTTTGCATTTTGTCCTGCACTTCTGTGGGGGCCTTCAGGGTCCCTCCGGGGGCTTTTGCCCTCTCAGTTTAGTTCAGCCACTGATGTTTGTACTTTTGCTTTTTACAGTTTTTTCAGTAGCTGCTGTTTTGATTTTGTTACACCAGAGAACTAATTTAGGTGGTAGAGGTCGTGTGATCTCAGGTGATTTTGAAATTAGTAGAGTTGGTGCTTTTCAGGGTTTTCTGGGATTGCAGTAAGTACCCTTCCTATCCTTTTCTATTTAGTTAGTTTGGGCCCCAACGTTTGCTCATACTATTTTCTTTCTGTGTCAGTATTTCTTCTTGTCTAACCGCCATTACATGTTTGGGGCTTTCTATTATCTTTGGGGTTCTGCTCCGGGGCAGATAGCTTTCCTATTTCTATCTTTAGGTGTAATTAGTTTCTCAGGCTGTGACGAGGCGTCTAGGACCAACGTAGGAACGCTCCACGGCTGCCTCTAGTTGTTGTGGTTAGTCAGGGTACTGCAATCTCATAGATTCCAACTGCTCTGGTGTATTGCCTTTTTTGCCGGCACTCCTCAGCTACCGAAACATAACATTAGACCACATGGTTTGTATCCACAGGGGGTCTTCCTGTACTACCTAGTTGGTGAGGGTGTGAATTCCTTAATTGAAGCTGAGAAACTAGGCCCCCTGCTGACATCAGGATATTCCTCAGCAGCTGACATCTATCTCTGGGGATTAGTTTCAGGCTGATGCAGACCATTTCTCCTCTACACTGTACCATGCAGAAAGGGGTGAGAGGGGATTACAGGATCTGCTGCAGGAGGGGATTAAATGTAAGGAGATCAAAGGTTTTAATGATGGAATCTAACCATCTCTAACTGGTTTTTGCCTGGTATTTCATCTTCTTCTGGGGTCATTAGAGGGGGGGGGTACTTGTAGTGTAGTGGATAGAGACTGGGTAAAGGTAGCTTTGCAAAGGATCACTAGTTGGGGGCATGTCAGGGATCCAGTTAGAGAGTTATTAAATGGTCAGTGTAGTACAGTGGTAGGACACAAGGTGGGGACATTGAGCACAGCGAGTTGAGTGGAGACTTGTCAGGACACCAGGGGGTTAAGTGGTGAAGTATCGGTCGGGATAAATTGTGAGGGACTTTCCTGATAGGGGAAATCGGGTGTGGACCTTGCTAGAGTGAGGTCGTCCATGATCCCGGGCCGTGGCACAGCCAATACAAGAAGTGTGTGGAAGGTACCAGCGACCTTAGTGCAACTGCTGAAGGAATCACCGTGGGAACGTTAGCCAAAGTCTGTGGGCTGGCGTATCAGTAGTGCCAGTGGAAGAACCACTGTGGGAACGCTCAGCAGAAATGTGCGTGCTTGAGCGAAGCAGCGAGTGGGCCACCAGCGAGTATGCAGGCAGGATAACCAAAAGGGGGTGTCTCCAGGGAAAGAGATCGAAGTGCCGTTTTCACCAGACTCCTATTCCCGATTTTATTTTGTGGTCCGTTCTGGTGAAGTAGAAGAGAAGATGTATTGCTGGTATCGTGTAAGACGTGCTAATGGTGTCTTGGATGTGCTGTGTCCGGGGGAAAATAAAGCAGAACTGTTTGACGTCGTACTGGACTCTGACTCTAATTGTTCCTTATACTCTGAAATGGGTGGGGATCACCCCAGCAATATAGTAGTTACCAGCGTGAAGAATGCAGCTGTCGCTGGTAAGTTCACCCATCAGCCAACCCATTACATAACTACAAGAACCTGCTGGTAATCTAAGCTACAAGATTCTGTTGGGGATGATGAAATGTGGAATTGCAGGGGCTGGACACCTTCTTCAGAAGCCCACTGATGGCACCTGCGTTTTGACAGACAATTCCCAGATTGGCCAAAGTTGTACAACATAGTTGTACACATGACTCTCCTGTGACTTAGTCAAGGGTATTTATTATTCCTCTAGAATTAAAGTCTATACAATAAGTCTGTCATCTCTGAGTCATTTTGTGGTGAAGTTGCTGTTATGGCATCTCAGTGGTTTTCTATGGAACATTCAGTTGTTTAGCAGTTGTATGGCTATAATGTAATGATGTGTGTGCAGCCAAAGCCTAGTTGCCAGATAGCAGGGTGTAGTTATCCACTCTACATAAGGAATTGCTAGAAATCTAAGAAACCTTTTCACCATGCAAAAGCCTATAAGGCTTTTTTACAAGTAAATGTTTAGAAAAAAAAGTCTTTTGTTTTCTTTTTTTTCATTTCCATCAATCCAGCTGTATGAAGACTTATTCTTTGTAAGACAAAATATAGACTTGGTGGTACCATTTTCTGGTACATAAAACATTTTGATTATTTTTTATTGCAGTTTTTTGGAAGTGGAATGCACAAACATTTGAAACAATTCTGGATGTTTTTAAATACTGTTCACTATTCTGTTTAATTGACACATTGACTTTATTCTGCAGATAAATAATAATAATGACAATACTCAATTTACATAGTTTTTTTTTTAAGTTTTAGAACTTTCACAAAAAAATGTTTTTTTTTTTCCTTTTTTGGGGGTGGGATGAAATAGGGGAGGGGATGGGAGTTGCCATAACATTTTTATATGTCCCCATTGACAAAGATGTTTGAGGGCTTATTTTTTTGTGGGACAAGTTGTGGTTTTCAATTTTTGGGTGCAAACAACTTTTTTACTATTCACTTTTTCTTTAATTTTTTTGTGAGTCCAGATGAGTAAAATCCTGCAATTCTAGTACTGTTTTTTGAGTATGTTTTTTTCTTACGACATGCACCATACATAATAAATAATGATATAATTTATAGTACAGGTCAATGCAATTACAGTGATATTCAATTTATAATATTTTTACAATTTACTACTTTTGCATTATATGATAACTTTTTACCAAAAATTTGTTTTTGCATCATGTGCTAAGAGCCTTAACTTTTTCATTCTTCATTTATTGAGCCGTATGAAGGCTTTTTTTGTGTTTAACAAAATAATCAATAATTATTGATATTATTTTGAGATATGTAAAACTTTTTTATTTTTTTTTAGTTTTTGTGCGGCGGGTAGTGATGAGCGAACTCGTGGATGTTTGGGTTTGCCAGGTTCGGGCGGACTTTTTAAAAAGTTATATTCAGGACTCAAGCTTGACTCGAACTTGACCCAGGACTCTGAACCCATTTTAGTCAATGGGGACCCGAACTTCAGTGCTGTAAAATGGCTGTAAAATGGTCAAAGTAAGGGCTAGGGGGCTGCAAAAGGAAGCTAAATGAGGGTAGGACAATTGACCTGCAAACAGATGTGGATAGGGAAATGACTTAAAATAACAGAGGATAAAAAAAAGAAAAAATCATAATTGTGAATCATGAGGCAGATGTCCGAGGAGAGCAAGAGTTTGAGGAGGAGATGGAGGTGCCGATGTAGGTAGAAAATGTGTGCAAGAAGGAGGTAGCCAACACTGTTTTTGTGTTTTGTTTCTTTATTGATTTTTCTGGCTGGTACTCTGAAAACAGGCAGTGTAATAATTTGCTGGCCACTATCTCTCTTTACACAGTCCATGTAATACAGTGCAATTTTTGAGGTTGAAAACAATAAGGAGAGCATCAAATAGGAGATTCATGGCCTGCAAGGTTTTATTGAATCTTTCCACCAAGCCATCCATTTGTGGATGGTAGACTGAGGTCCGGAGTTGTGTGATTTGCATGGTTTTGCACAACTCCTTCATCACTTTTGACATAAATGAAGTCCCTTAGTCTGTTAGGGTCTCTTTAGGCAACCCGTTCTAGAAAGATATGGACAAACTCTCGGACTATACACTTGGTGGAGGAGTTACATAGTGGAACAGCCTCCGGATATCATGTAGCATAGTCCAGTAAAAACAAGATATACTGATGGTCCCACTAGATCCATGGCTATGCGATCAAATAAAGCCTCAATGTTGGGCAATGGCACTAAAGGGCTATGGAAATGAGCCACTGGGGAGGTCGGCTGACAGGTGGGACAGGACCTACAGAAATTCACAATATCACGGTGACAACCGGGCCAGTAGAATCTCTGGAGGATTGAACCGGCTTTGGCAGGGTGTGTATTAACCTGGCCATGATGACCCTCTCCACCATCTGTGCCGGGGAGGAAGGTTCAGGTTGCAATAATTTTTGGACCAGGTGTAGGTGATCAAACATTTTGGACTGGTGAGGTTTGTCACTGCAATAGGCCCAGTGGTGCACTCGCTGCGTCCTGACAATCACAGTCACGCCTCAGCACGCCAAGATCTGTTTTTAACTTGGTGTACTCTCTTGCATCCTGCAAGGCTAGGTCATAATGTTCCTTCTGTGGGTCTCCTGTTTAAATATGGGGCCAGAACCGCCACCCACTGCTCCGGAGGCAATTTCTCCATTTCCGCCACCTTCTCACCCTCTCGAAAATCATCGGGAATGCCTCAACGTCATTACCTGGGGTCATATTTTGCAATGATCTTCTTCCCTCTTCCTCACGTGAGAGTCATCACCTCGTCACCTGCATTTGGGATTGGGGAGGTTGCCTGCTACAGATCATCTCGGCCAGGAGTTCCATCTGCTGCCTGTGCTGCTGCTACATCTACTGTTGCCACTGCTGCTGCTGCTGTTGATGCTGCTGCCATATCTGTTGCTGCTGGAGATTAGCCTGCACAAATTGCTTTATCAACTCCTCCATGTTGTCGGCTTTTGCTTCTGCAGTTGCTTTCACCCAAGGCATGTGCTATCTCTGCGGCAGTCACATTGCTCCTTGGGACTTGTACCTGTGCTTCTAGCAGCAATTGTAAGGGTTTGTACTCACTCAGCTGCAGTTGAGGTTATGCAGAGGAAGCAGTATTGCTGAAATGTCTGGGCTAGTATATTTAAAACTGCATAAACCGCTAATGGATAGCAAACAAAAAAACAGCCTTTTTGACATTTTGCTGTCAGGTCACTGGCCACCTTGATGAATGCAGTTTCTGTCAAATGTAGGGGCGAAAGCCGGATTGTGATAGATCTAGGAGAGAGTGAGTGGAAAGGTTAACGGGTAATGCGGGACTAGACCAGGCTGTTATGATTTGGTAGCTGAGGAGGACAGGAGCAAAAAACAGCAAAGGCAGCCAAACACCCAGAGAGGTTGGGAACTAATGGGTTGCAGATCCCTAAGCTAACTGCACAACTAGAAGCATCCGTGGGACGTACCTATGGTGACCTAGACGCCTCGGCACAGCCGGAGAGGTTAGCTACACCTGAAGATAGAAACAGGAAAGCTAACTGCATCGGAGTAGAGCTCCAAAGGAATAGGTAGCCCCCAAACATATAATGGCGGTGTAATGTAAGGAGTACAGTTCATATAGTGTCTTGTGCTTGGGTGCGATGAAAACACAGGAGTCACAGGTTTGATATAGAAGGTCTTGTATTACTTCATACAAGTGGCAATAATAGTCACACAGTTTGCAGATACAAAAGCAGGAGACACAGCAGGCCAGAGTAACTTAAGCTCAGCAATCACTCTCACAACAGGTTCAGGATCTCTTCTCTGTTACCATAAGTCCATGCAAACGTGGATTTATCAAATAGCAAGGTTCCAAAGTCCACGAGTGTTCCAAAGTTCCACAATAGGAAATAACTGGAGTACAAGGTCCAAGGCTTCCAGGAGTCAGGTCACAGGTTCACTGCAGGCTTGATTCTGAAGCACTGATTGCTCAGCTGTGGCTGCTTAAGAAGCAAGAGGGAGAGAATCAGGGCGGGAACATGCAAGCTGGAAACTCCATATTGACTGAGGGCAAGACAGCTGCAGCAAGACAGAAAGTAAAATGGCTGACGGAAAAACTGAGTTTCAGGAACATGTACACAGAACCTTACATTACTCCCCCCTTAGGGACAACCTCCGGATGACCTCAGACCAGGCTTGTGTGGGTACCTCTGATGAAACTGACGGAGCAAGCGAGGAGCATTAACGTTATTGACTGGTTCCATGAATTGTCCTCCACTGGGTAGCCCTGCCATTTAATCAAATATTGTAACTGATTTCTATACAACCTGGAATCTAGAATCCTTTCCACCACAAATTCTTCCTGACCATCGACTAGCACTGGGTCAGGGCAAGGAGAAGAACGTCCAGGAAACGTATTGGGTGTCGCAGCCTTTAGTAGAGATACATGAAAGACAGGGTGGATTCTCATAGTTCTGGGCAGTTGAAGACGACAAGCGACAGCACTTATAATTTTACTGATTTTATAAGGTCCAATGTATTTATGTCCCAACTTAGATGATGGAATTCTTAACTTAAGATTTCTGGTTGACAGCCAGACCAGGTCTCCTACCTTGAAAGCTGGTGCAGGTTTACGAAATTTATCTGCGGCTTTCTTGTACCTTTCCTGAGCCAATTCCAGATTTCCCTTTAGAAGATCCATATTCTTTTGTAAAGACGTGATTCTTTCAGCCACTGCTGGCAAAGGCGTTTCTATGGGAAATCGAGGAAGAATATTAGGATGATAACCTAAATTGGAGTAAAAAGGAGACTGCTTAGTGGAGGCGCTCTGAGAGTTGTTATAAGAGAACTCAGCCAGTGGAAGTAGATCCATCCAATCATCCTGTAGGTGGCAGATAAAGCAGCGAAGATACTGCTCCAGGGTCTGATTGGTTCGTTCCGTCTGTCCATTAGTCTGAGGATGAAAAGCAGAAGAAAGGTTCACTTTAATGTCCAATGCTGCACAGAAATTTTGCCAAAACCTTGAAGTGAATTGCACCCCTCGATCCGAAATAACCTCATCTGGTACTCCATGTAAACGAAACACATTTTTAATCATCAAATCTGATGTCTGTCTTGCAGTGGGTAAGCCGACACAAGGGATAAAATGAGCTGCTTTTGTTAAACGATCAACCACCACTAGAATGGTGTTCTTCCCTTGAGAGGTTGGTAACTCCACAATGAAGTCCATAGAAATGGATCCCCACAGGCGGGACGGGGTGGGAAGAGGTTGCAACAGACCAGTTGGTGAGGAGCGAGGTGTTTTGCATCTTGCACAGACTTCACATGAAGTGACATAGTTTAAAAACATCCTTCCTGCAAGTGGGCCACCAAAAGAAACGAGAAAGAAATTCCTGTGTCTTTAGAATTCCTCTATGCCCAGCTATCTTGGAATCGTGAATGAGTTGCAATACTCTTAATCTGACTGTTTCAGGAATATACAGACGTTGTCCCTGAATCCACACACCATTCTTAAAGACAAGACTTACGTCCCTTGGGGGTTGTGCCAAAAAGGAATCCGCATGGTATGCTTCCTTGATGTCCTTAAGTAGGTCTTGATTATGAATCACTCCCAGGAATCTAGAGTCAGGAAGAATAGTCTTAGGAGGAGTAAGTGGACGTGTCTCTGCTGAATAAATCCTAGAGAGTGCATCAGCCTTTCCATTGCGCGATCCTGGTCTATAAGAAATGATAAAATTAAATTGGTTTAAGAAAAGATTCCAGCGAGCCTGGCGAGGAGTCAGGCACTTAGCCGACCTGATAAATTCAAGGTTACGATGGTCTGTCAGGACGACTATTTGCTGTGCAGCGCCCTGAAGAAGGTGTCTCCATTCTTTGAAGGCGGCAATAATGGCCAACAACTCTCTATTGCCCACATCGTAGTTCCTCTCAGCCGAAGACAACTGCTGGGAAAAGAAGGCACAGGGATGCAAGACATTCTTCTCACCTGTTCTCTGAGAGAGTATAGCTCCAACGGCACAGTCTGAAGCATCCACCTCTATTATGAAGGCAAGTTCGGGGTTGGGATGTACTAAGATAGGTGCAGTGGTAAATTTATCTTTTAGACGGGAAAATGCTTCCTGGGCTTGGGGAGTCCAGGAGAACCTAGACTCTTTCCGGGTAAGTTGGGTGATAGGTGACACTACCTCAAAGAAATTCCTAATGAAACATCTATAGAAGTTGGCAAACCCGATGAAGCGCTGCACCTCCTTCACATTTCTAGGACTTGGCCAATCCTTGATGGCTTGAGTCTTGCTTCCATCCATACTAATTCCTTGTGTAGACAGTACATACCCAGAAATTGAATTTCGGTCCTATGGAATTCACACTTTTCAAGTTTGATGTAAAGATGATTTTGTCTTAGACGTTCCAAAACCATTCTCACATGTCCATGATGTTCCTCTGTGGAGTTAGAAAAAATTAGAATATCATCCAAATAAATCACCACGAATGTATCTAGGAGATCCCTGAAGATGTCATTCACCAAGTGTTGGAAAGTGGCCGGGGCGGTACTCAGACCAAAAGGCATAACCAGATATTCAAAGTGTCCATAGCGTGACCTGAATGCAGTCTTCCATTCATCCCCAGGTCTAATACGGACTAAGTTATAGGCCCCACGGAGATCTAGTTTAGAGAAAATTTTGGAATGTCGCACTCTCTCCAATAACTCAGGGATTAAAGGCAATGGATAACGGTTTCTAATAGTAACCTTATTGAGTTCCCTATAGTCTACGCAGGGTCTCAGAGATTCATCTTTCTTCTTTACTAAGAAGATGGGTGCACCTGCAGGAGATGAAGAGGGGCGTATGAAGCCCTTGGCTAGATTTTCGTCTATGTAATCCTTTAAAGCCTTTAGCTCGGGCCCCGCCAGGGGGTAGATCTTACCAAAAGGTATCTCTGCTCCAGGCAATAATTCAATTGGACAATCATATGGACGGTGAGGGGGAAGCTGGTCAGCGTTCTTCTTGTCACATAAATCCACATAGTCCTGGTATACAGCTGGTAATTCAGGGACTGACATGGTTCCTTTAGGAACAGAGCAAGCTGAAACTTTTGGACTCATCTGTTTCTCTGGAAAGTGTAATTCCTTGGTCTCCCAGTTAATGGTAGGATTCTGAGCCTGCAGCCATGGTAGCCCTAGAATAATGGGAAAGTGGGGAGAAGAGATAAGCATAAAGGAAGTTTCTCTTGATGATCTTTACCATAAGAACCCTCAAAGGCTCTGTTTCCTGATCCACTGGTCCAGAGGTCAGCAGGGAGCCATCCACAGTTTCCATCTGTACTGGAGTAGCCTTCTTCACTGAACGTATCCCTGTTTCAGAGCAAAGGAGACATCCATAAAATTTCCACTTGCCCTGAGTCGATCATAGCAGAGCTAGACACCCAAGCTGAGTCAACCCAGAGTTTGATGGAAAGAAAGCAATGAGAATTGTTTTTCTTACAACTCAGCTGGGACACCGCTGAGGAAATTTGAAAAATTGCAGCGTTTACACAGTCAACGTCCTCAGAAGTAACGGAGTTTAAGTCCGAGAAATCAAGATCTGTTGCTGCAGATCTCTCTGGAGCCTGAGGCTCGGACCTAACAGATCCCCTCTCGCAACACTCACAGTGAATGAGTGCTGCAGTAGTCTTACGAGAACGGCTGGGAGAGTTTATAATGAAGTGCCCTGACTTACCACAATAGAAACATAGATTCTCCTTAAAACGATGTTCCTTGCGTGCATCACTAACCCGTCGTTGTAAAGAGTCTACCTGCATGGGTTCAGGTTCAGGTTCCCGTGTGATCCTACTCAAAGGTTCCTTAGCTGGAGAGGAAGGTAGGAAAAGGTTAGTGCGATTGCTTTCGAACCATCTCTCTTGCCTGCGTTCAGTCAGACGAGTATCAATACGGATGCAGTAGTTAATAAAGTCACCTAACGCAGTGGGAGGGTCGGCACGAGCAAGTTCATCCTTAATCAGTGGAGATAACCCCTTTCGAAAAATAGATTTTTTGGCGGAACTGTCCCAGGTGGTATCAAGGGCCCATCTCCTGAAATCCAAGGCATATTCAGCTACCGAGTGCTTACCTTGGCGCAAAGCTAACATGGCTGCTTCAGCTGTTGCACCTCGATTGGGGTCATCAAACACCTGCCCCATGGCTGAAATGAAAGCATCAAGATGATCCAAACATTCATCCTCAGTCTCAATCAGAGGGTTTGCCCACATCAAAGCCTTGTTGGTAAGCAACATAATTATAGTAAGCACTTTAGATCGTTCAGTGGGAAATTGTGAAGCATGTGCAGAAAAAAAAAGATTGCATTGATTAATAAATCCCCTGAATTTCTCACGTTCACCGCCAAAACGAAAAGGGGGCAACTTAGGAATCCCAGAACTCGGGGCTACGGCAGGAGCCTGGACTCGCTCCTCTAGAACCTCAATCCTGGCTCGCAAATCCTGGGCAGTCTGTCCAAACACTTGCAAATTGTGGTTAGTGAGGTCCTGTAGGTTTGTAAAACGGGTTTTTATAGTCTGCAAATCTGCAAGGATGTTATCAGTCACTCCGCAAAGTTCCTTTATGCGGGCCTCCATTTTCCAGATCTTTTAATACAGGAGTACTGGAAGGAGAGGAGAAGAAAAAAAAACAATAGTGTTTACCTGTGGTAACACTGCAGAGAGAAAAAAAATTAAGGGAACTGCTCACCTGGAATGGTTGTGAGAAGTCACAACCACTATCATCACAGAAGTTCAACCGGACATCTGATATCCACAGTTACAGCAGACACAAAAGAGGAAAGAAAAAAAAAACAATAGTGTTTACCTGTGGTAACACTGCAGAAAAAAAAAACTTAAGGGAATTGCTCACCTGGAATGGTTGTGAGAAGTCACAACCACTGTCATCACAGAAAGTACAACCGGACATCTGATATCCACAGTTACAGCAGACACAGCCTTTCCAGACCAGCAGACACTAACGTTTGGCTTCAGAATCTTGTAATGTAAGGAGTACAGTTCATATAGTGTCTTGTGCTTGGGTGCGATGAAAACACAGGAGTCACAGGTTTGATATAGAAGGTCTTGTATTACTTCATACAAGTGGCAATAATAGTCACACAGTTTGCAGATACAAAAGCAGGAGACACAGCAGGCCAGAGTAACTTAAGCTCAGCAATCACTCTCACAACAGGTTCAGGATCTCTTCTCTGTTACCATAAGTCCATGCAAACGTGGATTTATCAAATAGCAAGGTTCCAAAGTCCACGAGTGTTCCAAAGTTCCACAATAGGAAATAACTGGAGTACAAGGTCCAAGGCTTCCAGGAGTCAGGTCACAGGTTCACTGCAGGCTTGATTCTGAAGCACTGATTGCTCAGCTGTGGCTGCTTAAGAAGCAAGAGGGAGAGAATCAGGGCGGGAACATGCAAGCTGGAAACTCCATATTGACTGAGGGCAAGACAGCTGCAGCAAGACAGAAAGTAAAATGGCTGACGGAAAAAACTGAGTTTCAGGAACATGTACACAGAACCTTACAGGCGGTTAGACAAGAAGAAACACAAATGCAGGCAGAAAATAGAGTGAGTAAACGCTGGGGCCAAATACTGCCTAGATAGGACAGGACAGGACAGGACAGAAAACTATCTGCAACCCAGCAAAACCCTAGAAAATTTCAACACTTCTGATTTAAAAAAAAACTGAGACCACACAATCTCGCCACCCACTAAATCAGATCTCTGGTGTGACCAAGCGGCTAACCCGCAACCACTCAAATAGGGACAGAGCAATGGAACAAATAAACAGTGGCTACTGAAAAACAGAGAGTAGCACAGGCCCTGGAGGGGAACCCGGCTAACCTCCCACAAAAGTGCAGACAAAAAATGGAAATTGTAAACACGATAGAAACAAGTAGAAAATATCTTATCTGAAATTAGCAGATGAAGACAAGACACCAGCTGACTTCCAAATGAACCAGGAAACAACAATTGATCATCTGTGAGGATCATGGGAAGGCAGCTCACTTATATCAGCCCAGTCCGTCTCTCCTGATTGCCAGTCATCGCTCGCAGGTGATGGACTTCTACTATTCAACACTGGTTCAATACCCTCAGCAACCACCAGATGGAGCCCCAACTCAGAAGTCATTTCCAACATGCTCACAACACCAGGCTCACCAAGACATTAGAGATGAAGGGAGGTTTGAGACTGTACCAGAGTACACCTGCAAGATGGTTCCCATCTTGTATAAGAGACTCCATCCCTTTAGGGAGTCGCAGAAGCAAAATATTCATTTAAGAATGGAGAAGTGTGCTCGCACCCTAGGTGCGCCACCAGGAAGTGCGGCATGCACAAGCAGGAAACAAGCCAGCAGATGTGGACCAAACTGTGCTTCTGGAGTGGTGAGTAGGCCAGGGTCCCTGCATGGAGGGGTAAGGGGAACCATGAAGGAGGCACTGGCAATAACGTTACACATAGATAGGCTTCTTGACACAGTACACACATAGGCATTTTAGCATAGTAGTCCCAAAGGGTTTTGGCACAATACGCACAAATATTTTTGGCACAGTACTCCCAAAGGCTTTTTGGTACAGTAGTCCCAGAGGACCTTTGGCACAGTACTCCCAGAGGCTTTTTGGCACAGTAAAAACAGAGGCTATTTGCCACAGTTCTCCCAGAGGCAGGGTTGCAAAATACACACAGAGGTTTAAAGGCACAGTTATTTTTTTAGGTATAGCCACAATTAGTACAGTTACAGTGGTACAGTGGAATTTTTTTTAGACACACTACTCACAAAAATATGGCTGCAGAGTAGAATAATTTTGTAGAAACAACTACTCGTATAAACACAGTGGAAAAGAGACGGCTGCATAGTAGCATTGTTTATAGACACACTACTAGTATAGACTCAGAGGTAGAATAAAATTATTTTTTCCGCCCACAAATGGGAAAGAGACAATTATAGTAGAATTGCTTTTTAGACACACTACTCACAAAAGACGGCTGCATAATAGAATATTTATTTAGATACACTACTCTTATAGACACAGCGGTAGAATAAAATAATTTTTTCGGCTCACAAATGAGAAATTAACGGCTGCATAATAGAACTGCTTTTAGGCACACTACTCGTATAGGTACAGTGGTAGAATCAATTATTTTTTTCGGCCCATATTTGGGAAAGAGACGGCTACAGAGTAGAATTTCATTTTTGACACACTACTCCCAAAAACACAGCTGCAATCCTTTTAGAAATTCTACTCATATAGACACAGCGTTATCAGTAAATTATTTATTTGGCCTACAAATGGCAACGAGACGGCTGCTCCTGAGATTTATTTATTTGCCACACTACTAGAAAAGACACAGTAGTACTGAAAAATAATTTCTTTAGTCTGCAAATGGTAATAAGATGGCTGATGCCAATTATTTATTTGCAACACTGCTAGAAAACACACACAAGTCCTGAAAATTTTTTTGGGGGTCTAATAATAGCAAAGAGATGGTTAACGCCAATTATTTATTTCCCAAACTACTAAAAAAACAGACAAACACACACTAGTCCAGAAACATTATGTTTGCGGCCTCGAAATACCAACGAGATGGTTGATGCCAATTTTTCAGAGAACAAGAAAGCACACAGTGGCTTAAAGGACAGTACTCCCACTGGCGGGGAGTAGCAGAGTACACACAGCAACTTCAAATACAGTCATGGCCAAAAGTTTTGAGAATGACACAAATATTATATTTTCACATGATGTGCTGCCCTCTGGTTTTTATGTGTGTTTGACAGATGTTTTTATCACAGACAGAAATATAATTGCAAACATATGAGTAACAAAAGCTTATATTGACAGTTAGAATGAGTTAATGCAGCAAGTCAATATTTGCAGTGTTGACCCTTCTTCTTCAGGACCTCTGCAATTCTCCCTGGCATGCTCTCAATCAACTTCTGGACCAAATCCTGACTGATAGCAGTCCATTCTTGCACAATCAATGCTTTTATTTTATCAGAATTTTTAGGTTTTTGTTTGTCCACCCGTCTCTTGATGATTGACCACAAGTTCTCAATGGGATTAAGATCTGGGGAGTTTCCAGGCCATGGACCCAAAATCTCTATGTTTTTCCCTGAGCCATTTAGTTATCACCTTTGCTTTATGGCAAGGTGCTCCATCATGCTGGAAAAGGCATTGTTGATCGCAAAACTGCTCTTGGAGGGTTGGGAGAAGTTGCTCTTGGAGGACATTCTGGTACCATTCTTTATTCATGGCTGTGTTTTTAGGCAAGACTGTGAGAGAGCCGATTCCCTTGGCTGAGAAGCAACCCCACACATGAATGGTTTCAGGATGCTTAACAGTTGGCATGAGACAAGACTGGTGGTAGCGCTCACCTTGTCTTCTCCGAATGAGGCGTTTTCCTGATGTCCCAAACAATCGAAAAGGGGATTCATCAGAGAAAATAACTTTACCCCAGTCCTCAGCAGTCCACTGCCTGTACCTTTTGCAGAATATCAGTCTGTCCATGATGTTTTTTCTGGAGAGAAGTGGCTTCTTTGCTGCCCTCCTTGAGACCAGGCCTTGCTCCAAGAGTCTCCGCCTCACAGTGCGTGCAGATGCACTCACACCTGCCTGCTGCCATACCTGAGCAAGCTCTGCACTGCTGGTAGCCCGATCCTGCAGCTGAAACACTTTTAAGAGACGGTCATTGCGCTTGCTGGTCTTTCTTGGGCGCCCTGGAGCCTTTTTGGCAACAATGGAACCTCTCTCCTTGAAGTTCTTGATGATGCGATAGATTGTTGACTGAGGTGCAATCTTTCTAGCTGCGATACACTTCCCTGTTAGGCCATTTTTGTGCATTGCAATGATGACTGCACGTGTTTCTTTAGAGATAACCATGGTTAACAGAAGAGAAACAATGATGCCAAGCACCAGCCTCCTTTTAAAGTGTCCAGTGGTGTCATTCTTACTTAATCATGACAGATTGATCTCCAGCCATGTCCTCATCAACATTCACACCTGTGTTAATGGAGCAATCACTGAAAAGAGGTTAGCTGGTCCTTTTAAGGCAGGGCTGCAATGATGTTGAAATGTGTTTTGGGGGATAAAGTTAATTTTCTAGCCAAATATTGACTTTGCAAGTAATTGCTGTTAAGCTGATCACTCTTTATAACATTCTGGAGTATATGCAAATTGCCATTAGAAAAAGTGAAGCAGTAGACTTTGTAAAAATTAATATTTGTGTCATTCTCAAAACTTTTGTCAATGACTGTACAGTACTCCAACAGGTATGGGTGCACTGCAGACTACACACAGCGGCTTAAAGGACAGTACTCCCACAGATTTGGATGCAGAGCACACGCAATGGCTTTAAGGACAGTGCTCCCACAGGTGAGGGGGTGCAGAGTTCACATAGAGGCTTAAAGGACAGTACTCTCACAGCGGCTTTTAACACAGTACTAGTGTGAGGGAGTGGCAGGGCCGTAGTTAACGGTGTATTCGTGCCCTGGTCTCCCATCACATGAAAACAATATCCATTACTCTGCATACCTGTACTTCACTTTCTGCACCGTCAGAGTCCCCTCTACGTTGCTGGAGACTTCCTCTGTCCAGTTTCACACAAATTGAGACACAGTCCATTTCAACATTTAAACGTACAACTTTACTCTCTTGTTTTCGCAGCACATCCATATTCGTTGCAGCATCAACAACAGATTCCACACTGCACATTTCTTCCTCTTTCCCTGTACTCCTCTCCTTGTCACACAGCACGTGCCCGTGTCTGACCATATCATACGGTTCCTCAGCATCCTCCCTGTCCAAACTCACTGTGCTTGGGGGTTCCCTCAGCCATTTCGCCCCAGATCTGAGGGCATCAGCCCATGTGATGATCTGCCTCTTGGTGAGCGACCTGCCCTCCTGTACTGCCGTGACTTCTCCTGCAGCTCCGGTTCCTACTACTGCTGTCACTGCTGTCTCTGCTGTTCTGCTTACTGACCCTGGATGGCTGGACATCTACTTTGGTAATGTTACGGAGTCCAGCCGCCCTACATGGGCTCTATGGCTCTCTTGGCTCACAGGCCCGACTAGCCTGTCTCGCCTCCCTGGCTTCACTGACTCGAAACAGGAAATTCCTCTAGCTTACCCACTGCTGGCTCCTCCTAATGAACTATGTACAATAATGTACTTCTATTTCCCTATCTAGTGTCTCTACTAGGGTACTACACTTTCCTTATGAAACATTGCCCATATATATACTTTATACATAACAGACATTGCATGAAATATTCACAGTAGCAGCAATCACATGTAAAACATTACATACGACGTATAACAACCATTAGTATTCCGGGACGTGTGTGAGAGTACAAGACGAACTTTGCAGCCCCTTACATCAACACAGTTCTTTCGTAGATAAGGGTTGCAGAGTACACACAGTGCTCTTTTGCAAAGTCGGCAAACAAAATCTGTCCCCCACTCCAACTGCTTCCTATCCCTACATTAATGAGAGCATAATGGCACTCGTGATCCAACTTTTATACAGGCCGGGTCATGTGATGCGCCGGCCAATCACAGCCATGAAAATAATGTCATGGTTGAGATAGCTCCGGAAAGGCCCACGGTCTAAAAGCATTTTGATTGCCTGCGCTACAGCCTTTCTACAACCTTTATTAGACTGGCGAACCAGATCAGGAAGCCTAACATACAGTAAAAAGTCCATGTTAGGGGTTTAGTTAACGGACACTAGGTGTCCAGTGCATGTTGACATCACACACCTGTCCAACAAGGACTGCCAGAGTGGCGGCAGCTGTAGCTGACATGCAGAAATGGGCTGTCACATGATTCACCTTGACCAGAAGCTCTGGCAAATCTGGGTATGTTTTCAGAAACTACCAAGTTGAGCACATATGGCAAGCATGGTATGTGTGTGAGCTTGCCAAGCTTCACAGCTACCACCAGGTTACGCTCATTATCACACATGACCATGCATGGTTGGAGGTTCAGCGGCAAAAACCACAGATCTGTCTGGTCTGTTATTCCTTTAACCCCTTCGTGACCCAGCCTATTTTGACCTTAAAGACCTTGCCATTTTTTGCAATTCTGACCAGAGTCCCTTTATGAGGTAATAACTCAGGAACGCTTCAACGGATCCTAGCGATTCTTAAACTGTTTTTCGTGACATATTTGGCTTCATGTTAGTGATAAATTTAGGTCGATAATTTTTGCGTTTATGTGTGGAAAAAAAAGGAAATTTGGCGAAAATTTAGCAATTTTCAAATTTTTAATTTTTATTCTGTTAAACCAGAGAGTTATGTGACACAAAATAGTTAATAAATAACATTTCCCACATGTCTACTTTACATCAGCACAATTTTGGAAACAAAATTTTTTTTGTTAGGAAGTTATAGGGTTAAAAGTTGACCAGCGATTTCTCATTTTTACAGCAAAATTTACAAAACCATTTTTTTATCGACCACCTCACATTTTAAGTCACTTTGAGGGCTCTATATGGCAGAAAATACCCAAAAGTGACACCATTATAAAAACTGCACCCTCAAGCTACTCAAAACTACATTCAAGAAGATTATTAACCCTTCAGGTGCTTCACAGAAACTAAAGCAACGTGGAAGGAAAAAATGGACATTTTAATTTTTCCAACAAAAATTTTATTTTAGCATCAATTTTTTCATTTTTGCATGGGCAACAGAATAAAATGGATCCTAAAATTTGTTGGGCAATTTCTCCTGAGTACACAGATACCTCATGTGGTCATAAACCACTGTTTGGGCGCACGGTAGGGCTCAGAAGGGAAGGAGCGCCATTTGACTTTTTGAATGGAAAATATGCTGGAATATTTAGCTGTTGCCATGTCGCATTTGGAGAGTCCCTGTGTGCCTAAACATTGGAGCTCCCCCACAAGTGACCCCATTATGGAAACTAGACCCCCCAAGGAACTTATCTTGATGAATAGTGAGCACTTTGAACCCCCAGGTGCTTCACAAATTGATCCGTAAAAAAAGAAAGTATTTTTTTCACAAAAATTTTCTTTTAGCCTCAGTTTTTTCATTTTCACATGGGTAATAGGATAAAATGTATCCTAAAATTTGTTGGGCAGTTTATCCTGAGTAGACAGATACCTCATATGTGGTCATAAACCACTGTTTGGGCGCACGGCAGGACCCAGAAGGGAAGGTGGGCCATTTGACTTTTTGAATGGAAAATTAGCTCCAATCGTTAGCGGACACCATGACGCGTTTGAAGAGCCCCTGTGTGCCTAAACAGTGAAAAAAAACCACATGTGACACCATTTTGGAAACTAGACCTCTTATGGAACTTATCTAGATGTGTTGTGAGCACTCTAAACCCCCAAGTGCTTCACAGAAGTTTATAACGCAGAGCCGTGAAAATAAAAAATCATTTTTTTCCTCAAAAACTGATTTTTTTAACCCGCAATTTTTTATTTTCACAAGGGTAACAGGAGAAATTGGACCCCAAAAGTTGTTGTACAGTTTGTCCTGAGTACACTGGTACCCCATATGTGGGGGGGAACCACTGTTCGGGCACACTTTGGGGCTCGGAAGGGAAGTAGTGACGTTTTGAAATGCTGACTTTGATGGAATGGTCTGCGGGCATCATGTTACTTTTGCAGAGCCCCTGATGTACCTAAACAGTAGAAACTCCCAAGTGACCCCATTTTGGAAACTAGACAACGCACGGAACTTATCTAGATGTGCGGTGAGCACTTTGAACCCCAAAGTCCGTCTGACGGACTGCCATAACGTAATATGAACACAGCCTTATAATCGTAACCCTAATAAAAGAAAAAAAAAATATATATATTTTTTAATTTTATTTGTCCCTACCTATGGGGTGATAAATGGGGCATTTATTTACTTTTTTTATTTTGATCACTGTGAGAGTTTATCACAGTGATCAAAATACATTTCTGGACTCTGGAGGGCGCACTGCGCATGCGCCCGCCATTTTGCAAGATGGCGGCGCCCATGAAACATCCCGGACGGACGCCGGGACGGATCCAGGGACATCGGAGGACCGGGAGAGGTGAGTAGGGGGGTCGGAAGGTAAGGGGGCGGATCGGAAGGTGGGGCAGCGGAGGCAAGGAGGAGGGGAGCATTTAGTGACGGCGGTGACCGATCGCCGCCATCTATCGGTGACGGCGGCCGATCGCTGCCGTTACTCGGTGTGGGGGGGGTTGGATCTCGGTCTCCAGCCATGACAGATGCTATTGCAGCATTGGCCATGGCTGGATTGTAATATTTCTCCAATTTTTATTGGTGAAATATTACAGATAGCTCTGATTGGCTGTTTCACTTTTAACAGCCAATCAGAGCGATCGTAGCCATGTGGGGGTTAAGCCAACCCCCCTGTGGTGAAGCACAAAGGGTCTTGTGCCTGCGGGTCGGGTGACCTTTCAGTGACCCCGGTCACCCGACCCGCAGGAATGCGATCCTTTCATGACACAGGGTATGCGTCACAGGTCAGATTGGCACCGACTTTCATGACGCATAAGCTGTGTCACAGGTCGGGAAGGGGTTAAGGAATTCTGTTCTCCTAGACAAATTAGCTTCAGCAGAGCCTGTTGCTGCTTCACTGATGCAGTGCTGCAGATTTTCCAGCTTCCGGCTGTTGTTGACGATGGTGCTCTGAGATACCACATCGGAGATGGAGGTAGAGGAGGAGCAGAATGGGGTGCAGGAACTGCTGTAGGAGGTGTTGAAAACCCTGCTAGAAGTAGAGCCAGGAATCCTCCGCATTGGGAGCACATGCGCCATGCTAGGGTGTGACTCGGCCCCAGCCTCCACAATGTTCATCCAGCATGTCGTCAGTGAACTGTATCGTCCCTGGCCACAAGCGCTTATCAGCATGTCAGTTGTTAAGGGGACAATGCCAGTAAGAGCGTTCTTGAGGGCACAGGTGATGTTCTTGGACCTGTACTGGTACAAGGCGGGGACGCCACACAGGGAGAAAAAGTGGCAGCTGGGGACCAAGTACCAAGGGACGGCTGCCGCCATGAGTTGGCAGAAATCTTCCATGTCTACCAGCCTAAATGGCAACATTTCCACAGCAAGCTGCCTGGAAATGTGCTCATTTAGCATTTGGGCCTGTGGGTGGCTGGGAACGTTCTTTCTCATTCCAGAGGCTGGGTTAGGGACAGCTGGTGGGCTTGGACAAGGATTTGGAAGTCTCTGATGACAATAAGTCAGAATGTGCAAGTATAAGTGCAGGGCAGGAGGCATCTGCGCCAGTGTTTTGGACAGAGGATTGGGAAGCACCTAGCACAGGGGAAGAGGCAGTGGTGTCACCCGATGGACCAATCGTGTACCCAGTGTTTTGCCACCCAGTTAGGTGGTTTAATGACATGTGCCTGATCATGCTGATGGTGGTTAGGTTCTTAGTGGTCAGGCCCCTGCTGATCTTTGCATGGCACAAATTGCAAATGGCCATTTTGTTGTCTCAGAACTCTCTTTAAAAAAGTCCCAGACTGGGGAACTCCTGACTCTTTGACAGAGAAATTCAGGACTGTCAGTGTGCTGCGGAACAGTTGCCTGCCTTCTCCCTCTGGTCACCCCACTACTCCTTCCTGTCTGTTTTGTTCCACCAATCTCTCCCCCTTAGCGCTGCTGGGCTCGCTCTGCATGCCAGCTTCCAATGTTGGGTAGGTGACTTTGTCATCCAACAACTCATCTTCCACCACCGCACCCTGGTCGTCCTGACTTTGTGACTTAACAACAACAAGAATTAGTGGAAACTGTGTCTCATCATCATCTTCCTACTGCTTATCCCAAATTTGCCATTCCCCACGTCATGTTCTTGTGGCCATTGCTGCTCTAAGTTTAGTGCATCACTAAACACCATGTCATCTTGTCCCTCTTGGAGCATGCAGGTTGAGAGGCCACAATCAAAAAATGTTGTGGTCAATAGCTCCTTGAAGTGTCCTAGTGTGGGATCACTAGTCTTCTGGGGCTCAACATGGTGGGAAGAAGGAAGATAAGGGTGATCATTAAGTGATCCAGACTTTAGGCTGATGAGAGGAAGAATGTGTTGTGCTGCCAAACCTGCTGAAAACATTATCTGGTATCCTACCGATCACCTGTTCGGACTACTCTAACTTTAGAAGTGGTGTACCATGCCTCCCTACAAAGTGGGACAGGAACTTATGTGTCATGGATGGGCATGTTTCTTGTGCTCCAGCACAGGTGTAGTCGCACCTGCCCCACGTTCTTGGCATCTGCATGCACCATCATAAGCACTTCCACTTTTCTGTCGCGTAGTGCACACCTTTCACATTTTGTAATTGCTAGGTCTCTTGAAACCAAATTTTCTTTTTTTAATAAAAGAAAAAAAAATGGTCATCTGCAGCAATCAAAGTTGTTTTTATGAGTGTACTCAACCATAATGTAACAGAAAGAATGCAAAATTGTATGGATGACAATCAAATTAAAATCAGAAAAATGTTTCAATGCTTTTTCTCAGTTTTAGAGATCGTAGAAATGTTCACCGACCATGTATGTCTGAGAAATTGAGGCCTACAAAATTTTTAAAAGCTTCTTTGCAGTTTTACAGATCACAAAAATGTTTACAGACCATGTAACACTATGTTTGAGAAATGGAGGCCTTAAAAAAATTTTGAAAAGCTTTTTTGCAGTTTTACAGATCACATAACTGTTCACAAAGTAACACTGTATGTCTGAGAAATGGAGGCCTACAACATTTTTAAAAGCTTTTTTGCAGTTTTATATATGACAGAAATGTTCACAGAGCATGTAACACTGTATGTCTGAGAATTGGAGGCCTACAAAAATTTTTAAAGCTTTTTTCCACTTTTAGAGATCACAGAAATACTCATTTTGTGGTTGCTGACCCAGGTGCTTATCGGTTAACGTGTGCCTCTCTGGTTGTGTGCTTTATTGTGTATGACTCAGTTCTGACTCCAGACTTTTGCCTCTGTATTCTGCTTTGTACTGCCTTGTTCCTCCTGGTTATCTGACCCCTTGGCTTGTCTCCATTTACTCTCTGTCTTGTCCCTTGGTTCTGCGCTCTTATCTGGCTTTTTGACCTTTGGCTTATCTTGACTACATTTTCTGTTTTTGCCCTACAGGCTGTGTATTCAGTGACTTTCTCTGCATTCACGTGTGGTGGCTCCGCCCCTCCTAGTCATGTGACTGCTCTATGCCAAGTCCTATTCACTGCATTAGTTTAAGGTCCTTGAGTTTGGTGTGCCTTGTTTCTGCACTCTACATTTATTCACATGCTCCCTGATAGCGCCCCCTGGGCAGCGCCAGCGACACTTTAGGTGTCATGACACCAGGTCTATTTGAGATAGATGTCTCTCAGTAGTCATGTTTGTGCGGTACTTGTTATTACGGAATATACAGGGGCTGTGCCGCATTCTATTTTCTTTTGTGTGGATTCCAATAATTATAAGGCACAGAGGAATCATGGAGGATGTTGGCACAGTCAGCAAGGTATTCCCTCAGCATCTTCTAAAACTTTGCACTCCTTGTGAGTAGTGTTGAGCGATATTGCTCGATATCTAAAAATATCATATCGAAATTGTATCGCCGATATCACTAAATATCGTCGATATCCGATTCCGATTGCGGAAGTCCAATGTAAGTCTATGGGAACAAAATATCGAAATTAAAAAAAACCATTCTTGCCTTGTAAACACTAAATATACACACATAGAATACATATATATATATATATATATACATGTCATTGTGACATATATATATACATATATGTATAGTTTATACACTTCTACATAGTAAAATATCCTCTGATTCAATTGCCGGGTAAAGCCGGCTTCTGTGAAAAGACAGAAGCACCCGACATGAAATGACACTTGGTGTACATAGGGTTAACCATGTCTTTTCATGTCGTTTGCAATCTGATTTGCACAATTACATCAGTCTATGTGTGCAAAATTTCACACCTGTAGGGGTTAATTAAAGGTGTAAATTCGTTGTAAAAAAAACGGACTTTTTTGCTACGAATTTACACCTTTAATTAACCCCTACAGGTGTGAAATTTTGCACACTTACACTCATGTAATTGTTTGTGCAAATCAGATATCAAACTACATGAAAAGACATGGTTAACTCTATGTAAACCAAGTGTCATTTCATGTCGGGTTCTGCATTTTCACAAAAACCGCAATTGAATTAGCGGCTATTATACTATGTAGAAGTGTATGAACTATAAATATATATATATATATGTGTCACAAATTTAATGACATGTATATATATATATGAGGTGTAAAATTGCTGAAAAAAAAGGCGTGGTCTCCCGCCCTATTTTCGCAACCAGACAGACAAAGCCAGTGAGTGGGGGCAGATAATAATAGCCCAGAGAGGGACCATTATTTTTGGCCCCCCCCCGGCTACTAACATCTGCCCCCAGACACCCCAGAAAGGGCAAATCTCTAATTAGATTTGCCCTTTCTGGCACTTTGCCCGTCTATTCCCATTGCCCTGTAGCGGTGGCGAATGGGTTAATAAGGGTTAAAATGACCTTGCAATTGAAAGGTCACTTTAAGCCAGGTTAATAATTGAGAGCTGTCAATTAGACAACTATCAATTATTAATCCTATTGTATGAAAGAAAAATCAAACACACACACTTTAATAAAAAAGAAGTTTAATGAAATAATCACACAGTTTTTGACCATATTTTATTTTCCTGCTAAAACCATTTCCTGTAATAAAAATAAAATAATAAAGCAAAATTATTCTTACCAATCCGATGTACAGTCAGGTCCCACGGTGTAATCCTTCAGAAAGGGTTAATGTTTACTGCAGGGACCGCAGCTAATGCTGCAGCCTCACAGTAAACCCCCAAATGAATGAGTTCCTCTCCTGGCTGACAGGAGAGGAAGTGGAAAGCTTAATTGATTGCTTTCCACTTTCACTTCAGGTCAGCCAGGGACACAATCAGTGACGTCAGAGGGAACTGGTTAACAAAAATAGGGGATCCCCTCGAAAAAAATTGGCGTGGGGTCCCCCCTATTTTTGTTAACCAGCCAGATGAAGCAGACCGCTGAGGCCTGGATTTTCAGGCTGTTAAGGAGCCAAGATCCATGGACCTTGCCAGCCTGATAATACCAGGCCACAGCAGTCTGCATATCTTGGCTGATTAACAAAAATAGGGATCCCCTCGAAAAAAATTGGCGTGGGGTCCCCCCTATTTTGTTAACCAGCCAGATGAAGCAGACCGCTGAGGCCTGGTTTTTCAGGCTGGTAAGGATCCAATATCCATGGACCTTGCAAGCCTGATAATACCAGGCCACAGCAGTCTGCTTAGCTTGGCTGGTTAACAAAAATAGGGGATCCCCTCGAAAAAAAAACGGCGTAGGGGTCCCCCTATTTTTGTTAACCAGCCAAGTAAAATGCAGACTGCTGCGGCCTGGTATTAAAAGACTGTCAAGGCCCATGGATTTTGGCCCTCAACAGCCTGATAATACCAGGCTACAGCAGACCCACATTTGGCGCATCAAAAGATGTGCCAATTGTGGCACTTTACCCGGCTCTTCCCACTTGCCCTGTAGCGGTGGAAAGCGGGGTAATAAGGGGTTAATGTCACCGTTGATTGCACGGTGACAATAAGCCCGGTTAATAATGGAGAGGTGTCAATAAGACACCGATCCATTATTAATCCCAAAGTTTTTAAATGCATAAAAAAAAGACAAAGCAAGAAAAAAGTATTTTAATGAAATAAAAGAGACAACACACTTTTCATTTCTTTTATTGTACTCTCATTCCTGCGACGCCATCGATCTCCTGTAAAAAAAGAAAAAAAACAAACCAACAGTATACCACCTGTCCGACGCAGTCCATAGTAACGACAGTCCCACGACGATCCAGCTCTGCTACATCGCAATGACAGGCAGAGCCTGTCATCGCGACGCAGCACAGCTGATTACCTGCTTCCCCGGCGGTGACGTCATCGGACTGACTGCTTTACGGCCGGGATTACCCAGCAGTCACTGCAGTTATCGCGAGAAACTGCATGTGACCGCCGGGGAGAAGAGGATGGCGGCCATGAAGCAGTCCAGGCCGTGACCGCCGGAGATCTTCTGCCAGGTAAGTGCCGCTGACTCCTGACAGACCCGACCGACGGACACTGACAGTGACAGACCCGACCGACGGACACTGACAGTGACAGTGACAAATCCGATTCCGGTATTCGATAAGACGAAAATATCGAAACGAATTATCGAAAGGCCGATAGAGCTAATATCGGCCGATAGCCGATATTTGCATTATCGTATCGCTCAACACTACTTGTGAGTAATCCGTGCCTCAGGGCCAGTGTGATTGGAGGGCCTGAGAAAACTCTCCCAGAACTTTGCCAGTGTTCCCCTGCCTCGGCTGGATTGGAATTGTGTCTCTCTCGCCTGTACTCCAAGGTTTTCCAACAAACTGTGATCTCTGCGGCCACCATTTTCAGAAGGGAATATTTTTAATAATTCCGCAACAAGGGCCATCTGGGACTGCACCATTTCAGTACACCTGTCTGCCTCTGAAATAAGAAATATAAAGTTCTCCTTGTAGCATGGGTCTAGAAGTGTCACCAACCTGTAATGACTGTCACCAAAAATTTTGAGAACACGAGGATCACGGGAAAGACAGCATAACATAAGCATAGCCATGCATGCCAAACTGCTAACAGGCAAGACTTCCGTGTCTGACTGACCATGCTCTCCTCCTCCTCCTGTCCCCAGGCCATCCACACGGAACAGACGGTATGACAGTTGTGCTTGTAGTAATGTCTATAGCGCATGAAACTAGCTCCTGTTCTTCCTCCTCCTCTTCCTCATTGTCACCCAATCCACATTGGGATGAGATGAGGCTGGGCTGTGTGTAATCACCCTGTATGGTTCCTTGCTCTGTCTCACCTGCAATACATCCTCTTTGATTTTGAGCAGAGAGCGTTTCAGAATACAGAGAAGTGGGATGGTGACGCTAATTATGTCGTCATCGTCACTCACCTCTTGGTGGACTCCTCAAAGTTTTGTAGGATGGTGCATATGTCTGACATCTATGTCCATATAGTAAGAAAAGCTCGGCACACCAACGGATATATTGATATCCAAAGTGATATTTAATAATTAGTACATACACCACCAACGTTTCGGTCTGTGCTCAGACCTTCATCAAGGTACTATATATGTACTCTCACTTTCTAAACAGTCTCTTATATGGTGGTTAGCTCCCCATATGATCAAGCTGATTTCTTAAGTGAATTATTCTGTGGGGTGAGGGGAATTGAGTCATCGTTTCAGCGTCTCATACAGCGGTATAATACTAGTGTCGGTGCCAGAGGAGTGATAGATAATCTTACCGGTGGCTGTGGAGCACTGTCTCTGTGTGTTGGACGCTGTGCACACAGGACAAGCGGTGGACACCGCGTCCAACACACAGAGACCGTGCTCCACAGCCACCGGTAAGATCATCTATCACTCCTCTGGCACCGACACTAGTATTATACCGCTGTATGAGACGCTGAAACGATGACTCAATTCCCCTCACCCCACAGAATAATTCACTTAAGAAATCAGCTTGATCATATGCGGAGCTAACCACTATATAAGAGACTGTTTAGAAAGTGAGAGTACATATATAGTACCTTGATGAAGGTCTGAGCACAGACCGAAACGTTGGTGGTGTATGTACTAATTATTAAATATCACTTTGGATATCAATATATCAGTTGGTGTGCCGAGCTTTTCTTACTATATAATATACGGGATTAGGACCCTACTCGAGCACCCTCCTTTTTGGTTGTGCTATAACGTTATTATACAACCTGACATCTATGTCCAGTCCTGAGGTCTTATGTGTGGAGTGTGAACTGAATACCGACAGCCTTGTTGATGCTGGTACTCAACAACTGCCCTATTCTGCTCACAAATCCTTTCCAACATCTGCAGTGTAGAGTTGCAACGCATGGGAACATCACACAACAGTTGGTGAGCCGGAAGCTGCAAATGCTGCTGAAGCATGGCAAGGGCGGCTAAAGCTGTTGCTGACTTTCTAAAATGGGAACACAGGTGGCGTACTTTGACAAGCAGATCTGGCAGCTCCGGGTAACTTTTGAGAAACCGTTGAACAATGAGGTTAAGCACATGGGCCAGGCATGGTATGTGTGTGAGCTCGCCTTGCCTCAGAGCCACCACCAGGTTACGGCCATTGTCACACACGACCATGCCTGGCTGTAGGTTCAGCGGTGTCAGCCACAGATCTGTCTGCTCTTTCAGAGCTGTCCACAACATATTAGCTTCAGCACAGCCAACTGCCTCTTGGCTGATACAATGCTGCAGTGCTTCCAGCTTGTGACTGATATAGTCATTTCGGAGATGGAGGCTGAAGAGGAGGAGGAGGTGCAGGAGCTGTAGAATGTGGGTGCAATCCTAATTGACGTATGACATCAGCGAGATGTCCCATCCCTGCCCACAAGCACTTGTCCACGTGACCGGGGTTAGGTGGACTTTCCCAGTAACTGCATTGTTGAGGGCATGGCTAATGTTGTGGGACAAATGCTTGTGAAATGCAGGAACGGCACACCGGGAGAAATAGTGGCGGCTAGGGACCAAGTAGCGAGGGACAGCCACCACCATCAGGTTGCGGAAAGCTTCTGTCTCCACGAGCCTAAAAGGCAACATTTAGAGCGCAAGCAGATGAGAAATGTGTGAATTTAGTAGTGTGGCCTGTGGGGCATTTGATGCGTATTTGCGCTTGCGTTCCAAGGACTAGGGTATGGACAACTGAACGCTGTGGTGCGACAAGGACATGGACATGCTGAATGATGGTGCTAGTTGAGTGTGTGCAACAACAGGTGCAGGCAGGAGGCATCTTTGCATGCACCATGGACAGAGGATTCGCTTGCATGCACAACAGTGGAAGAAGCAATGGTATCACCTGCAGACACTGATCCTGGACCCTGGGGTTCGGCCCACAAAGTTGGGTGCTTTGCTGCCATGTGCCTAATCATGCTGGTGGTGGTCAGGCTGGTAGTTTTGCTACCCCTGCTGATGCGGGCATGGCAGGTGGTGCAAATGGCCTGTTTGGGGTTATCGGCAGAGTCTTTAAAAAACAACCAGACTCGGGAAGACCTAACAGTTGTACTGGCAACTTCCGTCATGTTGTTAAACGACCGTTGCCCGTAGTGATGAGTGAACGTGCTCGTCACTACTCGTCACTCGCCCGAGTATCACAGTACTTGGTGTACTCGGCAAGCCTAGAGCATTTCCGGGATTACTCGGCGGGAATTCGAATCTCCACCCAGCTTTTTTGGCGGTCTTTAGAGACCCAATCACGATGCAGGGATTGTCTGCCAGGCAATGAAATGCTGCAGCCATCTTTGTTGTGGTTGTGCAGTGATTGGCTGGCCGCACAGCATCATCAGGGGTATAAGAGACAGGACGCCACCCTGCTCGGCGCATTCAGCTCTGGATTTAGATAGTGTAGGGAGAGCTACTGCCGAGATTTGGGTCAGATTTGGTGATTTATTAGTCAGTGTGGGGTCTACCATCCTAAAGTATTTCAATCCAGCTAAATTAACAGTCCTTCTAAGGACTAATTCCGTAGGTACCAGTGTTAGGTAGGTAGGGGATTGTGCTTCGCTCTATACATATCAGTGCAAGGCCTGCAGGCACTGTATGTGTGTATATACATATCATTGCATACATCAAGAGGGTCCATTCCCTTCCTGTCTGCTGGTGCTGCTGCTGCTACCTATAGGATATATTGGCCGTATATACCTAGCCCCAGGTCTAATTGGCTTGGAAAAAATTTGGACAGGTAAATACAGCTTATTTTATTGCAAAGCAATCCAGAGCCCTTTTTTTTTATCTCCATTTGCTTTTTGACAGTGCACAATACAGCCAGATCCTTTCCCTAGCACAGCGTGAAAATTCAGCAATTTTAAAGGGGTCCCAAAAATCACTTTTGAGTGCGCAGAGAAATATTTAATTTTTATGTGGTACGGTAGAGTAGATTTTCTTTTGAGTGTCTTACACAGTGTCTTGACACCATTTTGCTGAACCCCCCAAAAAATACATACAGGCCACATATTTTACAGTGCAGTATATCTGTGACACGCCTCGCCCGTCTGCTAAGAATTTTGTTCA
This sequence comes from Oophaga sylvatica, assembly GCA_033576555.1. NCBI lineage: Eukaryota > Metazoa > Chordata > Amphibia > Anura > Dendrobatidae > Oophaga > Oophaga sylvatica. Next base: position 179,323,291 of record JARQOD010000001.1, on the reverse strand, counting down.
TTTTAGCCCTAAATTCCATTTCATTTTCCTATGTGTCACTGTAGTTATATACAGCACTATTTAGCCTAAAAAAGCAAAAAATACAGGCCACAGATTTGTCAGTGTGGTATCTCCGTGCCAGCTCATATATCTGCGTGCTCCAAGCTTGCCCATTTAAGGCCGGTTTTCAATTTTTTTCCTGTGTGTCACTCAAGTTATATACAGCACTATTTAGCCTACAAAAGTAAAAAAAGTTTGGCCATTTTAGGCCGGTTTTCAATATTTTTCCTGTGTGTCACTCAGGTTATATACAGCACTATTTAGCCTATAAAAGCAAAAAAAACAGGCCACAGAATTGTCAGTGTGGTATCTCCATGCCAGCTCATATATCTGCGTGCTCCAAGCTTGCCCATTTAAGGCCGGTTTTCAATTTTTTTCCTGTGTGGCACTCAAGTTATATACAGCACTATTTAGCCTACAAAAGCAAAAAAATACAGGCCACAGAATTGTCAGTGTGGTATCTCCATGAAAGCTCATATATCTGCGTGCTCCAAGTTTGGACACTTTAGGCCTGTTTTCCATTGTTTTCCTGTGTGTCACTCTAGTTATATACAGCACTATTTAGCCAACAAAAGGAAAAAATACAGGCCACAGATTTGTCAGTGTGGTATCTCCGTGCCAGCTCATATATCTGCATGCTCCAAGTTTGCCCATTTTAGGCCGGTTTTCAATTTTTTTCCTGTGTGTTACTCTAGTTATATACAGCACTATTTAGCCTACAAAAGCAAAAAAATACAGGCCACAGAATTGTCAGTGTGGTATTTCTGTGCCAGCTCATATATCTGCGTGCTCTAAGTTTTGGCCTTTTAGGCCGATATTAAATTTTTCCTGTTGTCTGTCACTCTAGTTATATACAGCACTATGTTGCTTTGTTAAAAAAAAACAGGCCAGATATTTTACAGTGTGGTATATCTGTGACACGTCTCATACATCCGTGTGCTCCAAATTGGTGCTTTTTAGGCTGGTAGTCCTGTGCTTTCCTATCTGTTACTCAAGTTAATATAGCACTATGTTGCTTTTTTAAATAAAACAGCCCACATATTTTACAGTGTGGTATATCTGTGACACGCATCATACATCCCGCGTGCTACAAATTTGGGCATTATAGGCCTACCTATTCTAGTGCTTTTGCTGTCTGTTAAGGTACTTAGTGGCACCAATTGGCTAAGCAAAAAACATTTGTAACTACAGTCCACATATTTTAAAGTGTGGTTTTCCCGCACACTTATCACATACAAGTTTGCTCCCAATTCAGCCATTTGTAGTGAACGTGTATAATATTGTAGTCCATTTACAATTGGCAAGGCGCGTGGCAAGGGATGGGGGAGTGGCCATGATGGTCATGGTGCATGCAGAGGCAGAGGCCGTGGGCAAGCTGAAATTGGGTCAACAAAAATACCCACATCTCGCTGGACCTTAGTTTCCGAAGTCCTAGGGGACGACAGTAAGACAGCACTACTGAAACCAGATCAGTGTGAAAAGGTTGTTGGTTGGATAGCAGATAATAATTCTAGTTACATATCCATCACCACCAGCACCCTGTCTTACACACGGTCAAGTCTGAGTAGCCGTGAATCTGGCCCGCATATTCCTTACCCTGATCCTCCTTCCTCCCATCATGCTGAGTGCCCTGAGACAACTGATCCCACACTTGGACACTCCGAAGAGCTGTTCATTTTTCCATTTATATATTCGGGCTTCTCGCCCAGTCCACTTGAAGATGAGATTCCATGTAACGATGCCTAAATATTTGAGCAGCCATGGTCCAAAGAATGGACGATGATGAGACATGTTTGCCGGAAAGTCAATAATAGGACCAGGGTGCGGAAGTGGAAGATGAGGTGGTGGATGATATAGTAACTGACCCAACCTGGCAGGAGGACATGCAGAGCACCCCTTCAGGCAGGAAGAAGCCGTGTGGTGGTTGCAGACAGAAGGCGGGCAACCGTTCCCCGTAACACCAACATGATGGAAGTTGCCAGTCCAACTATTAGGTCTTCCCGAGTCTGATTTTTTTTTTTTAACCCCTTCACCCCCAAGGGTGGTTTGCACGTTAATGACCGGGACAATTTTTACAATTCTGACCACTGTCTCTTTATGAGGTTATAACTCCGGAACGCTTCAACGGATCTTCGCGATTCTGAGATTGTTTTCTCGTGACATATTGTACTTCACGTTAGTGGTAAAATTTCTTCCATATAACTTGCGTTTATTTTTGAAAAAAACGCAAATATGGCGAAAATTTTGAAAATTTAGCAATTTTCAAACTTTGAATTTTTATTCCCTTAAAACAGAGAAATATGTCACACAAAATAGTTAAGAAATAACATTTCCCACATGTCTACTTTACATCAGCACAATTTTGGAATCAAAATTTTTTTTTGTTAGGAAGTTATAAGGGTTAAAAGTTGACCAGCGATTTCTCATTTTTACAACAAAATTTACAAAGCCATTTTTTTTAGGGACCACCTCTCATTTGAAGTCACTTTGAGGGTCTACATGACAGAAAATACCCAAAAGTGACACCATTCTAAAAAACTGCACCCCTCAAGGTACTCAAAACCACATTCAAGAAGTTTATTAACCCTTCAGGTGCTTCACAGGAACTAAAGCAACGTGGAAGGAAAAAATGAATATTTAACTTTTTAGCCACAAAAATGATCTTTTACAAACTTTTTTTTTATTTTCACAAGGGTAAAAGGAGAAAATGGACAGATAAGGTTGTTATGCAATTTCTCCTGAGTACGCCAATACCCCATATGTGGGGGAAAACCACTGTTTGGGCACACGGCAGAGCTCGTAAGGGAAGGAGCGCCGTTTGACTTTTTCAAACTAAAATTGGCTGGAGTTGAGATTGGACGCCATGTCGCGCTTGGAGAACCTCTGATGCGCCTAAACAGTGGAAACCCCCCACAAGTGACACCATTTTGGAAACTAGACCCCCTAAGGTACTTATCTAGATCTGTTGTGAGCACTTTGAACCCCCAAGTGTTTCACAAAAGTTTATAATGCCTGGGTGTGAAAAAAAAAAAAAAAAATTTCCACAAAAATGATTTTTTAGTCCTAAATTTTTGAATTTTCCCAAGGAAATTGGACCCCAAAAGTTGTTGTCCAATTTGTCCTGAGTACGCTGATACCCCATATGTGGGGGTGGAAAACTGTTTGGGCGCACGGCAGGGCTTGGAAAGGAAGTAGTAACGTTTTGGAATGCAGACGTTGATGGGGGCCATGTTCCGTTTGCAGTGCCCCAGATGAGCCTAAACAGTGGAAATCCCCCACAAGTGACCCCATTTTGGAAACTAGACCCCCTAAGGAACTTATCTAGATCTTTGGTGAGCACTTTGAACCCCCAAGTGCTTCACACAAGTTTATAATGCCCGGGCATGAAAATAAAAAATCCTATTTTTTTCCCACAAAAATTATCTTTTAGTCACTAATTTTTTATTTTACCAAGGGTATCAGGAGAAATTGGACCACATAAGTTGTTGTCCAATTTGTCCTGAGTACGCTGATGCCCAATATGTGGGGGGGAACCACTGTTTGGGCGCACGGCAGAGCTCGGAAGGGAAGGAGCACCATTTGACTTTTTCCAACCAAAATTGGCTGGAATTGAGATTGGATGCCATGTTGCATTTGGAGAGCCCCTGATGTGCCTAAACAGTGGAAACCCCCCACAAATGACCCCATTTGGGAAACTAGACCCCCTAAGGAACTTATCTAGATCTTTGGTGAGCAATTTGAACCCTCATGTGCTTCACACAAGTTTATAACGTAGAGCCGTAAAATTTAAAAATCATATTTTTTCCACAAAAATAATCTTTTCACCCGAATTTTTATTTTTCCAAGGGTAACAAGACTCCAAAAGTTATTGTGCAATTTGTCCTGAGTACACTGATACCCCATATGTGGGGGTATACCACTGTTTGGGTGCATGGCAGAGTTTGGAAGGGAAGGAGCGCCGTCTCACTTTTTCAACGCAGAATTGGCTGGACGCCATGTCGTGTTTGGAGAGCTCCTGATCTGCCTAAACAGTGGAAACCCCCCACAAATGACACATTTTGGAAACTAGACCCCTCAAGGAACTTATCTAGATGTGTGGTGAGAACTTTGAACCCCCAGGTGTTTCACTAAAGTTTATAACGTACAGCCTTAAAATAAAAAATCCTTTTTTTTTTTTTACAAAAATGATTTTTTCGCCCCCAATATTTTATTTTCACAAGGGTAACAGAAGAAATTGGAACCCAAAAGTTGTTGTCCAATTTGTCCTGAGTACGCTGATACCCAATATGTAGGAGAAAACTACTGTATGGGTGCACGTCAGGGCTCGGAAGGAAGTAGTGACGTTTTGGATTGCAGACTTTGATGGAATGGTCTGGGGGCGTCATGTCGCATTTGGAGAGCCCCTGATGCGCCTAAACAGTGGAAACCCCCCACAAGTGACCCCATTTTGGAAAATAGACCCCACTAGGAACTTACCTAGATGTGTGGTGAGCACTTTGAACCCCGAAGTGCTTCACAGAAGTTTATAACGCACAGCCGTAAAAATAAAAAATCCTTTTTTTTTTACAAAAATGATTTTTTCGCCCCCAATATTTTATTTTCACAAGGGTAACAGGAGAAATTGGACCCCAAAAGTTGTTGTCCAATTTGTCCTGAGTACGCTGATACCCAATATGTGGGAGAAAACTACTGTATGGGCGCATGTCAGGGCTCGGAAAGGGAAGTAGTGACGTTTTGGATTGCAGACTTGATGAATGGTCTGGGGGCGTCATGTCGCATTTGGAGAGCCCCTGATGCGCCTAAACAGTGGAAACCCCCACAAGTGACCCCATTTTGGAAAATAGACCCCACTAGGAACTTACCTAGATGTGTGGTGAGCACTTTGAACCCCGAAGTGCTTCACAGAAGTTTATAACGCACAGCCGTAAAAATAAAAAATCCTTTTTTTTTTTACAAAAATGATTTTTTCGCCCCCAATATTTTATTTTCACAAGGGTAACAGGAGAAATTGGACCCCAAAAGTTGTTGTCCAATTTGTCCTGAGTACGCTGATACCCAATATGTGGGAGAAAACTACTGTATGGCGCATGTCAGGGCTCGGAAAGGGAAGTAGTGACGTTTTGGATTGCAGACTTTGATGGAATGGTCTGGGGCGTCATGTCGCATTTGGAGAGCCCCTGATGCGCCTAAACAGTGGAAATCCCCAACAAGTGACCCCATTTTGGAAAATAGACCCCACAAGGAACTTATTTAGATGTGTGGTGAGCGCTATGAAGCCCCAAGTGCTTCACAGAAGTTTATAATGTACAGCCGTAAAACAAAAAAATCTTATTTTTTTTTACAAAAATAATATTTTCGCCCCCAGTTTTTTTATTTTCCCAAGGGTAACAGAAAAATAGGACAAATTTCACAATAACTCTTGGGGTCCAGAGTACGCTGATACCCCATATGTGGGGATAAACTACTGTTTGGACGCATGGCAGAGCTCAGAAGTGAAGGAACACCGTTTGACTTTTTCAAAGCAGAATTTGGGGGAATGGAGATCAGACGCCATGTCACATTTGGAGAGCCCCTGATGTGCCTAAACAGCGGAAACCCCCCAATTCTAACTCCAACCCTAACCCCAACACACCCCTAACCCTAGTCCCAACCCTAATCCCAACCCTAACCCTAATCCAAACTCTAACCCTAATCCTAACTTTA